>JAFBJU010002190.1:101958-172165 GCA_016785305.1 Colistium nudipinnis | reverse complement strand
CCCCATCAACACACAGAGACACCCACATACACACACACACACACACACCCACACACAGTGGGTATCCTTCCTAAACCCCCCCCCACCCCAGCCCCCCAACCATGCCTCCAGGTGTCCCTGTCCAAATGTCAGCACAGGGAAAAGGGCCGCTCCACTGGGGCAACCAGTGAAGAAGCCTACTGGAGGCATGCTTACATGCTTATGCACACACAGGCACACGCACACGCACACGCACACACACACACACACACAAACACACACACACACACACGCACACACACACACAGGCACACACAGGCAAACACAGGCACACGCACACACACACGCACACACACGCACGCACACACACGCACGCACACGCACGCACACACACGCACACGCGCACACACACACACAGGCACACACAGGCAAACACAGGCAAACACAGGCACACACACGCACACACACGCACACACACGCACCCACGCGCACACCCACACTCACACGCACACACAGGCACACACAGGTAAACACAGGCAAACACAGGCAAACACAGGCACACACACGCACACACACGCACACACACGCACACACACGCACACACACACACACAGGCACACACAGGCAAACACAGGCACACGCACACACACGCACACACACACACGCACGTACACACGCACACACGCACACGCACACGCGCACACACAGGCACAGATAGACATTACTCCCTCTACCATGCTATTCTCTAATAAGCGTCCAAATGCAGACACACAGTGCCAACTGGATGCAGTGGTTGGCTGACTGATGGGGGTGTCGCAGACACACACACAGATAGGGAAAGAGCAAAGTTTGTTTGTTTTTTTTCCATGCCTTCCTGTGGTCTAGCCACACCACTGGGAATGCGTTTGGGCAATTTGCAAGCGGCAGACAGACACACTAAACAGGAACTGTGCATACAACAGTATGAAGTGCTTTGTTCTCTCGTGGCAGTACGTCGCTGACCTTTACAATACCTTTTAGCCCGCAAATCCAAATGCATTTTATGTCGGTGAAACAGGAAAAAAGACAATTGCATGGAGACAGGGAAGCATGGAGGGCGAATAAGCGCCGGCACAACTCTGATTACGTGCACAGACCCGGCCTCTCCAGAGAGCTCTGACACTAAAAGCGATTATCAGGGCCTATCCATGACTCCCAGGAATTAGCCTAACAGCACTTTTATCCATTATTATTAAACTTTATTTCATGAATTGGATTCAGAGTCAAACACCAGAACGCGGGGTGAATTCTGTGGATTCACACGGTAAATGGCACAAAGGACATTTAGTGTCAATTTAATGTCATTTTAATAATCATGATTGCCTCTATCTGCTCCCACGTGTGTGTGTGTGTGTGTGTGCATTTCTCTTTCAGTTTTCTGCTCGTTATTTGTGCGCGCTCCTGTGTGTCTCCGGATATGCTCACATAGGTGAGCACAGGATTAGGAGACTTACCAGGTTTCAGGTTCCTCTCCTGCAGCACAGACAGCCACTTTGCTCCGGTACCAAAGATAGTGATGCTGGGGAAAAAAAAAAAAAAGAAAATGAAAAAAAAGTGTGACAAAAAGCCGGAAATACTTTTTTCAATCCAAGGTAAAGGATTATTGAATTATTGTTATTTCCCAACATTAAAATGAATACAACTTCCCCAAAAGAGAGATTTTTTTTGCGTGGAAAAACTCAACTTGTCTCATTGTTGACAAAAACGACTTTATCCTGCATAGTGACTGAAAGTATAAAAAGTAGAACCAAATTAGCAAACATGAATCATATTCTCGGGCGTTACGAATGCGGTTGCCAAGTTTGATGGCAATGTGGGTGGTCACTTTCGAGACATAAAGATAGAAGGACGGACAGATTGGCTTCAATGATTCCCTGCCAACATTTGTACTCCAAAAATAAATAAAAATAATTCTCTAACTATCGACGTCTCATTAGGAATGTAAAATATTACAGCATTATGGGGAGAGGTTGGATGGCTCCTGTGTATGTGTTTTAGAGTGTGTGTCACAAAAACAACAAAAAATGCTTGTTTCACTGCCAAGAACACCAAATACCACTGTTCTGGAATACCACCTGGACATTTCACACAATATTCAATTAATTTAAATTATTATTCAATCATAATACGACTCATCAATTGTCTAAATGAATGACTACCAAGTTAAAACGACTTTGATTTGAATGATTACACACCACCCAGCCTTACAGAGTGTCTACATATTATTCACTGTGGTAAATAGTATTTTTGCACAATCACTCAAAATCAGGATTTGTCAACTTAATAGACCTTGAGTAATTTTTAATTTATTTTGATAAATAGCTTCTAATAACTTTTCTTACATTTGCAACGGGTTAAAGTGAAAAATTGGATAGTGGGGGGGAAGAAAAAAAAAAGCCCAATGAACACAAATCTACTCCAGGCCCGATGCTCCCGTTTGCACGTGATTGGACGTCGTAATTCCGCCGATAGTGAAGCAGCGAGTGAATGAGCCACTGAAGGGGAAGCGCAACTGAAGGAGTCGGTACGAGTGTGCTTTCAGTACGGCACAATGCTCAATTTGTCGCCCCAACACCTATGCTTGAGGGGGCCTAATGTGAATTTTTCTGTGTGCTGAGTGGAAAGAAATATATAAAAAAAAAAAAACAAAAAAAAAAACACAGTAAGTGAACAACCTCTGCCCCTTAATCCCATCTGCTCCACTGGAGCTGCTCAGGATCCGGGCGGGAGAGCGTGTGGCTGTGTAAATGTAGAGCAACGTGACGCCGAAACACCGCTTGCGTGTGCTCAGCCAAGCCTTCGTGGACAGATAAGAAAAGAGAAAAAGAAAACTTGATTTGAAATTGACTTTTAACTGAAGAACACAATAACGGTCAGTCTAGCATGAGAGGACGAATTTTGTCTTTTGTAAAACGGTTCAAAGGAGGATTCACTGACAGGACGCGTGCACACAACAACAACCCCGTCATGAAATGATTCTGGAAGGTGCTTTCTTCTGTGAACGCGAGTCACTCTGACAGCTGACAACGTGTTTGGACAACGTGTGGACGGGCGACAATTGACAAAAAAACGTCACTTCTGTGTTCGCCGCACTTTTAATTTTAAAACAAAGAGCCTTTTAAAGTGGGCCTCCGCGTTTTTGTCTCACTCCGTCTCGTCGAGTTATTTCTGCTGACATTTAATCAATAAACTGGCCTCCCATCACTATGGTTACCGTGTCTGTCAATCAAAAAAAAAAAGGAATCCGTCTCTGGGATACAAAACAACTGTCTGAGTCTCGATTGGTCAATAACCAGCAATTGGATTGCGACGAAAGATGTGATTTGCTCTCAGAGGTTCAAAATCAATGGCTGCTAATGCAGGTTACTCACAGGGCGAGTGACGGCGTCAGATCACACGAAAGGGCACAAGGACGCAAGAAGTAATATCGCACAACGACTTGTTCGAGGAATGTAGCGCACAACTCTGGGCCATGCTGCCTCTGCACGCCTTTTATTTCACCGCTATTATCTGTCCACCATGGCCTTGTACACCCATTAACGCAGGTATAAAAAACCCCCCCCGGTTTGGAGAGAGTAAGGAATTCCAATATACTTGATTTTTTTATTTTATTAACATCGACTTTGTTCATTTTAAATCTGCAATTTAGTTTCCGATGAATTGTGGCCATTATTATCGTTATAATGTGAGATTAGTTACGTTTTTGCTCTTGCAGGAAAAAACGATCACATAAAAAAAAAAAAAACAGAAGGTCACCGAGCACGGCTTAATCAATAAAATGAATAAAGACTTTGTTGATTAAATTATTATCCTGCAATTCTTTTATTCTCTCTATTTTCTTTACAGATCAAATTATGATTAAATAAAACAAGACAGATTTGACCATGTATACATATACATAAATATGTGTGTTATGCTTTGTGCGTATATTACTAATAGTGGAATAAAAATGGTTTATATCTGCTCCCCACCTCAGAGGGCCTCCTGATAGGCAGTAACAAGCACTGAAAGACCCCATATGTCACTGGCACGCTCGCACAGTGACCCCCTCCTTTCTGTCCATGGTGCGCGACCCCCCGTCCGCACATCTGTATCCGTTTGCAGCTGGCTACCATGGAAACGGGCGCTCTGCTCTGATTGGAGGCAGGTGGCCAGGTGTGGCTGCTAATTGGCGGTTTGGGATGGCGGGCGGAGGAGAGGCTGCGAGCCCGAGTCTGCGCGAGCGTGTGCCTGCATGTGAAAATGGGGCCAGTGTATCTGGATTCTACAAGGACGTGATCCTGGAAGCGACAGAGTCAATAAGAGACACTTGAAGCCAATCAGACATAAGAGCAGTTGTCACATTAATGTGTCTCTATGCATGCTGGGATACGGCGACCAAAGACCCACTTGTCAGCTCGTGTTTTCTCTACTGGCGCACCTGACTTCCAAGTAGAATTGTAATTGCTCTCTTCTTAATGAAGGCACAGTTTGACAGCCTGTCTTTTTTTTTTTTAGAAGAAGAAAAAAAAAATAAAATAAATACTGAGAATTTGGCTTGGCGATAGCAAAGAAACATTTTCCATACACGACACACCTCCACAAAGTAGTCGGTACAAGGTAGGAGGACGAATCTGTTCCGTTCATCGCAACAGCCCAACACATAATGGGCAAAAGATGGAAAAGATGACAAGAAGATCCTCCGAGGAAACCAGAGGAGCCTCCGACGTCCCGTATACACCGAACCTGTCATGACTATCAATGCCGTAACCTTTCGCGTTGCTCCGCCGAGGAATGCGGCTGAATACATCTCTACTACGGCCTCCACACACACACACAGTCACGGCACAGATGGAGAAAGTTGTCGGAGCACATAGAGGTCACACTGGGTGTGTGTATGTGTAATAATTGGAGCAAAGATGGCACCCCAGATAGATTTTGGGGCGTTTGTCGATATTATTTTGAACTGCTCTGGACATTAGTGTTACGGGATGTAAGATATTTCGTGGCCGTTATTCCTTTTAGAAGTTTCCAGTAATTTGTTAAGCGCAGAAAGGGAGTGGGTAACTCAAGAGGAAAAAAAAACAAGTCCTCTGAGAGAGTCCCTCTCACTTTATCCCTCTGCCTTTTTCTCAAAGTGGCAAATCATCCAGTACAGCAAATAAAAAATAAAAAATGGACCATCGTATGGAAGCGGTGCAAGTGGTACATTTACAGCATGTCCAAATCCAATCTTGCGAGTTTAATGCAATGCCAGGAGCGTGACCCTTAAATAAAAAAATAAAAAAAAGTCTTGTACTTGGGCCGCGGCGAGCAATAAAACCAATCAAAGTGCCATCTCCCATTTGCTTCAAAAGCCAGGTGTGTTTGAACCTCGGCAGATTGCTATTATAAGGCTGGATTTGTCAGGTAATAAGAAAAGAGCACTTCTCTGCCGAGTGTAAACGCATTTTGTGCGCATGTTACTTTCAAGCCCTGAAAAACTTCAGAATGGCCAAAATACTCAACCACTGACTTCAGAACATTTTTTTTTTTTTTTTTTTGGGTGCATTTGCTCAAACTGACAGGTTTAGCCCATTTTTAAACGTCCAACTTTAATTCAGAAGATGAGGGTGAGAAGAGTTTCCTGTCCGTCTTCCCAGAGGCGTTTTTTTTTTTTTTTTTTTTCTCTCCCCACACTGCGCCAGGAAGTGGGAAATGTGTCTGAGGTGGCGGCATCTGCACTTAATTGGTTCAAAAAAGAAAAATCTCCTCGCAGTGTAGAAAAAGGTTCCATCCATCTTTCTGTCACGTTGGCAGCAGCCCCTCCACCGACTTCCCCTCTCTCTGCGGGTAATTATGCAAACAGTATTCTAACCCTGTTCACTCCATTTCCCCATTTAATTTTCGTTGAACGGGCAGTGTAGTGGCGAGACGGGAACATTTATCTCAAAGAGCTACGAGAAACCAAACCATGTACTGTGGATATCGGCCCACCCAAAAAAAAAGCTTCCGACACTGGTACAAGCCCCGACTCCGCTGGTTATTTTAACCAGGGAACCAATCATCGTTTTGGAGATCCTGAATATATTTGATCGTCCTAATGAACACCCAAATAGTGAAAGGGGCTCATTAGCTTCAGGGATCTACAAATCCCACTCAGCATTTCTGCAGTACAAGTACTTTTTCTTGGCACTTTTGGCTCCCCATAGCCTTCACTGCTCCCCATCTGTGTCATTTTTTCCTCTCCCCCCATTACTCCCTTCCTCGCTGAAGGCAATGTGCCATTTATACAGCGTTGGAATTTGCGTCGGGGGTATAACTGTCTTTAAGCCTCTTACTTTTGCTGACCACAGTGCATTTTTTTTTATTTTACATAGTTTAACCAAAGGTTGACTTAGTGTTCGCAGTAAAACAGCCACGGCCTCCGCCATGTGACAGAATCTCCCAGCGCAGGATGTGGTTTTAAATTTTCACATCAGGTGCAGTATCTAGTCGGAGTGAAGAGGTGAGCGAATCCTCATGGATTTCCTCCACTGCTTTATTGCTGCAATATTTATTATTTGTGAGAAAATGTATTTGCATGTGACACAAATTATCATTATTATTATTATTATTATTTGTGTTCTTATTAATATTATTGTTGTTATTATTATCCCTATGACCAGTGTCAAATAAATGGTTATATATTAATGCAGAACTAAGTGCTTCTGGAAATGTAATATATATATATATAAAAAACAAAAACACAATGAAATATCCTCCATCAGTAAGCAAGAAGAATCACAGCAGTCATGTTCGCCCCCTTCTGGGATCATCTGTTGTTTGAGTGTGAATGCGCGCATGGCGGTGACTAACTCACCCCAGCTGGTCTGTCAGGGTCCACAGTACGTCAGGTGTGGGTATCAGTGGTGACCCGTCGTATAAAACCACCGAGGCTCCCACTGCCAGAGCAGACACCAGCCAGTTCCACATCATCCAGCCAGTCTGTGGACACACAAAGAGATGGGGTCAGTGGGTCGGGTTTGGATGCACCTCTTCTCATCAACATTGATCAAATATAAACATTATTACCATAATTGCAGTTTTTCCCTGAATGCTATACCATTAAAAATGGTCACACAAAATATTTATAAAAAGTATATAAAAAGGTCCCCAAGGTCTGGCACATTTTTGTATGTTTTTTTTTTTTCAATATTTTCAGGTCTAACTACACAAGCATTTACAAATGAAGTCACGGGTTGACCAAACACACACAATAGTGTGTTTTTCATTTCAATTGCAGTTTGTGAAATTTCTTTTATGATGCCAGGGCTTGAAAATATATATATATATTTTTTTTTTATTAAAAAGATTGGAGCCCGATTTAATTGTTCACACAAGTAACACACATGCAATGCAAACCTGACCAGCAATTGTGTATTGACTATACGCATAGATGAAAAAATACAGTTAAACAGAACACTTGACATGAAATAAGATCTCCTTGTGCGTGCATGTGTGTGACTTTGTGACCAGGCGACACTAGCCTGAAGTATTACATATTTACCCATACGGACAGCTATAGCAATATGAGACGGTAATGTCATTGGAAGGTTTCGTGTGAATAGGTTGTGGACCCACCGTTGTGTAGTAAATGATGACATCATTGCTGATCATATTGCCGTGGAGAATGTGTTCCTTCAAATGTTGGAGGAGCGTCCCCTGAAAGAGAGTTGAAAGAGACTGTTAATGTGACATTATTTGTTTTCAGTTCATATCCGACACTGATATTTATTGATTCTTTCTAGTGACAGGGAACACATTTGAAAGATGGAAGACATTTTGAATGATGTATGGTGTATGCATTTCATTTAACAGATCTTTAACTCTTCAATTTATTCATTTTTTCCTTTTAATTTTTCCTTTACATTCATTTAATGTTTTTAATGCCAATATTCGATTTTTTTTCCCCCAGCACATTGCCAAACATTGAATATTTATATAGAGCACACAGAATGTCTTTATTCAAAAGAAAGGGCAAATGGGTCGAAATGCAGTCTCCCCCCACAATTATGAAACCATCACACTTGGCGTAATGGGTTGCAGAGTACCGACCGTAGGCATGCGTCTATTTTGCACATAAACCGGTGGTCCATGTATTTGTGGGTCTGCGCATGCATATATAACCTTTGGCAGGACTCAGCTGCCATGCCTGTCCTTTGGCTCATGCCGTCTCACTGCTGAGGGCGCGCTAACGGCCGCAGCAAAAGCAGGAAACACAACAGTGCCAGGGCTAATTGGTCGAGCCAAAGAGGACTGTCAGCATTACAATGTGAAATGTTTCACCAAGGCATTACTGTCCAATTATCAGTGGCAAGTGGAGAGAGGGATGGAATACCCCCCAAAAAACGAGACAGGAAGGAAGGAATAAAGGGAGAGAAAGAAAGAAGGAGGGCATAAGAGGAATAAACCTAATGAAAGTCTACAAAATTGGAGGATACAAAAGAAAATACATGCACGTTGCAAACAGAAAGGAGGAGTGCAAAAAGGATGGGAGGGTAAGGAAACAGAACGAGGGTAAACATTGATGCCGGGGAAGGAGAAACGAGCGCTTTGTGAAAATATGTGAATGCATTTGTTGGAGAGCGATAACCCATTTCGAACGTGGACTGTTTTCCGCCTTCAAAGTGCACTGGTCCCTTTTGAAAACATGCATTCCTCTAACACTCCACCTCCTCACTCAGATGTGGCATGTAGCAGGGAATAAAACACTAAAAAACACAAATGTCATTCATACTCCCTTTTTGAGAGCATTCTCAAAGCGCGGCTGGAGGATGGAGGTCTGCTGCCATCTTGTGGCGTGAAAAAGCAGAGACAGAAGACTTTGCCCATCACGTCATGACCCCTGAATATGTCAGACGTCTGATCAATGATTAGATCTCCAGGTGTGATAATGACTGGGTGGGGCTTTCATTACCTGCACATTTATTTTTCCCCGGATATAAAATCCAGAAAATGTCTGGTAAATTATAAATGGACCAGTTGGTGAGTTTAATATTTAGATTATACATTATTAAAAAATAAAAAATAATAATAAATGACTTTAAGTCTCTCTTTTTTTTTTAACATAATAAAAACAAGTGTATTGGTAAAAAATGGTTTCCACTGCTGATCAAACTGTAAATATGGGCCAGCTCTGGAGAAACAGATGAGACCAGAATGCGCTTTATGTGTATGTGTGACACAGCTGTCTGTCCATCCCTTATAGACCAGTAAGAAATCACATACAGTTATAAAAAAAAAGAAAAAAAAATACTAACTAGAAAACAGAACAGCCCATGGGTTTTAGGGTTGTGAGATTATTTAGGGTGTGAAATGTACCATTCCTGCGTGGCAGTCAGAGCAATTGAGGAGGTCACGGTGGGGACATTAAGCTTGTTTATGGACGCAATGATTCCAATTTCTTCTCTCCTACAATTAAACCATCAAACTGGTGTTTACCGGAGACAAATATCTAGCCTCTTCCAGGCAGAAAATTCACATCAGACGACTGGAGAGATTAAAAGAGGAACAACGAAACGAAGAAGGCAAATTAAAGAAAAGAAGCAAAATCTCCAAAGAATTGTAAGCCTGTTACTTCACAGAGAGGAAATAACACGAAAAGGGCTCTCATTGTCACTAAAGTGTGAACCCCTTCTTTATCCCGAGTATTCTCACATAAACCTTTTCCACAGAAGCGGGGATGGGGTCGCTGCTTGATACAGAAGCAGTTCAAGAAAAGGTGACAAACACAAACCAGTTTTCCTCCACCTCTTTCCTTCTATCTGTGTGATAACAGATTCTTATCAGGTCCGTCAATAAATCACACAGCATACCAACTGTGACTGGAAACTCGTTTGTTTCTCCTTTATAGCACGTGGAACTCAATTTGTAGCATCTACAGGATGCTTTTTGATTCCAAAAAGAGATTTCTGAGATTTTTTTTAAGGGAGTGGTCTTTGAGACCTGCAAAGCACTATTTGTACAAACACAGACAAATATATATATATCTATATATATACTGTATATGTTTCTTACCCCAGCAGAATGGACCATACATTTAGGAGCTCCTGTGGTTCCGGAGGAGTACATGATGAACAGAGGGTGACTGAAGGGAAGCTGTTCAAACTCCAGCTGAGGAAACTGGTCGCCGTCACCCAGCCCGGATGCCAAGAAATCCTCTATAAATACGCTGCAGAGAAAATTGAAAATGATTGAAATAAAGAGTATTTAGTCCGAATATATTTCTGCGCTCATGACGGTCATCGAACAAATGCACATCTCCGTTTGAAACACTCCAGTGGGGTTGTAGGCACAGGTACACACCTGTTGGGGATCTTCGAGAGGTCAGTCTCGCATTTGGAGCGCGCGTAGGGAATTACGACGACTTTCTTCAGGTCAGGTAGACCTGGAGGTCAGAGAGAAGAAAAGCTATTGATTTTGTACTCACGCTCACACTTTTAATAATCTTGGAGAAAGACCAGATAAATATTGAACAATTCTAATCGGTCCATAAATGAATACGGTTGACAACCTTTGACAACACTGGTCAGCTTTTCCATGTGGTCGTGTGTTTTGCCGTTGTAAACCACGGCGGAAACGGAGAAGATGAGTTTGGGCTGGATTTGAGAGAACCTGTCAAGGACACCCTGAGACAAAGTGAGAGCAAGAGTTAAACGTGCTGAAAATGTTTTTAATAATAACAAAACATTACACTCTTAATGTCTGTAGAAAATCAGAGATGAAAAATAATGTTACTGACACACAAAAGAAACCTAAAAGGTTCATGTTTGATTAAATTATTTATACAAGCAAACGAACGTAGTTCACTTGTCTGCCAGTAGGGGCAGTAGCAAATCATAAACAAAAACAGACAAAGGGTCTGTGTGTCTTTTTGTGAGTGATGGAGCTGCTGCAGGATTTTTTTTAACACACACACACACACACACACACAAACAAACACGCACAATATTCATTTATTTCTTCTATATTTGTATTAGTTTACTCTGTGCATGTACAGTCCCACTAAATTGGCGAGGAAAATAAATGGATTTACAAAATCAGACGTTCAAGAAATACAAGCCACAAACGATATTAAATAATTCTTACATTGACTCCAAAGTCCACAGACGTGGAGCTCCAAATGGCTCCAATACTTGCTGCTGCCAACATGGCCTCCACTGCATCAATACCGTTGGGTAGGTAACCTAGATGGAAAGACAGGAGAGAAGAAGGAGGAACCATATATTTTGGGGTGGGTTTCTACTGGAATAGATTTACAAAATCTGCATTATTCCAAAATGAACAGAATAGAATAAAGGAGAAACAGAGGAGCAACCAAATTTAGAGGGGATATTCTATAGATTTTTTTTTATATAAAAAGCAACTTTGATTAACACTGAAAACCAAAGGAACTAACCATGCCCATTAAAGTTACTTGCAGGCCAGGCTCTCCCCAGCACATTGTTTTGTCTGCCATCATTGACCTTCCTTAACACACTGATTTTGCATGCAGTGTTTGGATGTCACATTGACGTCACGCCGCTCTCGGAGCTGCTTCTGGAGCAGAACGTGACCTGCTGGCTACCATTTGTCTTTCTTTTAAATGTAGACGGAGTTTCACTTGATTCTTTATACTTCCACGCTTATACTTTAGATGCTGGTTTTTAGCACTGTGTTTTTCATGCCAGACGTTTTAAAAGAATGTGCATTCCCCCCCAGTAGATGAAGAGAGGCTGTGAAGGCTGAACAGAACAGGGAGGGGGGTAGTGATGAGGCTGTCAAGACCAAGACGCAGAGCAATGGAACTAAAAAAGTGCACGAGGAGAGTGTGTGCGTGTGCATGCGTGTGTGCGTGTGCGTGCGTGTGCCCACGCACTATAAAGCTTGGCCGGCTTCATCAGCTAAGTGCATATATATCTCCTGGATTACAGACACTGACATGGCAATTCAGTTACAACCTGAGGACAAGGACATCTCTGTCTATCACACACACAAACACAAGCGAGAATACAAACACAGATTTGGTTTTAAATATACAAGGGATATAAAGGCAAGAGGTACAAAAGGAGCAGATATCTCCCTCTCTCTCTCTCTCTCTCTCTCTCTCTTCCTTCGGATGTTTCTTTAGCTCCCTCTCCCCTTCTGCCCCTCCCTCTTCCTCCCTTCAGTCTTTCTAATGAGATTCCCACAGACCTTAAGTCATTTAGCTAATGGATTTCCCTAACCGCAGCATTAGTCATCTTCTGAGCACACACTAACTTTTATGCACATCCTGGTTGGTCCTGGACAGAGTGACTCAATAAATGCCTATGAATATTGCTGCCTCAAAATGAAGGCTGGGAAGATTTTGAACATAGGAACCATGGGATGTAGATATATATTTTGACTATATATACATACACAAAAATGAAAAAACTTCAAATAATTGATTCACTGGGACTTATTACATGATAGGAATTTTTTCTTGTCAAGGACCTTTTCATACTCGTTTTTTTGGTAAATATACAGATCATAAAATGGTGTGAGCAAATGTACACGGCACACCTTCAAGCTTCTACACCGCTCAGTGCGAGTGTGTGGATCTGTGTGAATACACTGAACAGTGTGGACTTGCTCGAAAACAAATATTAACTTTGAAAAACTAAATGGTGACATTCATAAAGAGCTGTGATGTGTGTAGAGTCAGCCCTGCCCATAATTGCACATTGAATCACATTACTGATGGGGGGAAAAAATGCCTTATGTCGAACTTATTCTGCAATAGGCCATAAATGTTAAGGGTAAAAGAAAACAGAGAAGTTCAAAGTTGTTTTATTGGCCCATGACTAATGCCGGGTCTCTAAATATCTAATCATTACTTAAACCAGTGAATAAACATTTGCTTGGAATAAAAAAAAAAGTTATACAACACTAAAAATAATACCCCTGTGTTTCTTGTTTAACCCAATGAGAAAGAAATGTGCAACTCACCTACAACCCGGTCTCCAGTCTGGACTCCCATCTTCCTCATGGCTGCAGCATACAAGGCCACGTCACGTCGGAGCTCCCCATACGTCACCTTTACAATCTCGTCATTGGCCTCCCCTTGTAGACAGAAACAAAGAGAGAGAGGCAGTAATATAAATAAATATGTAAAAAAAAAAAAACAGAAGAAAAAAAATAGAAGGGTCCACCATCATTTATATCTATATATGTATTGATGTGTTTGCCATTTGAGATGTTGTGTATCACTGTACAAAATAATGTTTTTTTATTTATTGACATGAATGCAAATAATGCTGCTGAAATGGAAAAACCCAAACAAAAACACTGAAAGTGAAAACCAGGGCGACAAAGAAACGGATCATGGGGGAGGAAAGAGCAACAGGCAGCAATAGTCCAATTATCTCTGCAAGTAATAGTTTACCGACACTCAAATAGACTCCACAGCATATAGACCTGTGGGCCTTTTCATAATTACATTCCATCTCCTGAGTAAGAGTGTTCACCCTCGCTCTCATAGAAACCTTCAGCTATGAAGAAGGGCCGGTTCATTAGCATGCGACAGTCCTGAGTGCTGGAGCAGGAAGCAGCGATTATGATAACAATGTGACGTACAAAGTGACGTATGCGGCCTTATGCTCACAGCTGTATTGATTCTGGGCTTACTCGAACAATAAATATGTATGGTTTTATATATATTTATATAGGGAGAACAATACTTGGCTGTATGATTGTAAGCATCTAGGTCTGTGTTAACAAGACCACTGTTTGCTTGGCACATAAAATGAACATTGACATGATAAGGGATTTGAGTTCCACTCAAGTTCAATAAAAGGCACCACTTAAGATGCAGCGGGTTTATATGTATATATATATCACTGTATTTTTTATACTTTCATTTTTAAATCAGTGCCATACACTTCTAATATCCTTACTTGCAGCATAGAGAGCCACTTTGTCCTGGTCTGCATGTTTGAGCAGGTTCTCGGCGTAGTTGAGACGAGCCCCTTTAAACCACTCTGGAACATCCGAGATCTGCTTGGATACATCCACCACCTGGTATTCGACAAAAAAAACACAGCCAAAGAATACACAGAACAGGCTGTTAATTTTGATGACTCTTTGATGACCTTCAATACACCTCAACTATCCTGGCAAAAAAAGAGAGTGTTCTACTGTACTGTAAGAAACACAGTCATAAAATCCATGGCAACTGCATGGGACGTGGAGCGTGTTGTCCATGTGCACTGAAGGGGTGGTGTGTTGACAACAAGGAATATTTACATTAGCTCAGGCATCACTTGTTATCTCACACACCCACCTGATAGGCTACGTCCAGGAACTAAGCAAAATAAAGAGACTAGATGGAAAATAAAAATTTGAATACACAAACTAATACACTTTAAATGCAGCCATGTAGCATTCATTGTTTGTTTTCAACAAATGGGCCAAATTGGTTAAAAATGCCTTTTCACATACGCATACAATGTGAAGCAAATACTTTTTTTTTTTCTAAAATAAACTTTCACAGGGATCATGAATGGGTGAGATTCATTCATTCACAAATTAAGTATGTCGCACTTTTTTTATAGCATATGTTTAGCACTATGCTATTGTACATAGTGGATTTAGTTTGCATTTTAACAGCAGACGCTGGACTCACCTCCTCGTACGGTTTGGAGCTGATCACTCCACAGAAGCGCCACACCTCTGCCCAGAAATCGTGGTAGCTGTCCACCGACCACTGGAACAGCTCACTGTAGTTTGCTGGAGGACAGGCATGTGGCCATAACAGCAGATTTAGAAATATCACCCTGCAGTTGTGACTGTGCTCAATGCGAAGTGGCCAGGGATGGCAAGGGAAATACCGGCAGAAACTGCACAAACCAATAAGAAATATATAGATATATCTATATATAGTAATAATAATATAAAATCCTAGAAAACCATGGCCCCTTTGGCTCTGCAAACCTGAGTGTAACATCACTGACAATATCCATATGTGTTTTATGTCCAAAGTGATCTCTGTTCAATTAAAATCAGTGGCTACTGTTTTCTCCATTACACTGTTTTGAGTCTTTCAATTCATATTTGCATATTTACATGCTTCATTCACAGCTTTTCAAACTCTTATTTCTGCAAAAAGCACACATTCGCCACGATTGTGGAAAATGCGTGCGTGTAAAATGATCTGTGGTGTCAGTTGTAAACCGAATTGACAACCAGTAGCGCGAAAGGAGAATTGTCTCCTTCAACCAGCGGTATACATTTTTAAAAAATGAAGTCCGGCTTTTGTTAACTCCAGGTCACCTCTCTGTGTGTGTCTGTGTGTGTCCCTCCCCACTCACCCAGATTAACGCCGTGGTTCGCGTTGACCTGTTTCCTGAACTCGTCCATCCGCGTGTTCCTCTTGGAGTCCGGGTACCACAGCACCTTGCTCTCCATGTCCATGATTTCCATGTCTTTGGACATCTTAGTACCGTCCCTTTCTTTGGCTGCTGCTAAATGTTCCCCGAGCGCTTAGCTTCAGCTAACCGTCCCCGAGGTGAGGGGCCTGGCTTTAATTAGCTCCGAATTAACCGGGCACGGCTCGGCTCGCTATAGGACGGCGCTCGGCGATTATTACGGCACTGTATTTCAGCGCTCGGTGTTTAGCACAGCTCACTGACACAAGCGGGCGCGTGGACTGCACTGAAGAAGTGACAGGCCAGGCCGCAACGAGATGACGTCAGAGCGAGCTGCGTTACACGATGCAACCGTTGTTCAACACTGTTGCACAGACGGGAATCGCTGCCCAAGTGAGAAAGGGGTTCATATTTTCCAGATTCCAGACATTTTGGGACAAAAATCTCATTTAGAGAACATTTAATATATACACTGTCATTTCAATGTAGTTGTGCTTCACTATTGACATTTGTAAAGATTTTTATTATAAATGTTATTAACATATTTAATTGTTCCCATCTCCTGGCACCATTTTCTGGAAGAGCTAGTGTTTCCGTTTGTTTCTCACATTGTCTGTGACCTGTTATACCAGTTTCTCCTGTTAGTCACATGGGTGAACAAACTTGCGTCCCCTCTTTGTATATGTACAAACACAAATACACACACTATATTAAAAGTAAGACAACTACTCTTAACAATTTCGGCAAATGTTAATAAATGTACATGTATCAGTTTGCCACTGGCTTGTGCATGCTGGCTGTTTGAAGTATGGGATTATCTCACGTGTCTCTGCTTGCCAATAGAAATGCTTTAATCTTATTTATTTTACAATTAAAGTAATTTACCCGTAGTAGGGTTGAACGTCTCCCACTTGTGAACGCTCAACAGTGCATGCTCTGGGGTCAAAATGAAGGCTTCGGATTGGTCCTTAGCAGACTGGTTCCACATCAGCCGACAGATGGGTCTATGCAGAGGAAGCTCGTCCCCATTGGACTAACGTCTCTTTGGCTCGATGACAGGTTTTCTCCCAGGGCTTCAGACGGGCCGTATTGACCAATCAGAAAGCGAGAGTGTAGGAGTGTTTTAGAGGTGTGCCCAATCAGTGCCAGGGAGGAACGACCCTCCTTCAACTTTGTGGTGTTGATTTTGAAATGGGAATTTCTGCATGCAAATAATAACTAACTTTGCAACAAATAAACATTTCACAACAATGACCCAAGACTGCAGTTGACTAGTACTCATAGAGATCGTGAAAATGCATGTCCTCCACAGTGCATGTTCTGTCAGGCCCTGTAGAAAAACAAGTAAAGTACAGCGTTCCAGAATGTGCGGGGTATAAATGGCTCCACATTGTCCTTCTCGAACTTGGAAAGCGCAGCTGCAGCTCTCTGAGTCCAACTTGCAAAAATAGAGGCCTCGTATCTCAAACGTGAACTCCTACAGTGTACTCTGACATCCAAATGCCCTTTTGTGTGATCTTTTGTCGCACTGAGTGAGCACAGTGTGTTTGCAGAATTCATTTGTGCAATATTACTTTCAACCAAACCCTTTGTAATGTATTTGCAAATGTATATGTATTGTAAATTTCATCTCTTTTGACTGCATTGTGTACTGTGGCCTCAGACAGTCATCAGCTCTCTTTAACCTTTTGCAAATCTAACTTCAGATAGACTATTTAATGGCTGATTTGACACTGAAGCTGAACTTTAATGGATTCTGGCTTCACTCCACAGTAAGGGTCTCTGTTATCTGCCTTTTCTGGCTCTGCATTCACATTAGCTCTGTTGTCTGGCAGTTCAGCCACAATTCCCATTCTGTAATAAGTAGCAGCTACATCTGACATTTTGTTGATTTCTCTTCCAATATGACTGTTCTGAGAATGTTGTGATTTAAAATGTGTTGCTTGCGTTTTGTCATTATGTGCATTTAGCAAAACATTGCATTTAGCTTTGAATATTATCCAGAATGAACTGCAATCAACCAAACAAGAAGACAAATTGCCTGGTCATGTATGTGGGCTTGGTAAGTTTCTCAGCATGATATGGCAGCAGATGTGTTACATGAAAGACCTTTGATAAAATACTGAATATTTTATGATTTCATAAACAACAGAGTTGTTATTAAATGGATCTAAAGTGAAGTAAACATAAAGAGAACTTTGCTTTTAATCTAACAACAATGTTAACTTTTCAAATTTCATTAGATGTTGTCTGATTCTATTTGAATTAAAAATATTTAAAACCACAATTTTTTTTGTTCTTATCAACATAAGAGACATGTGTTCAAATGGTGACCTATGGACCATGTTCATGGGTGCTTGACTCGGTCAATGTACAGTATTTATTGATTGACTGATGCAGCAGTAACGTTGGCTCATTTTCTCATTCTAACTTTAGAATGTATATATTGTTTCTGAGTATGTCAAGTATTTCAGAAAAAAAAGACAAAAACCCTAACTGGAGCTAAGAAAACTCAGGTTCATATCACTTAAGAGATGACAAAAATCTGCAATGACACCGAAGTCAATGCCATATATTAAATAAATAAATAATATTTATAAAATAAATCATTGTAGGTTCATTTATATTTTAGCACAGGCCTATATTGGATTTTTCTTTAAAGAAAAGAGTATCTATAATGCATCACAAATAATGTCCACATACACACAATTGTCTTCAATAGACCTCCCATTGATACAAACCTGAGCTTATCATTAGAAAGTGAGTCACTCATTCAAATACGTTCAACTGCTGAAACACATACAAGAATGGAGCAGGACTCTGTCCAGGAGATGGCGTAGTAATGCCAATAATGTGGAATGTGCATAATATTGTGCACAATGACAATCTTCCTCTCACGCGAGAGCAGACTTTAGATTAGAGTTAGATCTGCATAAATACAAATGACCCTCTGCCATGCCTCCAACCAACAAATACAATTAAAATGGAACAATTAATCAGACTCATACACTCATTCATTGCACACTTTTGGACGAAATGTAGATTTCAACACAGGAAGGGACACGCAGCATTTTTTTCTACATCACATGACTGGATCGTGCCTCGACGTCATCGCCTTTCACGGAAGTGAGCGGCTTGCGGAGATGGAGATGGCGGCCTCGTCAGCCTAGCAACAGGAAGAGGATGTTTTCTCCCACAGAAATAATAGTATCAGCCGATTCCAAGTGACCGTAAGAGAGTAAAGTGCCGCCGTTTTTCCAGCGGAGCTTGTCGGGCTTCAGAGGAGCCATTTACCGCGTTTGAGAGTGAGGCGCGGCGCTGCTTTGAGAAAATGTCCCTGTTCCAGTCCGCACTGGATTTCCTCGCCGGGCCCGGTTCGTCCGGAGGGGCCGGCCGGGACCAGAACGACTTCGTCGGACAAGTGGTGGAGCTCGGCGACCTGAAACTGAGGATCAAGCGGGTCATCGCAGAAGGTGAGACGACGTTACCCTTTGCGAGAAATGGCGACAATTGTGCGGCTAACCGTGCTAGCTAGCCGAAGTATGCTAGCCGGGCATAAAATGACAAACCTCTGTTGGGTATCAGTGGAAAAATGCAACACGTAGATGATTATCAATGTACTTTCGTGTCGGTCTAACCATTTTCAGAATTTCACGAGTTAAGTTAATGAATCGACAACTTTAACTTGTACTCGTCTGGTACGTGACCATCTGTTGTTGAGCTACACAACGTAGTCGTATGAACGGAGGGAAGGCTGCACCAACTCCACCAACCTTTATTCTTATCACATTCAACGGCAGCAAGACGTGTTTGTTAAAAACAAAACAAAACTCAAACTCACCGTATAGCAATGTAAGCAAGTCCTTGTTTTACATTTTTTATTTATTTATTGTAGGTCTTGAGAAGTCAGCATTGTAAAAGTTGTGTTTGTGTCCACTTGACACTGTTGACGTTTGACTCGGAAGTTGAATGCTCCTGCGTATATATATTGACATACTTGTTTTCTAGTTTTTTTTTTTTATAACATTTTCATGTTATGTCAACCACCTTCCATACAGTGGAAGTATTGTTTTCAGCATCACTGGTTTGTGAAAATGCCTCTGTGATCAACGCTGGAATAGCATCCTGAGCTTCATCAATCAAATGACAACCAAAATAAATATATAAAAAACAATGTACACATAAATATATATACATTAAATGATATTACATAAAATGGGTAAATAACTCATGGTTCCACTACTCTAAGACAAAGTTGATCATTGTTACATTATTCACAGGTGCAGGTTAGTCCTCACAATTGACAATTGATTTTTTTTCACGGTTATTTACTTTATTACATAAAAAACAAGAGACTGTATTATTTTTGTCAAGGTGTATTTTTGAAACATTGGCCCCTTCTTGTCCCACGTGACTTAGAAATTAGAACGTAAGCGTTGAAGGGGCTTCGCTGTACATGGTTTTTAGTTTTCTGTTTCGCAGCTCAATGGTTTCATGTTGTGAGCTTGTCAAGCACATCGGCTCATTCCACATTAAATAGCTTTAACAAATATGTTCACTTGCTTTTGTTAAGTTTTTACAATTGCCGGAAGGAGTGTTGTTAATTTATTTAGATATTATTCAGTCATAACAGGCGTTTGCTCTCACAGGAGCAGTTTGTGATGCACAATTTCTTTGTCGAGGTGTTGCAGCTTTTACAGTGGTAAACACACCACTCCTTCGCATACTTTTCTTACAAACGAGGTTTCAGCTACGTAGCTGTCAACATCCGCATCGCAACACTTGCCTGTGTAACATTGTATCTATCAGAATGATGCTCATTTGGCCCCAGACTCCCACCAAAGAGGGATGACTATCCAGGCTGCAATCTTTGACATAAACTGTAAAAAAAAGTCTAAGCACTTTGAGCTACATTCTGTGTATGAAAATTACTTTACAAATGACGCTTATTATTATTATTAAACAAAGAATGAACTCATCCGTCAATTTTTCTTGAAAAGCATGAAATCTGCTTTTTTTTTTTTTTTTTTTATACACGCAACAGTCACCTGTTGCGTGTCATTGGTAACAACAGTGTTGTGTGACTTTCGTGGCCTGCAGTATATGGCCTGGAGGCACAAGGTTCCCCATCCCTGAATTAAGGGAATAATCAATTCAATTGTTGTGTGTGAAAAATAGTTTATGCTTTTTATCTGCAGTGTAATTGTAGTGCTCATTGTACCCAAAATGTGTCTCTTTTTTTTCCTCCTCCTCCTTCTTTTCCTGCTATGTGAAGGTTTTCTCATACCCAGCTCTGTGGTGAGGGAACACAATGAAGGACTGTAACCAGAGGGTTGTATTGTCTTCAGTGCCATGACTAGTTGCTCTGTTCATTGCACCTGATGCATGGGCAGATTTTTTTTTCAACCAAAAACACTGCTTTCTGGTAGCCCCATTATCAAACTTCTCTGCTGCTTAGGAAAGCCTCGGACAAGTGGTGGTTGTCATCTCGGTAATGCTGAGCACAGTTTGACAACCACAGCCTCTGTCCTCCTTCGGGGTTAGTGAGGCAGAGGTTGGTGTACCTTACCTTTCCGGCTTTGTGTCCCCTCGTGAACCAATGAAACGGTAGAAAAGAGAGTTACCCTGTCCCCTTATCTCCCTGTAATCATTTGACACAAAAAAGTGACAAATTCACGCTTGCATAAATAATCTCCCCAAGTAAGATTTAACAATGTGCGGTATGATTAAGAGTAAAGGAAATAAAATGAAGCTTTTCAGATTTCATTTCATTTCCCTCCCACTGCCACCGCAAAGCAGAGTGAGACATTTGATCCCCCCCACAGTGACAGGTGGGCATTCTCAAAGGAGAGTCCCGGTATTTCTCATAAATGTCGCCTGAATCAACATGTGTTTGATTGATAGCTGGCTTTGTCATTGCAATTAGTTGTCAGGTGAATCATTAATTCCGGTTCCAGGGAGCGCTGACCCACCTCTCGTCTTGTTCTCCTTAATGTTTCTTCCTGTAAAGAGATTCTCCCCACTGTTACAAAGTTGAAAAGTGCTGGATTTTTTCCCCTATAATATTGTGTGTATGCTGTGATTTAGTGTTATATGTGTGTTTGTGTATGTGTGACCGCGATGTTTTTGATTAAATTTTTTATTTTTTTATTTTTTTTACAACAAGATAAAAAATCAAGATACAAGTTCCCGCACACACGCTGGAGCGCGTGAGTCCCGAGTGACGTCTTGTAGGTTTTCATGTAGCAGAGTTAGGCCGGTAGTTGATTTACCCATCGTTACCATGGGGACGTAGCCCTGGGTCTTGTTTGGAGTATGGCCTGCTGTGTACACGACCCTGTGAACTCAAAACTGTTTCTTGTCCACCGACCTCAATGAGTTCCGTCTTGAAAATATGTATATTACAGCTCTTGAGCTACAAATTCCATGCATAATTTAATATCTTCCTGAGTTTTTCTTTTTTTCTTTTGCATTTTTGAAATGTTCCCTGTGTTGGGGACTACCGTGCGTATCTAATTCCTGCAGATGAATGCAGCAGCACTTGGCACGTTAACAGGTTGCAGCCACGCCTTCAGTGAAATGACTCGGCGAAGGGCCTTAAGGATTAGAGCGTAGCGGTGGTGGCAGAGATATTGTTGTGGTTGTGTTGTTGAGCACTGTCTACACTGTCCCACCTCAGTGTACAACAAATAACACAGTGACGGCTGGCCACAATGCTTCATAACTACAGTTTTCAGTTAGGCAGTGATGAGCAGATGGTACGTATTATATACACATGAGTAAATGTGAATATTATGATTGACATTGTTCTTTTTTTTCCCTCTTCACAGGTGGATTTGCCTTTGTGTACGAAGCCCAGGACATGAGCAGTGGGAAAGACTATGCACTCAAGGTAAACGACGACCTACCCACAATGCATAGCAGTGTCCATTAGGGACAAGTTTAATCGGGATGATTATAAGTCTGCGTACTGTGTAGCGTACACTTGTAATATTCAGGGAATAAAAGATAATATTATTAAATACCAGTGATTACGTAAAATTTTGTTGGCACTATGGGTCCAAGTGTTTGGACAGTAACACATTTTTTTTTAATCAAAGCCATCAAGATGTGACCAAAGTGTAAACTGTCTGCTTTATTTCAAACTAACGTTCCCTCCCGCGCTGTTGTTGTTCCAGAGGCTGCTGTCCAACGAGGAGGAGAAGAACAAGGAAATCATACAGGAAGTCTGCTACATGGTAACAATTATCCTTTTCACACCACAAAAAAAACATACTTCGTTTTCTTAATTGAGCATTTATGTCAAAATACTAAGTTGTTAGTGAGATGTGATAAAGACATGGTAAACTGTGAACCCTGAGGTAGAAATATTTTGTAATTTACCTCCAGGGTCCTATGCCATCATTACTAGTGTTTATTGGCAACACCACTTAATTCCCAAATGTTTTCAAATGTTTTCAGTGTTTAACTTCATAATAGAACAGGGGTTGTGTATTGGTTCTCTGTCTAGTAATAATAATAATTCTAGTGATGGGGTAATTCAATGGTTGTATTTCAGTGGTTCCCAGGAGAAATAACATTCACAACACATTTTAAAATTCTGGTATTAGTCAGGAGGCCACATTTTTTTAAACCAATCATGTTGTGTTATAGTTAAAAAAAAAATTCTTGGGATGAGATCAACACAGGAGAATACCATACAGCTCAACAGCTCAAATCCACCGGGATATCTCTTGTCCATTTCAGCAATAATTGCTTCAGGTTGTGAAGCACATTGTGGACGTGCGGGGTGTCGGGTAGATGATGCACAACATCCTTGGATCCATTGCGTCATTTGTATTTTCAGAGCGTCCTTATTTGCATAACATTTGATGACTTGAATGCTGATGGGAGGGGGGAAAAAAATGCCAGGCCTATTCTTCCCCCAACTACAGATTCTCGTTGATGGCTCGATCCTCAAGGAATTTCTCGCCCTAAAAAACAAAAGCAATTACTATAATTTTTTATTGTTTAGTGATTTCTGCAACGACTGACCCTGGTAATATACCGCTATAATTTTTATTATTATAATTTTTTTACGAATGCTGTTTTGGGAAAGTTGTGGTAGTATTGTTTATACGACATATTTTCTTCCGTAGAAAAAGCTGTCGGGCCATCCCAACATGGTTCAGTTCTGCTCCGCTGCCTCTATCAGCAAGGAGGAGTCCGACACCGGACAGGCCGAGTTCCTGATCCTCACAGAGCTGTGCAAAGGTACATTAACGCACACACGCACACACACTACACAATTAAACAATTAAACACACACATATCACAATGTTTGTTTGTTTTTTCACGATTTCATTAAGTCGTTTTCTAATCAAATCTCTTTACTCTCCCATAAAAAAAGATATATATTATATATTATATATATATAATATGTTTGTTTGTTTTTTCACGATTTCATTAAGTCGTTTTCTAATCAAATCTCTTTACTCTCCCATAAAAAAATATATATATTATATATTATATATATAATATATATATATTAATAATATACAAAATGGTGGGAAGCGCCCTTTAATGTCAAATATTTAGTTGCAAGATACACGCTTTTCGTGGCTTCACATACCGATGGCTTTTCATCCATCCGCCTGTTTTTGTGTGTCTTTGACCACAGGCCAGCTGGTGGACTTCATAAAGCGCGTGGAGCAGAGGGCTCCGCTGTCATGTGACACCGTGCTGAAAATCTTCTACCAGACGTGCCGCGGTGTGCAGCACATGCACAAACAGAAACCCCCAATCGTACACCGAGACCTCAAGGTGAGTCCCTCCCGGGCCGGTGAGATGACGTAAACGACGAAGCATCTACACTATGCAATTCCTTAAATGACTGCGTGTGTATCGTGTGGATAATTACCGAAATAATAAGCAAAACGTTTTGATTCGTTTGATGTGTGGCAGATTGAGAACCTCTTGATTAGTAACCAGGGCACCATCAAGCTTTGTGACTTTGGCAGCGCCACCTCCGTGACACATTACCCAGACTACAGCTGGTCGGCACAGAAGAGGTCCATGGTGGAGGATGAGGTGCGTGCGTGCTCACGGCTCCATTAATATTGCACGAATGTATATCTTTATGTGGTAAATGCACATTTCTCTCTAGGCAAAGGTTTGCCTTTTAACCCTGCTATTTTATTTCAATATTATCTACTCTAATAAGTGAGAGGGGGGAGAAAAAAACACGCTGAGAAGTCACGGTGGCTCTGAGGCATTACTTGCATCATGTCATTGGACAGAAACCAGAAACCCTTTGATCCAATAAATGGCTAGAGGTCCAGGAAGGACCATTACCCAGACTACAGCTGGTCGGCACAGAAGAGGTCCATGGTGGAGGATGAGGTGCGTGCGTGCTCACGGCTCCATTAATATTGCACGAATGTATATCTTTATGTGGTAAATGCATATTTCCCTCTAGGCAAAGGTTTGCCTTTTAACCCTGCTATTTTATTTCAATATTATCTACTCTAATAAGTGAGAGGGGGGGGGGGGGGAACACGCTGAGAAGTCACGGTGGCTCTGAGCCATTACTTGCATCATGTCATTGGACAGAAACCAGAAACCCTTTGATCCAATAAATGGCTAGAGGTCCAGGAAGGACTGATCAATTGGGTTAATCATACTGATGCTAGAGCAACACAGGCACACGCTCACAAACGGAAGCGTTACCACAGATACGACCCCGGTACACAGGGCTCCCCTGAGACCTAAATCTGATAACATCGGTGAGTCGGTTTGAGGAAATAGTTTTTTTCTTTATGACCTGAAATCATAATAATTGGAGGTTTATGTGAAAATCCCCAAATGTGTCTCTCAAGCATGTTCAGCTTTTCGTTAGGAATTTCAAGTTTTAAAAGTACTTTTTCAAACAAACTGCATTTTTCTAATATTAACCGTCTGCGCTCCAATGGCTGTGTTTATTTTTCGCCTTATCTGTTTGGGTGTAGATCACAAGGAACACTACCCCAGCATACAGAACACCAGAGATGATCGATCTCTACTCCAACTTCCCCATCAATGACAAACAGGACATCTGGGTCAGAGCCTTTACCTTTTCTTCTTCTTCTTCTTTTTTTAGCTACCATAAAGACCTTAGTGTTCATCTGGGGCCTTTCCTGCTCTTCTCTGAGAGAGTGAGTGATGGATGGAGAATGTGTTTCTTGCCTGTAATATTTCTGCTCCTCTTCCACGCAGGCCCTGGGATGCATCCTGTACCTGTTGTGTTTCAAGCAGCACCCGTTCGAGGAGGGGGCCAAGCTGCAAATCGTCAATGGGAAATACTCCATCCCCCAGAACGATGTCAAGTACACTGTGTATCACGAGCTCATACGTACGTACTTCCTGTCTCTCCACCGACCTTGTGTGTGTGTGTGTGTGTGTGTGAGTGAGGTTATTCTCGTTTGTCCGCTTGCGCCCCACGTCAGTCCACCCTTGTTTGTGCGTCTGTTGGGTGAAAATGGTTTCCCACCTCTCCCCTCTTCCTGCTGCTCTCCAGGTTCCATGTTGAAGGTGAACCCCGAGGAGCGTCTGTCCATCACAGAGTTGGTCAACCAGCTCCAGGAGATCGCAGCTGCACGCAACGTCAACTCCAAGTCTCCCATTACAGAGGTAGGCGTGCGCATGGCTGCGTGCTGAGCTGTGGTTAAAAAAAAGAACACTTAATTAAGTCATTCGTAGAGAAAATTTCAATTTCGACTTTTTTTTAAGCATTTCTCTAGTGGCGAGTTAACAATTTTGCCAACTGAAGCGCATCCTCAGTGTCCGTGAGCCTGTAAATAGGATTTTGACAGGGCCACTGTCTGTAACTGTGCTTGTATGCTCTTATATTGTGGATGCGGTGACATTTGTTAAGCTTCACACATGAAAAACGCACACAGAATGTGGATGGCACAAAGGAGTCTGTATTCCCTCTATCCAGCTGGCGTGACCCTAATGGGACCAAAGATTCATAAGACCACTGGAAAATGTTTGAATATAATACAAAAAAATAAAATAACATGAACACATAGCCAAATATACAGTTATCAATACAGCAGCACTGTGAGTGACGTACACAACCTAAAAAGCAGAAAACTTCTTTTCATTCACCATCAAATTCAGGTTTTAAGCCTCGTCCGACTTAACAGCCACAGCTTCTTATGATTCTTATCACAAATCCACAAATCCTGGTACTTATCAACAAATCCTCATCCTTAGTCGTCATTTATGTAAAGCTGATTTTCAATCTAAAAAAAAAAAAAAAAAGTTTAGTGAACCAGGTTTCCACAACGTTCTATTCTGAAATACATATATTGTCTAGTCAATTATATGTATGGAAATAAAAGTATAAATACTTTGGAACTTACTTTTCACTAAACAGGTTTGCTGTGCGCAGTGTCAAAAGCCGATTTGATAATCACTGATCTGATTAGGATTTAAAAGTGGGTTTCCCTGCTGGACCGAAGAAGATTAGAATCCTGCTGCTCTCCTCCTCCTCCTCCTCCCCCTCTTCCTCTCTCTGCTGTGTCTTGGCGCATATGGCCTGTACAGACTGTGAGGTGGAGCAGAGAGGAGACAAATGACCAACGAAGGGGGAAATACAGTAGACGTCCCGGAAAAGAACTGGATCCTGTTACACTTCCAGACGCTTCTGATTTAACAATTTTTTTTTATAATTTTCAGTACGTCCTGGATTGTATATATTTTTTAATTTTTTTATTGGAATGTATTATGACGTATCGCATTTTTGGAATTCTTTTGCACTGGTGATTTTAGATACAGGGACACCTGTTGCGTGACACTCGGGACGTTTTATGTTCTTTAAATTTGTGGACTATCATTTTTGTAAACAACCTGGACAATATCAAATATTTTTTCAATTCGCTCACCTGCTTGTTGCAATGTTGAGTGTGTATTACTGTTGGCGACCAGTCTATGACGGCTATGAATGTCTTCAGCTGTTGGAGCAGAACGGAGGCTTCGGCAACAACGGAGCTCAGCCACCAATGCAGATCCAGAATGTCCACAACAGTGCAGGTAAGAGTCATTTTTGTTTTATATTATTATAAAATGCTTTTTTGTGCGTTAGGGATGGTCTTTTTTTTTTCTTCTTTTTGATGAAGCTTCATTTCAAGTCTTCAAACTTTAGATGGGGGGGTGGAATTGATCTGAAACTTTTCTGCCTACGTTGTGGTGGTCATGCTTTTAGGCATCACTCAAAAAAATCACATAAAACTATAAAGCATTGTTTGAAGTGGGACTCATCATGACTTTTATTTATATATTGTTTAAACCAGCTAGGAACTTGGGGAATCTGAAGTCAAACCCTAGAAACAGCAAATTATTTTATTTTATTTTAAATCATTTTCTGAAGGTGCATGGTGAAGTGAATCGCCTCTATTCTTTAGCTTCTTTAATTCAATCACAATGCTTTTTTCCCACCCATACACGCAGACAACCACACTCACACACTTGCAGGCAGTGCACTGTCCCATTAAGAGGATTTCTGCACCTTCAGTCAACCATCTGTCAAAAAGGCAGAAACCTTGGGCTCTCTCCTGTGAGAGGGGCTCCGGCTCTGCTGCCTTGCTGGCCCCAGTAAACGATGATGAGTGAATCCCAGTCATGCGCCTGTGGTACATCCGAACATCAGGCTGCTAATTACATCAACGTTTCTAAATGCGATTATTACAAATAGCGTTGACCCTTCCGGGTCAAGATTTGATCTTTTTATGTAGTTTTTTTTTCCATTGTGGGTTTCCTCTCAATCAGTCCTGGATCTATGACAATATATGCAAAGGTGTCGTATTTAGCTTTTTTCGCTTTCTCTCCCCACCAGGAATGTATGATCCCGACCAGTCAGGCAGTGGCCTCTTCGATATCCTGAGAGGAGGAACCGAGCGCTTCCTGACCAACATAAAGGACACTTCCTCGAAGGTCATCCAGTCGGTGGCCAGGTAAGATTCCTTGAACTTTGTCACTGAGGACACCGCTGTTGTATTGATTCACATTTAATCCTAAGTCAACAGATCCACAAGCGCAGTTTGGGCTTTTGTCTATACTATAAACTACAGGCATTAATGTAGAAAGCCAGGAAAAAGAAAACATAACAGTCTGATGTGAAATTCTTCAGTCCTCATGTTCCATCACTTTCATTTATTTTTACACCTGCCCTGAAGTTTACCTCGTAAAAGGAACATTTTGCTGCTTGGCTCTGAAATTTGTGAGTGCCAAATGTTCAACAAGTTTTGGGATATTATGTCACGTATGACCCAGCTGACAACATCTTTGTTCACGCCTTTAAGGCAGGTGATCGTTTATATCAATCACCATGGTCATTACTCAATTCTTGGGCTTTTCCCCTTCATTGGCGCTAAAAGCTGGTCCTTCAGGTTACAGCCAGTTCAGAGTGTGGCTGCCCGCGGGGCATTCGTTTTCAGTTTTTTGCTGTTTTGGCATTTTGTGCGTATTATGGAATCATTTCCAAATTAGTTAATGATATGGCCTGTTCTGGGGCCAGGAGTTGAACCTATGTCCGACGCTGAAGAGGGCCTGGTGAAGTCGAGGACCTTTTCTCTGGCAGCAGACTCGAGAGCACTTTATACTTAGAATCATGGAATATGGCTTCTTCAGTCAGGACACATAGGCTGTAATAGAAATTCCAATTGTTCTTCACTGTGATGGCAGACTTTGCAGTTTTGAAAGTGCAAGATACTTTTGAGCTTCTTTCAACCACTTCCTGATGTCGGACTAAACACGGGACCAGGACCGGCGCGTTGGGGGTCCCTAAAAATTCTCTGAAACCCTAACCCAAATTCCACATTTATAACCCCTAAAATGGGGACTCAGGGTTTTCATCCCTATTCAGTCCCATTTTAGGGTTATACAGTACATGTGGAATTTGGGTTTAGGGTTTATGTGAAGACAAGCTGCTAGAGGGATGGGAGTTACTCTGTGGGGATTTTCCGTGACCCAGAACGCGCTGGTCTTGGTCCCGTGTCACTCCGACATCGGGAAGTGTGTGAAACTCCAAGAAGCACGAGCATGCACTTTTGATAAATACGCGCTTCTTCTGTGAAAGTCAGTAATGGTTAACTTGTGGTCTATAATGTGTGTCACACTCGTGCACTCAAGTAAATATATATATATATCTATATATATGCACGTTCAAAAGAAAATATTCAATAATTTACATCTTATGTGACACATTGTCCGGTCCGGATTGATTTGCAGTTCGGTCCGGAGTTTGAGAAGCCTCGTTATAGACCAATGTCCTCCACGACTGATGATAATAATAAGAGTTGAAAACATGAAGCAAAAGATTCCTTTAATAGCGCGTCAGCGTTTGATGTGTCATTTGTTTTTTGTTTTTTAATCATTGCTATGTGTTCCATTCATTTGGTTTGTTTTATTTATTTTTTTACTGTTTTCTTTTTTCTCTGTCCCAATCCCTCATGGTCCCAATATGTGTCCTTCACCTAGCAACCCCAGGTAAATATGGGCCAGGGAAGAGTTGCTCTGTGTGTTTCAAAGTCTGTCACAATTAGAGTAGAGAATATATAAAAAAAACAAAAAAAAACACTACCCATTAACTGTACCGTGTCTGTCATCACAGCTTGCTGATCCTAACATCTCACATTCAATAACCGAGTTGAATGAATGCAGAGCACAAGAAGGAGAAAATGTTGTGAAATGTTTCGTTTAAAGCAGATGGCCTCCGCCGTGTCCTGACCGAATGACTGAATGGTCGTGTAAAAGTTGTGCTGTTGCACCACTGCTTACTAAATTGCCATTTCAGCGGCATCTACATCTGTATTAACACCATACAGATAAGATGAGTTTCAATTAGAATAGATCAATGACATTCCTTTTGTTTGGCCTGTATTTTGTCTGTGCTCAACTTGTATTTTATGTAGCAGGAATTGCGCTGCATCGTTTGTGTCGCCGTCATTTTTCCGGGTTTAATTTTAGTTTGTTATATCCATTTTCTCAATCTTGCTTTAATTAACTGCTAAGAATTAAGACGATGAATCTATGGGCGGTAACGATTCCTCGGGAGTCTATTCCAATGTGACGGCCAGCGTCTGCTTGATGCTAATTTAAAGACAATTTTAGTTGAATTTGTATGAAATTCCGTATAGTGTGTTTAAAAACCAGGATTGTGTTGGTTGGTTATATGGATGACTATGGAGCGTTGTTGTTCCTGAACCAGCTTGTGTTACCACACTTTGTTTATGGCTGTGTTTGTGCGGGCTCCTAAACCTTAGTCGGCCTGCTTGTTGTCTCTATTGATTTCTGTGAATGATTTGTGATTTGTCCTGCGTGCCACATTGTGCGCCTTGTACTTTTATAACCAGTTGCACTTTGTCTTACAGCTATGCCAAAGGGGACCTGGATATTTCGTACATCACATCTAGAATAGCAGGTACACATAGGAGGCTCCTTAAAATGCACTTTTGAATGCGTATTATTTTTATTTCATGTCATCATTTCATAACCTTATAACCAGCTTATGTGGAAGTGATGTGACATTCATTTCCCCTTGTGGGACAATAAAGGAATTATCTTATCTTATCTTAACTAGTTACTGTAAAAAAAAAGAAAAGAAATGATCAGCTGATTGATTGGGAACACTTACTTAATTGTGTGTGTGTGTGTGTGTGTGTGTGTGTAGTCATGTCCTTCCCAGCTGAGGGGGTGGAGTCGGCTTTAAAAAACAACATAGAGGACGTTCGTCTGTTTTTGGATTTGCACCACGCTGGCCACTATGCTGTCTACAACCTCTCCAAACGCTCATACAGACCCTCGCGATTCCACAATAGGGTACGTTGTGTTTGTGTGTGCTAAATAAAGTGACACTGATGCACCTTTTTTTTTTTTATTATTATTGCTACAGTTCTTCAAACTTCAGTTATGTTCAGCTTAGCCATTGAAGACTTTTTGTGGGAACGTCATTATATTGGATGAGAGGACAAACATCTTTAACATGTTTTAAATGAATCCAACTGATGATACTATGACGTGGATGACACACACTGAACCTTGTGTGTGTGTGTGTGTGTGTGTGTGTGTGTGTGTGTGTGTGTGTGTGTGTTTGTGTGTGCGCGTTTTTGTTTGTCCAGGTTTCTGAGTGCAACTGGCAGGTGCGCCGTGCGCCCAACCTCCGCAGCCTCTACAGTGTGTGCAAAAACATGCATCTATGGCTCAAACAAGACCAGAGGAACATCTGTATAGTACACTGTTTGGTAATTGTCGTCTCGCCAATTACACCAGCTCTCGGAAAAGCTCATATTGGCACATCTAAAGGCCTACCTTGACCTTTTCTTTTTCTCTCTCTTCGTAGGATGGCAGGGCAGCATCCGCCGTGGCCGTCTGCTCCTTCCTGTGTTTCTGTGGCCTCTTCACCACAGCTGAGGCTGCGGTCTACATGTTCTCAATGAAGCGATGCCCACCTGGTATAGCACCCTCGCACAAGAGGTATGAAAACACAAACCTAAGAAGGATTTGGTTCAGCAAAGGGGTTGTTTTGTGGTTTAGAATTACGCAATGCGATCTCAGCAGAACCCCAATTGTGTCGCCCCCGTTTCCGGCGTTTATTTAACAGAAAATATTTAATGCTCGCCTAGAAACTTACAATAGCCGATACCAGATTTTGCATTTGGCTGTTGCAGGTATATTGAGTATATGTGTGACATGATGGCCGAGGAGCCCATCATCCCCCACAGCAAGCCAATTGTCATCCGCTCCATCATTATGACACCGGTGCCACTCTTCAACAAGCAGCGTAACGGCTGCAGGCCCTTCTGTGAAGTTTATGTCGGGGACGAGAGGGTCCTGACCACATCGCAGGAGTACGACAAGATGAAGTAAGTCGATGTACCCAAAAAAGGCCTTTCAATAAGATGTTAAAAAAAAAAATAATAATAATAATGAATTGTTGCTCTTGTGCTGTTTTGTTTCCTTTTTTTAGGGATTTTAGGATGGAGGATGGGAGAGCAGAGATTCCCCTTAATGTGACGGTTCAAGGAGATGTGCTAGTGGTGATCTACCACGCAAGATCTACACTGGGAGGTCGTCTGCAGGCCAAGGTAAACAAACACAAACACACACATACTCACAAGCGATGTTTACTTTTTCTCACCGGTTAAGAAAACCTGCACATATGGTGTCCATTTCATTTTTCAATAATGCTCGAATTTTTTATTATCAGTTAAAAGGTATCACAGTTAATGATTAACTTAAATGAAATGAAATATCCAACTTAGCATATACAGCATCTCTGTGGAAATGGACCAGGTGCTCTGTCCCAATTCTCCATTCTCTTCTCTTTCAGATGGCATCGATGAAAATGTTTCAGATCCAGTTCCACACGGGCTTTGTGCCGAGAAACGCGACCAATGTCAAGTTTAACAAGTATGTAAATTGCCCTGTTCCGTGAAATACCTCAGCATGCACACTGTCATTTTACTGCTGATGGTTTCAAAAATACTAAGAAGGAATGGTTGTCCCATGAACTTGCTCTTTCGTGTCAGGTACGACTTGGATGCCTGCGATATCCAGGAGAAGTACCCGGACTTGTTCCAGGTGAACTTGGACATCGAGGTGGAACCCAGGGACAGACCCAGCGCCAAGACCCCACCATGGGAGAGCGTCCAGACCAAGGGCCTCAACCCCAAAATCCTTTTCTCCTCTCGTGATGAACAGCAGGAGATCCTCAGCAAATTTGGTCAGTGGTATTTACTTTACAAAACCCCCAAATCTTCCTTTTTATTCCTTCGAGCCCACTGCGGTTATGTTATTGTGCACAATGTCTAATTCATTGTATACTTGTGTGTGTGTGTGTATGTATATATAGAATTAACTTAATCCTTAATCGCCATAGGTAAGCCAGAGCTGCCTCGTCAACCCGGTTCCTCAGCGTTTTATGATTCAGAGTCTCCTCAGCCGGTTCAGACTCCAGAGGGCCCCAGTGCAGCTGAAACGGAATCTCCTGAGAGCACCGATGACAATGCCAACAACTTCTTCCAGACACTGGACTGGGAAGGTAGTATACCTTTTAATTCTAACCACTGGATTGAATCCCCTTCTTTGGGGAACATCTTCAGAGAAACAAATCAAGTGCCTTGAAATGTTCCAACATTTCTTGCATGTGTAGATGTGAGTGGCCATCAGGATGCGTCAGAGAGTCAAGCCGGAGGGTCCATGAATGACCCGGAGGACCTGAGCGATCAGTCCGAGGGAGAGTCCTACTCATATTCTGCCCCCAGTGGCGAGCCCCTGTCCCGGGACCCCAGCGAACCGCTATTTGATGCTGACTTTGTGGTGAGTCTATGTATATTATTCCATCAATTCTCCGTGACTGTTTTGCTCACTAAAAGTTTAGATTCCTTTGTTTTTCCTTTTTTATTCCATTCATTTCTACATTGGTGTCTCTCTGCCCCTCTAGCCGCCGCCTTCTGGAGCCCAGGAACCTCCCGTGGGCGACACAGCTGATCTCCTGGGGTTGCACTCTGACCCTGCAGCTCCCGCCACGTCCTCCTCCTCCTCCTCCTCTGCTCCCAACCAAGGAGTCCAGGGAGGACTCAAAGCTGCTTCGAGCAACAGTGACCTCCTCAACGACCTGTTTGCCCCCCCTGCTGGCCAAAGCGGAGCGGCGCAGGAAGACCTGTTATTCACTGAGGCTGCATCGGAAAAACGTAAGAGCGCAGGTTGAATATTGGCTGATCGCACAGTGTTATAAAACACCTTACAGTTCATTTTCTCCCTTTCCGTGTGTGTTGCAGCCATGGGCGACTTGTTTGATCCGTTCGGCATGGGCTCCGGCGTCGGCTCCAGCGTGGGCTCGTCCCGGCAGGCCTCCGGACCGGACCTGTTCGGGGACTTGTTGGGCTCCGACGGTTCAGCCACGAGGGGGTTCAGCTCGGGCCACAGCAACCCCGCACCTGCTTCCAACACTAGCCTCTTCAACCTCAGTAAATACAACAGCTATTGAGACATCACTCATGGGCCGCTCATGTGCTGTAACTGTCCAGTGGTCGCCTGTTGCCACATTTCATATCTTAATGTCTCCATTAAGGAGATATAACAATCGATTAGACACACCGACGTATTTTGGGTCACATTCCTCCCATTGTTAATGGCGAATGGAAGCATTCAAGAAATACATCACCACCAATCATTGGACTTTTTTTTGACTGAACAGATAAGCTCGTAAATGACGCCCCGAAGATGACCTCATCAGCTAGCCAACCGGACCTGCTGGGTGGGTGGGACAGCTGGGCAGCTGGCAACACCGCCACTGGCATGAGCGCCACAACGAGTAAACCCAACTACACCAACACAGGTTGGTGAATTGTTCAATTTTACCGCGAAAAAATTATGACAAACTTCCAACCTTTCTAACTGGCCTATCGTTACACTGCTCGCAGCCTCCGGAATGTCATCCATGTCAAAGGCCAAGTCCCAGACTTTTGATCCCTTTGCCGACCTAGGTAACCTTGGCTCCACTTTACCAGGTGAGTGGCACTCGCAGTGTTCCAAATCTGGAAAATGAATTTGAATTTGAATTAAAAGTCAAATTCCTAATTTCTTTAATTTGTTTGCAGGTTCCTCCAGCAGCAATCTTTCCTTTAGCACCAAGGCCCCTTCCTCCTCCTCCTCCTCCTCCTCCTCCTCCTCCAACACCAAGCCTCAACCCCAGCCTTGGCAATCCGGTAGACCCACCCCAGCCCCAACCAAACCCTGGATGTCAGGTTCTGGATCTGCACCCAAGGCGTCCTCTGCACCACAGCCTGCAGGAGCGCAGCCCACCAAGCCCAACTACAACCTCAACTTCTCCAGTGTCATCGGTGGGAGAGATGAGAGAGGAGTCCGTGGGCCTGGGTTTGGTAAGGGACACTTTAAAAAAGAATAAATGTCATTCATGATAGAATGGTGTATTTGTTTATTCCTCTCCCTAAACGGTTTCTGAATCGTTATGTCCTGTTTTGTGATGCAGGACCCAAACCCAAGGTGAAGCAGGATGATTTTGGGGACCTGTTGTCCACTCAGGGTTTTTCTTCCAAGTTTGATAAGAAGGGACCAAGGACCATCGCTGAAATGAGAAGACAGGAACTCACAAAAGACATGGACCCACTTAAATTGCAGGTAAAAAAAAACGGAATGCATGCGTGAAGGGCAACAGGAATGTATCCACCATTGAGCTGTGACTAGAAAGCAGCACTTTGGCGTATGTGTGTAAAGAGTACTAGCAAGTCTTTTCACGCCAAACATTTTTTTTTATATATTACTACAGATCTTGGACTGGATTGAAGGAAAGGAGCGGAACATTCGAGCGCTGCTCTCCACCTTGCACACGGTGCTGTGGGAGGGAGAAACCCGCTGGAAGCCCGTGGGCATGGCCGACCTGGTGACTCCCAACCAGGTGAAGAAGTACTACAGAAAGGCTGCGCTGGTTGTGCATCCAGACAAGGTACGGTGCAACATGCATACAATTCATTCCGTCAGGTCAGGAATTCAAGACAAACAAATTCTGCATATATTTTTTATTATTATTATTATTATTATTATTATTATTATTATTATTATTATTATTATTATTATTATTATTATTATTATTATTATTATTATTATTATTTTTGAAATATTTTTTCTCCACCCCTCTCTCCACAGGCAACAGGCCAGCCTTACGAACATTACGCTCAAATGATCTTCATGGAACTGAACGATGCCTGGTCAGAGTTTGAGAACCAGGGCTCCAAAGCACTCTTCTAAAATCTTGGATCTGGATCCCAGCAGAACCGGACCGGCCCAGACCTGGACTGGATTTGGCCCTCACCGAAAAACATGGGGTCAGACTGGGCCAGATTGGACCGGACTGAGCCCACATTGGGCCTTAGGGGCCCACGAGCCTCTGAGAGGTGTCCTCTACCATTCCCTTCACTCACTTCTTCCTTCTTTACATTCTTCTGTTTCTACAGTCAAGGAGGAAAAAAAAGACCCTGGAAAAAAAAAACAGCTGGGTATTAATCCAGCAGTTACACATTGTGATCGATCTATAACTCACTGCCTACCTGTGCGACTGCCAGAGTGGTGCTGCGAAAACGAGGAAGGACTGGGTGACAATCACACGAAGAAGTGGGAGCAACATTGGAACATACGAGGACCTTTGAGAGAATAAGATAATTATCAGTAGAGTGGTATTCAGATCAAGAGATTTAATGATAATCGAATAGTGATTAATGCTGGTAAGTTTTGGCTGTGGATCGTGAGGTGGCCAATTGTGCTTGCCCCCCCCCCCTTTTTTTTTTGCAGTCAAACCAGTCGTTAAACTGACTGTTTAAAAAAATTATAATAATTTTTACGCTTAGCTGCCTCCAAAAAATATTGCAGACGTTTATTGGAACCATCCACAGCAGCCATTGGATAAGACAACCCACCGAAATCTTGATCTAGAAGATCTGTGGATACCACACGTTATAACTTTGAAAGTGCGTCAGCTTCACCTGGGGGTGGTGTCTGATCCATTTCCTCTCCAGAAGGACAAGACGATTGCCTGCTGAACACTACCAGTGCTGCTTCTACCACTGCAGATTGTCACAGACACACACAATTACACTCCTCAGATTGATGTTAAAAAAACCTGCATCCCAGACTTCTGACCTGACCACGGAGCTGATCTTGTTCTGTCGGAGCCCCGTATAAACCCCAGCGGGCTGTGTGTTGTTTTTTGAAGTGCTCTTTAAACTCCGCCCCCCTCGGGCGACACTGCATGCTCTCCCACACTCATCTCCGAACAACGGGGAGTGGGGGCGCGTTTGATTTCAAAACCGCGGCGGTAAGGACGAGTGGTGGCTCAATTTGTCGAAGTGCTCTTTTTTTTTTCTCGTGGCAGGAAACAGTGTCGCCTGCTTGATTGGCAGAGCGTTTGCTTTTGAGCATTTCCATCATGGCTGTCGCCATTAACCCTTTGTGTCTGCGTCAGGCCCGCCCGACCCCAGAGCCTCGTGCAGTGCATAGGAGATCAAAAAGTGAAGGAATGATAAGACAACATGCTGGTTTTACTTTGTCTTTTTGCGGGGGTTATTCTGTGTTTGTATTGAGCTTTTTGTCAGTTAATCATCACTTTGTTGTAAATATAAATCTATCTTCATCCATCGAGTGGCTTTGTCAAGATGACGCTGAGTGTGTTTGTCTGTCTGTGTGAGTGTCTGCTTTCACAATCTTTTCTCAATTTAGTTATTTCTTTCCATCGCACTTCTTTTTGGGGACTTGTATTCCCAACCTTTTTTGTCTTTGTTTTATTTCAAATTTTAACTCATGGACCAATCAAATCATCTGTTTTCATATTTATTATTAAGGGTTTTTTTTTGGGGGGGGGGTTACAATGACACGTATTAATGCATATTGATGGCACAAGTTTAAAAACAAACAAATCAGTTAATATATAAGTGGAATGTGCGGAGTGTGATTGGGACAGCTGTTGGTTGAGCTCAGCCTCTCTTGTTTTGCTGTTTTAATTCCAGAGCTCCTATTATTAAAACGAATGTGCTTTTACAAATATATATATATATCCTCTACGTTATATGTTCATCATTTGTCCAGTTTTCTTTTTGTTTCTTATTTTTCTCTTGCGGGAGAACTTACGTTTTCTGCACTCTGACATTTTGCTACCATTCCAACACAAGGGGCCAGTAAACTGACAGAAGAAAAAAACGCGTATTGGCAGTGTTTACTAAACCAATTTACATCATACTAATATGAATGTAGATTTCAATGCAAATACAATTATAAATCTTTTCATCTCAGATATAAAAAAGTGTGTTTCCTGGTCTTTATTTTGATGATCACAATAATGCATCTATCTACTGAATATCACGTACATCTCAATCCATTTCTTTTTTCAGATCAGTCATAATGTAAATGTGAGGATTTTTACCAGGCTTTGGGAGTAATGGATTCAAAGTAACTGTATTACTATTCAAATGTAGTTAAATAAGTCAAATAAAACGGGATATACTGTTCATCAGACATGCGCACAGTGCGCACTAATTTCAACGCTGCCAATCTACCCACTGTTCCACTTAACTGTACAACACCGCACCAACCCAAAACGTCACTTCCGGTTATCCTTCATTCAATTTAGAACATAATGTCAGCTAGGGACGTTAAAACAGTCGCCAAACGCCGAATTCTTCATATGTACAGCTGCGGCTGGTGGCAAAAATGCTTCCGCTCGACGTATAACCTAAAGTTACATAACAGGTGAGAAGTCCAACCGCTATTTTTTTGCTTAAATACACAGAAGCCAGTAAGCTACCGCTAATGCTAAGCTAACCTGTCGACACCGCGGCTAGTGCAACGGCTGATTTACTATTCAAATACACTCGGGACGGTAGAGGTGGTGTAACGATAGTGCCAAAAAGTAATAACTTTATTTAACAAAAAAAACCATGTAGTTTGTGTTTAACACATTAACAGCTGCTTTCATCTGGATCAGTCAACGTGCACGAAACATTATGCCCTGTTGTGCAAGCGTTTGGTTTGTATAATATACTTGCCATCCTCCATTTTATCATGCCTGCTCCGTGGCTTGGAACCATTCAACATTTTTTTGATATAGTTTTCCCAACTTTAAAAGCACGTTTTGGTTATGTTTTTAAGGGTAAAAAAAGCTAAGAATCTTTAAAAAGGTTGCAGCTTCGACAGCCACCAACAGATGTGCATGAACATGAATAGATTTATTTATTATACGTTTTTCTTTGACCCCACCAGACTATTGAATCTCTTGTAAGAGTATTCCCCACCTGCTCTTTTCCCCCATGCAGTGTAGATAGAGACTACAGCATTATGTTGAGTTACAGCTTTATTTCAAAATTCGTATTGGTCAAACCATCAAATTGTCCCCAGACCACATTTTCCCCTGCAGAGCAGACTTATAACACACAACTGTAGCACATCATTTGGTCTATACAATACAGTTACAAAAAAAAAGGGGGAAGGGGGGGGGGAGTGAAGTAATTGTAAAGGGCAAAGAACTATAGCCACTTTAAATCTACGCCACTGTATTCACATGCATTGTGTGGAGGCGGACGTTGTGTAGCGATGGGAAAATGGAAGAAAACACCAGGCCATATATCCGTCTTAGGTGATCTCCATCTCTACACAACTTCTGCTTCCATTGCTTGTGTTCAGTGCGACTGTACATGCCTTTTGGGGGAGACGTGCAGATCAAAAAAGAGCCACAATAACGTGCGTTTGCATCTCTGCAATGGCGAACGACTAGCGGCTTTGCGTATTGACATCTGGTTGGGGTGTTTTGACAGGAAACCGGGGCAGGAAAGGCACTTCAAAGTGTGGATATTCCTGATTTCCTGACGGTTCAAGTCACAAAGCCCTAAAAAATTGAAAAAAGGTCAGCTGGTTGACTCCATTTAAAACTTTGAGTCCTCGAAATGACCAAAGGGAAATCTGGAATAAAGGGGAAAAAAAAAAAATGGGACACAGTTACTGGGGGAGTCCATTTTAAGATCAGACAGTAAAAACTGTGCCACAGTGTTGCGAAATCTTGCGTGCCAACATATTGTGTGTAGCTTACGGAGACAAAAGATAATTTCCTCTGAGCGGTGTGGTGTAGCTTTAGCCCTCGATGGAGACCTGTGGAACAATGTGTCCATTCAGCGTCGACTCCACAGACAACTCCTGAAACAACAGGGCACATTACATATTGAGAATACACTTCGGGGGAAGAAAATGGAAAAAAAAAAAAAAACTCAAAAGGCACCTAAACATTTGATTTATCGGATCAATTTTAAAACTCATTCCGTTGTTCTAAATGCAGTTTTTTTTTTTTTACCGCTGAGGTGAGCTGCACAGACTCCACAGTGAGCTGCGTCTGACAGGGCACGTCAAAGACTTCATCCACACATGTCTGCTTAGCAGGGGCATCCTAGAAAGGAGACGGAGGCGAGAGGGGTTTTTAGTCCACATGCGTTTATAATAAAACAAACAAACAAAAAAAAAAAAAATTACTACACACTGTGTGCGTGCGCACACGCACAGCTACAGAAAGTTACTTACGGCAGGCTTCACATCTACAGGTTCCGTCTGGGCGATTGGGGAGTCACTCTCCACCACCACAGTTTCCTAGAGGCAGCACAAAGCAATAGGTTAGATGGGATCTTACCATCAGACCACTTGAAATACACATGGCTTAGTGTATGGTCTTGAACATTGCGTAGTGAAGATAATGTATTGCATCCTGACACCTGGTGGCCTAAGAGACTTACAGCAATGAACGTCTCATTTTGTGTCAGAATTGAAATACCTGCTGGACAGCATCAGACTCGACAATGACAACCTCCACTGCGGAGACGGCGTCTTCAGCCAGTGTTTCAACGACATCCTCTGTGACAGGCGCCTAAAGAGACAACAGTGGTAAATATTCATATATACATTTAAAGCATTAAAAGATTTAAGTCATTACTTTATTAATTTTCACAAAAAGAAATGAATGGGAAAAACATTGTTTTTACCTCTTCGACTTCAGTAGCTGCAGTTTCAGCCACTTCTGCCAGAGCCTCAGGGACAGCGTCCGACACCTGATGAGACAACAGGTACCGTCACCACATCATTTTTAAACAGCGCATGCAGATAAGTAACAATTTCTTATGTATTGACAAACTAGAACACAGGTATTCAAAAGTATCTCACCACAGGGGTTTCCACAGACTGGACAAGAGCAACCTGCTGTAAAAAAATAAATAAATAAAAAATCAATGAAATAAAGGTGTCAATCTTTCAGTGATATTAATTTCAAAATAAATACAAAAAAAAAGATGCTTGCTAAGTGGCATGCATATTTTTAAATCAATGACCCCACCTCTGCGAGCATAACGGGTGCCTCTAGGACTTCAGGTTCTTCTTCTGCAGCCAACGTTTCAGCCTCCTTCTCTTCAGCTGGCACTGCAGGACTGACCACAGCTTCAGTCGCCTGTTCAGGCTCAGCTATAACCGAGACTTCCTCCTTCACCGATTCCACAACTGCTTCGGCAACCGATTCTACCACTGCCTCTGCTACCACTGCCGCCGCCGCCGCCACCTCTTCAGCAGCAGCTTCTGCCCCAGCTGACTCGGGGTCAGTATGAGGCACTTCTACCTCTGGCTCTGGCTCTGTTGCAGCGGCTTCAGTTACGACCTCCAACGCGACGATTTCTTCTGAGACGGCCACCTCCACTTTAGTGACTTCCTCTGCCGAGGCCTCAGCGGCTTCCCCGTCAGTCTCTGGCTCGATGACATTCTGCGTCTGCACAATGCCAGAACAGACAATGTTAGGAAACCGTGCAACATGCTTCTCCCCCCTGACAAAAACAACATTTATGGCCAACACTGAATAACATCGAGCCATGCCGTCGTAAAGAAAGGCCAATCTTACCTGTTCTGCCTCTGTGGTTACGATCGTGGCCTCAACTGACTGGACCTGACGAAGAAGAAAAACACAAATAGGCAAACTGTTGGTGTTTGACAGAATGACGAAATCGAACAAGAGACAAATAAATGGCCGAATTAACAACAGTTTCTCTGTCCTGCACGCATAAGATCATTTTACCGTGACGACAAGTTTCAGCTTTATAGCAAAAACGACTTGGCAAAAGGTGATTGCTATTCATAAGGTGTGAAGCTGAAGTCACAGAAACACTTTTCCATTACACAGGTTTGAATCTCGTCCAGTTACAGCTGCCGTAAACTAAAAAAAACAAAAAAAACAGCCAAAGTGGAAACTCTGAGTTGCTCTTGTTTTAACGCGTACATTCACTTGCACTACCTGTGACCTATGAGCAAATCAAACAGAAAGTGCATATTTTTTTATTTTTTAAGATATGTGCTTTTTTCCTGTTTAAATGGCAAATTAGAAATGAATAATTCAACTAATGATATTTTTAGTTTTAGTAAGTTTTCTTGGAAAAGTAAAATGTTTTCAATGCTGCAATTCTACATTGGATTTTACAACCATTTCATTCTGCTGAATATATATAGTAGTCTTGTTTCTACACAAAAGCTCCAGGAAGGCAGGGTACGTTGTCTCTGTGAGAAAATCATCAATCAAAGCAGGTCCTACTGGCAGGGTGTCAGAGTCAACTACTCACACCTGTGTCATCTGCCTCTGGGTTAGAAATACTGGCTGAGCCAGTTGAGGAGATGAAATAGGGAGTGTGTGTGTGTACTTTTACTTATCTTTACGAGGTATATTTTGAGTTTATAGACATCACATTTTACACAGTTGTCACTTTTTCAAGCGAGCCGTTAGACAGTTAGGAGTTGGTTTTCAGAGAAAAGTAGCTTTCGCTCAGGTTAGGAATTTAATTTACCTCTGCAGGCGCTGCCAGTGGAGCCTCAGCTGGGGGTGTAACCTGGGTTAGAAAGAGAGAAAGCGATTTTCATTAGTCAGCAAAAACAATCCCAAGTGTACACAGGTATTTAATCACAAGAAAAAAAAAAGTTTAACAAGCATGTAAAGGCAGTTGAATTTGTTTTCCCCCAACACTGGTTGCATTGTCTTTTCCCCCCCCCCCCCCCCCCCAAGGTCGAGGGCTGGGAGGGGCGCACAAAGCTGTCCTAAAAATGTGCCCAGAGCAAAACAAAAAGTTTGTCAAACAACCAGTCAGTCAGTCAACTTTTTCCAAACAAAAGATTGTTTACAGACTACATTTTAACTGGCAGTTTGTTTTACTAGCTGTAAGCTGTGTGTGTGTTAGGTCTCCTTCAAGAAAGTTACAGTGAAATGCAAATTTCAAAATCATCTTAATAGCGACACATTTTCCACATTTAACCGCTTTAGGATAACTTTGTTATTCCCCATTTATTTTTGAATACAAGTAGTAATTGTTTACATGAACATGCATTTTGCACCCATTTTGATGCCATGAAAGTCATTTTTGATTTCTATTTTGAAGGTGGGCCATCGATTTTTTTCCGGCACAGCGGGCAGTAGCCTACATGGCTACTGGCAGCACGCAGTGTGCAGCCAAGTGTGCTGAACCATAGCGGCAATTGCAGGGAGCAGCGCATAAATATTGTAAGTCTTTATCGTCCAACATTCAATTATTTAGCTGGGTTGTCTATGATGTAGGACAAGTCTAATGCATTCATACCGCTTCTCGTTCGGAACACGGGCCAAAAATCATTTCACCCCTCTCACAGCCCCAGAACACACAGTCACGATAAGTGTTATTCAGCACAAAAGACGTCGCACAGCATCACAAGATGAATAGAACTCCATGTCCCAACTGAAATAATGCAAACCTCAATTTGGCCTTTTCAGAAAATCTGGCCTGTTCACCAGATAAAGAAAAATATGCCCGTTAACATACGGTTGCATGCTACAACACGCAGTTTCCACATGAGCAAATTTCCCCCTTCAAAGGAAAAATTCATCACAGACTCTAAAATTGGTTGTGACAGCTGCATGTAAGCGCCTCTTCTGCACATACCAAAGGCCAAACTACTTTAACAAGCAGACAGCCCCCCGACCCCGTCCCAACATCCCCACAATCCTCTCTCCTCCCAGCCAAGAGCCAACACTAGAGGAGGATACAGAAAACGACTGCACGCGATAGACTTTGTCACCATGCCTTACGACAAGAGGAGAGGAGGGGAGTGATGGGGGAAGGGAAGGTTAAAAAGTAGGAGGGGGGGAGGGAAAAAAAAAAAGGAGGGAGGGAAGGAAGGTTAACAAGGTGAAGAGAATTTACGAGAAAAACCCGTGAGGGACAGAAGGGTGGTGGCGGGAGCTGGTACAAAATGTTCAGCGTGGCTTTGGACCACAGGAAAAAATTCAAATAAATGAAACTTGTTCGGTCTCCGCATCGAACGGCGGGTTTATACTCACCTCGCTCTTCGTGGAGACATCCACCTGTTTTTGGCCCCGGAGCCAGCTGAACACGAGCCCCATGTGCGCCCGCTCTGTGAGTGTCACAGCTGTGGTGGCGACCAGCAAGGGTGCACAATTACCCGAGATCAAATTTTCAAAGTTTCCCTAAAGCTACCGACTACGAGTGCGTGGAAAGCAAAGCGAGAGTTTTGCCAAAAAGTGTCTGCGAGCGTTTCTGGGCCGAGTCTGACACATCTGCAGCAGTGGAGGGGGAGCGGAGAGGGAGGGAGGGAGGAAGAGGAGGGATGGGTGGTCTCGTTGAAGGGAGGGGGAGGATACTACACAATCGGCCATCTCCTATAGAAACGCATTTTACCAGGTCCTGTATAGCTCAATGCGTTCACATCTAGGTTCAAACCAAACTTCTATCCAATGTTAAACCAAATAAGGCAACCCAATTTTCAAAAACTGTTTTCAGCCCCGAGTTAAGCCAATTAAAATGGCCACGCCCCTGAAAACACCTCCCAGCCACTCCCCCCCCCCCATGTGTGTGCACGTTTAAGACGTCTAGTACATGTATGTCAGTGTGCATGCGTGTCATTCGACTGGCTGAAAGAACATTCTGTTCCCAAAATATGAACACGAGGCCCATGTGGACGACACAAAGGCGATTTGGTTGTTGGCGAGTTTAAAATTAAAAGTTGCACCGTTAATTTTGAGGTCGCGCAAAAACAAATGGCCAAAATGTAATTCTTTTGTTTAAATGCCTGTAGAGGACATGGAAAAGATTTCCGAACAATCGGCTGCAGCGCATGTGTTAAGGAAGATTAAATCTGCCCGTCCTTGATGCAGGAAGTGTTAATATTGATGAAAATGTAGAATACATTTTTTTTTGTTTTTATATAAATAAATGTATTCCAGTCTCACCAACTGAATACAACTAATTTCCTACTCTACGTCAAAAAGGTACACGCTGTTCTCTCCGTCCCTCACCCCCCCTCTTCAATTCAAACTCCCTTCAGCACTAAGCCACAGTGCACACTCTACAACCACACACATCATATAACAAAACAAAACTCCCAGTATGATTATAGAGAAAGATTTACAGCCAACACCAGCTGGAGCCAAATGACCAATTTTGCCAACATTACAATGACATACAAGGTATATGCTGAACAATATGGTTCCAAGAAAAACCCGGTTCAGAGATTTCCTAAATATGCAAAACCAATTTGTGTTTTTTTTTGCCAACTCCCCACCCCAGGTAAAAAAAAAAAAAAAGCTGTCCTACCTCAGTGACAGGTTCTGTCTCAGGGATGATAGGTTCTGTCTCAGGGATGATGGGTTCCTCCTCACACACTCCAGCAGCAGCAGCATCTTCTGTGGGCAGCGTCTCCACAACTGGAGCTTCTTCAGCAACCGTTGCCGCAACTTCTACCGGAATCTGCTCCGGCGACGCGGCCACTGGTTCCACGGCCACTGGTTCCTCTGCTTCCACCAGGACGGGCTCTGCCACGGGTTCCTTCGCAGCCGGCGCCGATTCTACTGCCTGGATCGGCTCACTGGGCGCAGGAACGGGAACGGTGACCTGTGGGCTCTTCTCCGGAGCCGGCGTGGGAGCTTTAGCCGCTTTCTTCTTTGGTTGAGTGGACGCAGGCGGTGCACTCACTGCGATCCCCGGGCTGGCTTTGACCAGCGGGTTGGCCGCGTGCTGCTCCTCCAGGACTACCCTCTGGGCCTGCTGCAAAGGACAAAACAAGCACAATCCTCTGAGTCAATGGTTGTGGTCTTGTTACTAAAATGAAAATGTTTAACATTTAAAAATGGGGTGATTCCTTTTTGGGTAATTGGAGGGGCACCAACAAATATAAATTATATATACAGTGACTTCATTGAGGTGCCGAGTTTGCAAACGGCTTTGAATTCACCCGAGGCGCTAAAATGTGTTCAAACACTGAGGTTCTCAGAATGCACATTTCTCTCTGCAGGAATACCGGACATGCCATCCCAGCCAGGTCCAACATGTTTTTCAGCTCCGAACACCCCCCCCCCCCCGGGCGTTAACTGGAGGTTTTATGAGCTCGGGCCAGCGGAGGGAGGGCGGGCACGGCAGAGCTAAGTTAGATAATGGGAGCTAATTATTTGAACCAGAGCGGTCCTGACGGGTCCGGTGAAGCGGCACGGGGAAACTGCGAGTCAGCAGCACCGATGGGACCAGACACTGGGCTTAATCACATCATAATCGGGTTACAATCACTGCCCCAAAATGCTTTTGTTAGGCCGGTACTGTGCTGGGCCAGTGCTGAAAGCCAACAGAGCCTGTGTGTGTGTGTGTGTGTGTCTGCCCAGCAAGCCACGGGCAAAACAACCCCCCCCTCCTTTATCTTACATTTAGAGACTCCTCATCTTTAACCAAAAATAACTCCTAGTCAATTACAGCAGATTAGATCAAGCAAACACAGGAATAGACAAATCCATTGTTGCCACCCTGTCTATTGTTTTTAAAGCAACCTGACCCAATGACAAAAACAAGCAATCAGCGCACGTGTGTGCGTGTGCGTGTGCTGATAGCGCCTCAGTGTAAATGACTTCAGAGCCTTTTTATCTTTAGTATCACAGGCAGACTCAGAGAATTAGAGAGGCTGTGCAGACTTCAATCTGGCAAAACTGAGGCAAGACATTCCTCCAGTCAACACACTACCAAATACAGTTGTGTGGTGATGACTGGCCAGCCTAATGCTGGAGGAACGGGAGGGGGTGGAATGCCTCAGTCTCCATATGGAGTGGTCTCAAACCAGAACTGGAGCTGTGAGGTAACCAAATATTTTTAGGCAGTGAAGACAAAAAAAAAACAAAGCACGGTTTTTTTTAAAAAAGGGGGGGAGATGTGTGAAAGTGTTAGGACGGAGTGACCTTTGGTCTCAGCCAAACTGGAGCCACTGTGTTACTCTCACACCCCACCTACCACACCCACTCCTCTGGATAATGAATTTAATGAGCGTAAAAGAAAGTCACCAAAGAGCGTGGAGGGAGGAGAGGACACACGTGTTTGCGAATGTTAAGAGTCACAGAGTGGGTTGCAGCTGTGAAGCCTTTTGGATTTAAAGAATTGTGGCTACGAAACATGTTTGGCGCATGAAGTGGGACAAAAAAAAAGCCCAGTTCAAAAAAGGCGCATGGAGAACGCACGTTGCTCCAGAGTCTTATAAAGCCATGTCTGTTTTTTGTCTTCAGGACGAATTCACGGAGCAGGAGAATCCTGAGGAGCGACAGTATTAGGTCAGTGGAGGACTGAAATCTGCTGGAAATGTGGCCCTAGACACATTTTATTTAATTGTTGCGTCCTCCATCTTTGCCAGGGTTTACGCACGGAGCACGCAGGGGGAGCAAAAAAAACACGGTGGGACCGAGTGCTACATCAACACAACTCTAAAAATGTGAGTGAATCAATTTAGCTTACCTTTTTTTTTTTTAATATATATATATATATATAACTTGGATACAAGCCGCTTTTGTTTTTTTTAAACAATTATTTTTAAGCATTCGTCGTGGGTGAGTGAACCAAACTTTATCTATCGGTTGAAACAAAGATGAAAAAAAAAAAAAAGCCATCTCATGGAGTCTGCGGTGTGGGTCCGTGTTGTGTTGAACTTACCACCCTCTTCATGCGGCGCTTGTTCTTCTTCCTCTTGCTGGGCATGTTTGCTGCGTGCTGCTGGAGACGTTAGAGACGGAGGAGGAGGAAAAAATGAGTGGAGGGAACCGGTCGGATCTATATAAAGCCCCCCCCCCCCCCCTGTTACCTTTGTGGAGGACCAATGGGAGGAGAGGATGGAGGTGGGGGGGGGGGGCGTGGTGGAGGGGCGAGGACTGGCAGAAAGACGGGGATGAGCCTGTGTGTGCGCGCGCGTGCACGGCGGCCCGGTTGAGACGGTTGTCTTAGTGTTTGGTCTATAATATGTTGGGTTGTGTTGTGTAACATCCCCATCACGGCACCGAAACGCGCGCGTCCGTGGGCTTTAATTGGGTGCCACGCCCCCTCTCTCAGAGCTGCTTTCCTTGTTTCTGCACACGTGCACATATTGATGGCCTGACTCTCTTTTCCCTATCTCTCTATCTACTCATCCTGTACTATTACGTGTTTTTTTTTTAAACACATTATTGAAAATGAACAATAAAAAAAATAAAAATTAATATATTTTGAAGAAAATACACACTTTTTTAGAACACAATGCATGCCAATTTTGAATTTATTGAAGTCGTGGCACTGGAGAATAATCTTCATTGTGTTTGTCGTATAACTAGACAATACAGAGAAGAATGTCACCGTGTTTTCAACCGTGACTGCAGACAAGATGATATTTTAATAAACTCCAAAAATCCTTTTTGCGAAAAGGGTATTTCCTGAAATGGAGGTGTTGGAGATCCAAAGGAATAACAATGTTGAATGCATTAAGTGGAACCGTTTCATGCATTACACAAACTGTTAAAGATGTTGTAAAATGAGGCCAGATGAGAGGATGAATTATTCATCCATTCAGTTAGAGATAGCGTGGAAACAGTTGGACCTGACCTGACGGACAATCTTTTTTATTTAAATCAGATGAGCCTGGTCCACAGCTGTTAATAGCAGGACTCTAATTAGTTTAGCTAAAGCTTAAGGCTTCCTGAGCAATCTGAGCTAATTGTGTTTAGTAATGTTTGGATCTGGTGCCAGAATTTAACACATGGACATACCTGTACATGTTTGATTTGCTTTGAGAAGAATAAGGAGAATACATGAGCTGAATATACACACGCCTACATGCAAATATTGAATCATGACAGAGTTTATTAGTTTAGAGCAAAACAAAAAAACACTCTGGGATGTCAGCTGGTCAGAGAGAATCACCATCCTTAAATAGATACATGATCTTCACCTGTGCCGAATTGGGTCGGCTCACACACACACGAATGTGGCTCATCAACAATCACTAAACACCCCTCCCAAGGTCGGCTCTATGGTTACCACCCCAGCCATCATTGCAAACATACACTGTCCAAGAGGGTTATTTTTATTTTAGTATGTACACACACACACACACACACACACACACGTGTGTGTGTATACAAGCAAAATTCATAGAGAGAGTAATTATCTGAGGCCACAACTTGCGGAGACTCTCCTCTCATTACTATCTGTCCAGTGCACCTGGAGTCACTTTCATTTTGAAACAGGTGAAATTCATTCACAGTCAAATTAATGTTCAAACTGGTCAAATTAATAATTAAGTTTAAATGATAAAAAAATATAGGAACACATTTATTAATTGTTAAAAATATATATATATATATTTGGTAGCGTGATGCCTGGAGGAATGTTTTGACAGTGATACCCAAGATAAAAAGGCCTTGAAGTCATTTACACTGAGGTGCTATCACCGGTATCAGGCAGACATCAGGAAGGGGGCCGGGGGGACCCTAACCTAAAGACGTCATGCTTAGAGCTCGTTTTTGTCTTTTGTCTCTGTATGCAAGAACCTGTCACGTTGATTAAAAAGAAAACAAAAGGGGTAGCTCTGGCAACAGTGTAATCAACATAGATCAATTGAGATTTAATGATATATATAGCTATTCATTGAACTCACGGAATATGAGTAAATAAAACCACAAAACCAGTAAGCAGATCTAATTGAGGTATAATAAATACTTTGCTATTTTGCTAAAACGGAGATATTGTCTGTGTGAGGTTGAAGCCCCACCCCTTGTAGGTGGGGCTATGGTAAGGGGTTTATAATGACAGGTCGAGGTAATCGGACTGCCTTTTGTTTGAGGCCATGTTAGACGTCTGGTGTGACTGATTTGTCTGTCCTGAGTGTGCCGGGCCGCTGCGTGTGCTTCGCTCCCGGCTGAAAATCATTCAGATCCAGCCCCCTCCCCTCTGTTTGAGCCACTTTGCCATCTACAATCTCAATCTGTCACTCTGAGGGCTGTTTAGGAAGAAGAGTTGTGGGACCCGGTTTGTTGTCCTGCTTTGGGACGCAAATTCCAGCGCCTCTTGTGAAAATAAGAGTCCCTGGCCTTCTCACTTCCTTACACCAACTCTGCCTCTTTCCTGTGACCCCCCGGCATTCCTTAACCCCACCAACAGCAGCCCAACCACTACACAAACAGACAGAAGGGCACAATTATCTGAAAGGTCTTTATCTTGATTTGCACATGACAATAAGGCCTTGATTTACTTATTAAACATGCAGCGTCAGTGTCTCTACTGTCTGCCACTATTATGAAGCATAAGCTTTTCTTTTTCTTTGGTTGTTTTCTTTCTTGAATCACTAAATTCTGCTGTTTTATTTCTTTAAAAAAAAAGGGGGGACCACAAATAGACAAACCACCCTCGCACAGGCAATCAGCGTGCGGGTATCGAGGAGTGTCAGAAACCCATTTGCTCACATGCCTCTGATAAAAAAGCACTTCCCATCCATCCTGTCTCTACCGCCCGGAGGGCTTTTTGTTTTTCTTTCTAAATATGCTCCAGGATCCCACATTTCTCTTACACAACTGCAGTATTCAAGAGAGGGCTCAAGACCAGAAGGCGAAATCATCAGTCAACAACATTTTCACAACACACTTGAAGTCCTGTCCTTGAGCCCATTTATCTGCTTTCTATGTCTCTTTTTCTGGCCCCCGTTGATTTGCTTCTCTGTTTGCAAGCACCTTTTTAAAAAAAAAGAAAAGAAAAAAGGCAATGTACACATTTCATTCTAGACTTAATTGGCGATTCTGGAATGCAGCCGAAAGCTTAGTCAGCCATATGTTGGTAACGTTTGGTGCAAGAGTGGACTCTGCTGGCCTGAAGAAGAAAATAAGATTAAAAAATATATAAATACATTTCATGCAAAACCAAAAGGTATATTTGGTGATTTCCTAAAAATGCAGAATTCAAATGGTTACATTAAATATATCTGAATAGAGCCAATAGATAAAATGTGTTTTTTCATCAATTAAAATTCATCTCAGAATCCCTCAGAGAGAACGATTTCCTCTTGGTGGAAGTCACGACACGGTACCTTTACAAAACAGATCGAAATTTATTACAATCTTGTTGATGTGCAGGTGAAGGATTTTGTGCCCCATTGTGTAAATCATAGTAAAATAACGGCTCTGTATTTACAGTATTGTTTGATGAGTAATGTTTTTGGTCATATAATGACACTATTGGCATTATGAGTATCTGATATTTACACATAAATATGTTTTCAATTCAAATATATACATATACAGACAAGTCACTTCACATTCCCTTGGATTATATGAAAGGCATATTTTTAGATCGACACACAAATGGGACCAGTAACTAAATATCTTTCTCGTGAAATGATTGTCTTTGATCGTGGACAAATTTACTGTGGTGAGCAAGTCAGCATTTTCAGTTTCCGAGGAAATACTAGTCGGGTTCACCGAAAAAGATCAAAAAAACTCATCGGAATGCAAAAAGAAAAGTGTGACCGCGTGAGAACAAATTCTTTCTCCGGACGATTGACAAAAGGGGATTTGAATGCCACACCTCCTGGGTCCCCTGAAAACATCTGCTGCGTGTGAAAACACAATTTCCATGTGTCGCAGAAAATCAACTACCAAGCACACACCTGCCCACAAGGCTGAATTTAAACGTGGGATTTGTTGAACGTCTGTGCGTTTGTTTTCACCAGAGGCTACATTCGTAGCCACAACAAAACACAAAATTATTAACACAATAAAATGTCTCTTTTTTTATAATATTGTAAACTCCTGTCACACATTCCCTCAGGTCCACAATTCAGTGCAACAATCCGAAGGAAAAGAACGTGGCCTATGGCTGCTGTGATGGAGTTTGTGGTTGTGCCGCGTCAGTGTGAGGTTGTGGTGTTATTGGATACACGGGTATGTGTTGTTCTATGTAAGGAGGGGGGAGATCTTCAGGTTTAAAGCCAACCTGAAAAAAGACACAGAAAGACTTTTTTTTTTTAGATATTGACAGTTAAATGTTGAATGCAGAATTAATAATAATAACAACAACAACAACAATAATAATAATAATAATAATAATAATAATAATAATAATAATAATAATAATAATAATAATAATAATAATAATATATTATATATATAAAATTTGTAAACAGAATTCAAATGAAATTTTCACCGGTTCCTTTATGCTCACCTCATTATAGGAAGGCGGGGGGCTGCAGTTGCTGTAGCGCGGAGGTGAGATGAGCTCCTGGCTGTATCGTGGCCCCCTGACCTCCTCGCCGTCCACCTGCGACATGCTGCCGTGGAAGGGGATGAAGTAAATGGGAGGTGGGCGCCCCTCCTGCTCGCTGCGCCTCAGCACCTCCCTCTCGATCTCCTCCTCCCGCAGGCGGCTGCACGCCCTGCAGAAGGTGGTGCAGAACATGATGGAGAGGCCGAAGCCCAGGATGCCCAGGAAAATCCTGAGGAGGAGGAGAGGGGTGAAGATGCGCGGGGGACAGGATGACAGGAAAGAGAAGAGAAAGAAAAGCATTGAAGGTATTTAAAAATAACTTTGTCGTTTGTGGGGATTTCAGTGAACACGTTTTTTGTTTTAATACTTTTTTTTCCATTGTTATTATTCTGCTACAGAAAAGTATATGTTACTGTTATGAGATACATATATATACTACTGTAAAATCACAAACTCTATAGAGGTTCATTGGAATTCCTGTTATTGGGGGTTTCTCTGCACATTCCTTTGTCTCTGAATTACTTTCTGTATTTTTACAAGTTAGCCCAAACATATGGTCACAAATCATGTCCTTTCAATACAATTTCTTACAGTTATTCACATATCCTTATTAAATAGGAATTGCGCAATGCACTTGTTTTTTACACTGCACCAGTGAATCGTAAACGGGGACGGAGTTAAATGAATTGACTTGTAGATGCAAAAGAACAAAATGACTTACTCTAGAGCAGGAATGTGCTCTAAGGCCATCGTCACAGCTGTGTGGATAATGGACCTGGATGGACCTTGATTAAGGAACTCACAAATTCAACCTAGAGGGGAAACAGGTCAAACCGTGTCATAGCAGTTCTCCCACCCAACCAAGCGTTAAAAGATGTACTGTATATTCAAATAAAACCATTGTACGCTTCACTTTGAAGAGTTATTCTCTAAAATAGTCGTGCCATCATAACACTGACTATCTCTCTTTTTTTTTCCATCCACTGATCCACAGTAACACTTTGAACTTCAGTGCCATAAATGTTTTGCCCTGGATACCACAGATATCCAACGGCCTTTTATTGTCCGTCTCGTTCTGTAGGTGATGAAATAATAAAGCACATTGCGTACGAGACAAAAACTTTGTCCTCCAGTAACCTTTACGTGGTTTACAGCCATTCCAGGTTTCATCAACTGTGGATTCTTTTGATTACATTTTTTTCTCCAAAAAAAGATGTCCAGCTCCACTTCTCCGACCTGATCAGGTCATATAGCCTCAGCACAGACATCCAGCTCCTCAGATCTCAAATCTCTCAAATGTGTATACGCACGCAGCAAATTCTTGTTTTGGTGACACACTCCTTATCTGTCAGGTACCAGTAACCTACCTCCAGAGCCACTGAGTCACTGTGAAGAAGCTGCTGGTGAAGTGTGGCTTCACTTCCTGTCATGTGAGGTGGAAATGATACAGTGGTCCGGTGGGGCTCTGGCTCTAAATCAACATTATAACATGAAACCTTTGCCGCCGTTATTATTGATCAAATCGACGACTCAAAATATCTTGACTCTCCCCTCTTGACCCCTGGACTTAAAGTGTGAAACCAGCCCAGATGGGCTGTCGAATTTGGGCGCAAAAAAAACTCTGGCCATTAGCGATCGCACACAACTAAATATAAACCACCACACAATCCCAAGCTAAACAAAACATGAAGATCACATAGGTGAGGCAAGCCAGGAGAGGGATCCTCAACATATGCTCCGTGAGCACAATGAACCACAGGCCATGTCGGTGAATACTGATTACACAAACAAATAGCAACCGTCATGCTATTCTGAGAGTTTATGAGTTATATATATATATATATATATATATAAAAAATATTTTCCTGTGACCAAGCAGAGAGTTGGGCATGCAGGAAGCGGACAGATCTTACCTTCCGTGCGGCTCTGCTCAGGTGTAGGACTGGGCGGACAAACCCCACGGGGGCAAAGTGCACTTTCTGCTGTGGGTGTGTTGACGAGGGGGCGGTGTGTGTTTGTGTGCCTAAGTGTGTGTGTGTGTATGTGTGTTCATGCACAGAGCCCAGCGCAAAGCTCAGGATATGCAGCATATCGGCGACTGAAACTCATTTGTGCATTTGAAGATTCTTTTCATATATGTCGCTACTCCGCGTTGCCGACACACGTTGTGTGTGAATGTCCTGTATGCTCCCGCTGGTGGGCATGTATGTGCGTTTGCTTTATCGGTGTGTTGTACAAATTTGTGCTCAAGGTCCGTCGGAGGAATTTATGGTAGATGGTAGATGTCAGATGATTTAAAGCTAAAGCTGCCTCTACCAACAAAGGTGTGTGTCCACACCTGACACCTGTTTCGGCCTCTCTTTACAGGCTCCCAGGTTTAGACTGGATTTTATTGATACACGTTATGGCTCGTGGACCTGTTATTTCTCCCTGAACACTAGAGGGGGACAAAGGGCTGGGATATGTATACGTCATTTTATGTTTATTTAATAGGTACACTGTGAACCTGTCTGAGCGTCATGTGGTCCACACTTCACGTTCTGTACATTTTAGTTTTCACAGAGTATCAATGAAAAGAGAAGAAAAAGACACAGAGAGAGAGAGAGAGAGAGAGATACACAAATAAACATTTTGAGACTAATCAGTACTAATCGAGGCCTTTATTTAATAGACCCATGCGGCTCCAAAAACACTGGATCCTACATCTCACATTCTCCTCATCCCTATTCAAGGCGTTGTGGAAGGTCTAACATGGGCATAATATATATAAAAAAGTTGTAGTCCAACCCCAGAAAATGTCATCACGATGACATCAGATGTTATTTCCACACACCAGGTCAGATTATGCAACCGTCGTCACAGGACACTTGGTCCTGTCCTTGTCAAGTGAAGTAGCTCAGGTCTGGTCTGAGCAGGTGTGGGTTTGTGTGACGGAACGGGAACACAACTGATAAGTATGGAATTACGCCACAAATCTGGAGATGTAACTTTTACGAGTTACCGACAGGTCAGAGAAGTAAAAAGGTCCAAAGGTCACAACCACAGGTATAAACTGAACAGGTTCAATAAAGCACCATAGGACAATTTTAATAAAAAAAATACAAATACAAAAGGGATTAAAAAAAATACTTCTTATTGATTTATTTCATTCTTTTTTTCAAGTTAACAATCTCGTTTTACAGCAGTTTGACCTTGAGTTACAAAGATCTTCAGTGGTTCCTCATGGTGCGCTCTCTGGACGACCTTCTTTTTAATTCCCACATTCACCCAAAGGCACATTGAACCTTTATTTTCATTGTGGGGGTTGAGCAGTGGCCTCTAAATATTTGAAAAAAAACTATCATCCGACCCAGTGCAGTGCAATTTCTTGAGTGCAACGTTTACTTTCCACACAAAACTGTAAGAAATGTGTGTCGCTGGTGTTGTCTGCAGTTATAACGCAATAGGAAGGAAAAGGACCAATACACAAAACCTCAGACTTTTACCAGTGCACTGCACACACACACACACACACACACAAAGAAACAAAGAAACAAATACATACATACATGCCAGAGCCAACTACTAAAATCTAGAATCTAGATTTAGTCTAAAATCTAGAATCCAAATGAGTCATTACTTTTCGGATTAGAGTAAGATGACTTTTCCATTGTCATCACTCAAACGAAGTCCCCCGCCCCGCGCTGGTTTCTGCCAACCCTCGACACGAGAGCTTTTCCTGTGATTTTACAAGTCTTCGTGAGACACCCTGCGCGTGCGCTTGTCAAGCCAGGCCTGCAGCACGGGGAGGTTGGCGTCCATCCAGCGGATGTTGTCCTCGATGCTCTCGTAGGTCTGCTGGATGCACCTCATCTCCGAGCCCTCCTCCTCGCTCAGGGAGCCGAAGAAGCTCCGTACCTTAATGAAGCGCAGCGGAGGAATCAGCGTTTTTTCCAAGCCGGCGCAATGGAAGATAAATAAGAAAAATCAGTTCGGCTCCGTTTTCTGGATGTCACAACAACATGACGGAGGAAAGGGAAAAAAAAAAACATATACACACAAAGGTTTTGTGTGTGTGCGTTTTGTGTACCTCATCCAGCATCTCCCTGGTAGAATACTGGTTGGTGACCCCGATCACCATGTTTGATATAGAGTGGGAGCCAAGGTCAAACCTGAGACATCCAAGGGGGGCAAAATGTTTTGAATTATTATGGTTAAACAATAAGCGAGACTTTAACCATGATAAGTTAGAAAAAGGAACATCTGTCTTGTACATTCTAACAAAATATAAAAAATACAGACACTGACTCGTGACAACAACTCACGGATGTGATGACGTGTGTGTGTGTGTGTTGATGTGTGCTTGCGATGTGCCGACTCACTTCTTGATCATGGTGTGCCAGTGGGCGCGGAGGAAGTCCCAGGCCAGTTTGTAGCCGTGGGGGTTCTTGCTGACGGAGACGACCACGCCCGGGAGGTCCTGAGTCTTCATCACTTCACCGTGGAGGCTCTGCGCCATCATCCTGTGGGCAGGGAGGAGGAGGAAGGAGAAGGGGGAGGAGTCAAGAGTGAAGTGAACTTTTACATTTCCTTTATATATAAATATAAATATGGCCACATTCATCTCAAGGTACGCACCACTCCAGCTTGTGCTGCAGTGGGCTGATGGCCATGGCGGCTTTCATGCGGCTCTTGAAGGACATTTGAATCGACTGGCTGTACTTCTCAAACAGGAAGTCCCACCCCTCCGGCGTCCGAGCGCCAATCACGAACACCGCCATGGTGATGTCGGCGGGGAGGCTAAAAAAACACGACGAGACACCCCTCCACGTCAAAATCTCAACGAGCGATACGGTGTGCGAGTCCTGTGGGGGAACTGGGCCCTGACCTCATGTTGCCGTCGGAGTCCCTCCACTGGTTGAAGATCCGCGTGGCTCTGGACACACAGGGCGCGTAGTTCCTGACGCAGGCGAACACCAGCAGGTAACTCCTGAGGACGCGCTGAGAAACTGATCCAGAGTCAATCCATTCCTGACGATCAATCAGCTCCCGGAAAAGATCCAGGATGAAGCTCTGGGGAACACAAACAGCCAACGGTTTATATGTATATATATATATATATATTTATTGTTATTATTGTAGAAGCAAATATAGATATATATATATTCTACAATAACCGATAAATCAACTTTCAACTTTAAAAGAGTCCGGTGTGTTTCTTTTTTTGACACATTTTTCCTCCACGACTTTGTTTACCTTCATCTGGTTCTCCAGAGGAGCCATGTCTCTCTTCTCCATCAGTTTGTAGAGAGGCACGAGCTCTCCGAAGCCCTGAGTCACGGCCATGATCTCCGTCTCTTTGGACAGGTAGAGCGAAAGCTCCAGAGCGGTGTCCAGCCTCACCTTCCCCACGCTGCCACACACAAGAACAATGCATCACGTTTCATTTATCGTTTATTATCGTAAATGTGGCCGATTAAAAAAGGGGAATTCCATTTTTTATTTCTATTTCTACTCATTTTTAGTTTGGCACTCAGAACCAGTCAGATGGCTTCACTGGGCGTTTAGCTGTGGGTTCATTAAATTTTTATTTTTTTCCTCCCCCCCCCCCGCTCTGAAGAACAGACCTGACGAGCTGGAAGACGTTGTGGATGAGGCTGGCGCGGTCGTTGCTGGTCAGGGCCGTGTGGTTGTGCTGCAGCAGCCTGGTGATGGAGCCCCAGCCCTCGCCCGCGTAGTGCACCATGTAGTAGCCACACATGTCCACGTTGAACTTCACCCAGTCCACCTCCTCCGGCAGGTACAGGACGTCTGCAGGACGCGAGTGTGGGGGTTAAAGATGAGGTTTGTGGGGGAGAGGACTGACGGCAGGAAGGAAGTACATTTAAAACAGAGCGAGTCTCCCACCGGTTTTGGTTTTAAGCAGGAAGCGGTGGACGGTGTTGGAGGCGCTGGTCACGTAGGTCAGTGGAATCTGCCACAGGAATCTATAGACAGAAAAAAAAGAGCTATTATCATGACTTTATTATTAATATGTGGACTCTGGAAGCCATGGTCAAACTATTTATATTTACACAAGAATGACACTGTGGCTTTAAATACAGGACGAGGGACTTCTGTGATGACTGGTCACCCACACTGTGATTTCCACTCCTAATCTGACATTTTACCCTTCAGTGAGAGACGGATCTTCTGTTCTCAGGTAGCGCTCCTGACTCAGCCTGACCTCGCGACCTCTGACCTCCACGCTGACCAGCGGGAAGCCCTCCTGCAGGGTCCAGGTCTCCATGATGGCCCTGATGTCCAGTTCATCGTCAGAGTACCATTGCTACGCACACACACACGCATGCCCACATACACAGTGACGTTTTTCTTAACATTTCGATTTCTTAATTCTATGTTCAACCTGTTCAACTCACAGCAGCACCAGACTGGCGTTTGCGCTCGGAGCAAAAGTCTTTGGGTGTCACTCCACCTTCGAGAATATCATCGGTATTACAGATCTGTTCGGGAGCACCACAAAACAAAAAAAGAGAGAAAATCGTGACATCGCCAACCCAAATAAGCAAGCGCTACAGATTTAAACGGCCTTTTTTTTAATGAAGAATTGCATGTGCCCCTCACATTAGTCAGGCTCTCCCACAAGTGGCTGTTGACGGTGTTTTGGTAGCTGTAGCGTTTGAGGTATTTGATGATGCCGATCTCAAAGGCCTCTGGAGTCAGGAAGTTTCGCAGCATATGAAGAATACACGCTCCCTTAGAGAAAACCCACGTGAAAATGAAGAATTCAAATATGTTTCTGTTGTGTGATTTGTTACTTTTCCAGTCTTTTGAAGACTACAGTATATGCAAATTCATCGAGGCTGACCTTGTCATATGACACATCGTCAAACATCTCCTGGATCTGCATTGGGTTTTCCACATGGGTGGAGACCGGGTGAGAGGTGCTGAGGGAGTCCACCTCCATAGCCTCAAAACATTTCCCCAGGAAGAAGTCATCCTGACAGAGAGAGAGAGAGAGAGAGAGAGGAGGGGGCACATGAAGAAAAAAAAAAGAGCTGGACGATGAAGTTCTAGCTCGAGGTTATTGGCCCGTGCTCAGCTCTCACCACATGCAGCTCTGGGTAGGTGATGTCCAGGGAAATAAACTCCATGAACTTGGCAAAGCCCTCGTTGAGCCACAGGTCATTCCACCACTCCATGGTCACCAGGTTCCCAAACCACTGGATGGGCGCGAGCACATGTCAGTAGAGCCTGGTGTGGCATCGTTTAAGGAGCAAACAGACGTTGGGAGTGGGCAGGTACCTGGTGTGCGAGCTCATGGGCGATGACCGCGGTGATTCCCAGTTTGTCTGAAGCGGAGGACTTGTCGGCGTCAAAGAGGAGCGCTGATTCTCTGTAGGTGGTCAGCCCCCAGTTCTCCATTGCACCCGACTGGAAGTCAGGGATGGCGGCCAAGTCTGTGAAATATACATGTATCCTTGTGAAACAGCAGGCAAGTGGCTTTGTTTTCAAAGGCAGTCATTTATAATAATAATAATAATAATAATAATAATAATAATAATAATAATAATAATAATAATAATAATAATAATAATAAAATTAGAAAATAATCAATAATTATAATTACTATAAGTAGAAATTAAGAAAAATAAGTCTGCAGCCACTGATATTCAGGTGCAATAACATATGCATAAATATAAACGTAATGTTTTCCGACAGACCCTGTTTGGGGAGTGGGTAAGGAATGTCAAAGTAGTCTTCATAGAAGTCCAACAGCTTGACAGCAGCATCCAGGGCAAAGGCTGTCTGGTCAATTTTCTCAGGTACAGCGTAGACCGAAATCTGTTGGAAATCAAAATACAAAACAGCTGATTCAATATTAAGACACCAAAACTGATGTCAATTATGAAAAAATAAAATAAAATTAATGAGTGAAGATGCGTCCTCACTTTGACGCCATGCTGGGTGGTCTTGCTCACAGACAAGAAATCAGACACAATGTAGGCCACCAGATAAGTGCTCATCTTCACAGTGGTGTCGAAGTGATCCTCCAGAATTCCGCCCGGCAACTCCACTGTTTTCACCTGAGAATCACAGTTGTGTGGTGAGCGAAATGGAGGAAAGGAAGGAAAGTTCAATGGGTTCATTGCAGTGCAGCATCTTCATTTACTTTTAATAGTTTAATGGCAAATATATTGTGCTGTTTAAACGTGTACCTTAGGCATGTTGGATATGGCTATGTGGCGCGGCTCACGGATAATCCGTATGGTGAAGTTGGCTTTGAAGGCCGGCTCGTCAAAACAGGGGAAGGCTCCGCGAGCAAATGTTGCTTCGAACTGCGTGGAAGCCAGGAGCCTAATAATGTCCATAAACAGGGGTGAAATACAACAAAGGTTGTGTTAAATACTCGGAAACATCCTTGGTTCTCTGAAGCGACAATAATACTTAATACAACATGATGTTTATTCACATGGGACAGGGGCCAGGTGTAATTAAATCACTGCCGTAATGATGATCCTAAAAAAGAAATATGAGGCTCTTACCGCACGTCCCCACTGCCGGTGCGGTAGCTGCTCTTGTAGAAACCGTGGAAGCTGTCGGACAAGTTGGCGGCGAACTCCAGCTGGACCTCGTACCTCCTGCCTTTGGTCAGCAGCGTGTCGGACAGCAGGGCGAGCTGGTGGAAACGAGGATACTCCAGCACCTGAAGAGGCCTCGCGCCCTCGGGAGCCAGAAGCAGCACGCTGGAAATCTGCAGATGCTTCGCATGGAGGATGATTGCGTGCGTGTCCTCGTGCACGTCCAGCTCGATGCGGACCACGCCGGTGAAGTCTAACGTGGTCAGGTTGGGGTGGATGTGGAGGTCGTAGTGCAGAGGGGAGACGGTTGTGGGAAGGCGCATGCGTTCCCACGGAAACGGCTGACCATTGGTGGCTACGGGGAGGTCTCCGGCCTGACCCTGGTTTGGCAACTGTGCTCCTGATGAGGTGGTCAAGGAAACCCACAGCAGCGGCAGCCACACGAGCATGGTGACACAATAAAAAAGAAGCAGGAAATACCCTCACCTGCAAACCAAATCACACACAGATGCATTGTTATGACCAGGAATACTTTTGCTTAATTGTGCATTTCATTATTGGTAGAACACATTATCATTTTATAATAAATGCGTTATTCATGATAGTCATAAAGAAACGCATCACACGTATGTCTCTGTTGGTGTAAGTATTACAGATACAACATAGGTGTAGGTGTTATATTCTGAATTCTCTAAGAATATAATATACATTGCAAATCAAACAGCTGACACAAAACAATTGACAACGCACTAACGTGATGTTTGATCTGGAAAGAGATTACTTTCGATTCATTTACGGTCTCCGTAGAACTCTGTACAAAATAAGATGCCTTCATTGGTGGACCTTACGCTGGCTCTACTTTTGTTAAGGCCTGTACCTGGATCGATGATGTCGCTTATTGAACAAGTATGTGAAAACTTACCGCTTGGTCTTGTGCACGTCGTTCAAGCTCAATTTGTACGATAGGGAAAGTGAAACAGATGTGTTCAGTTGCATGATGGGAACACGCACAGGAAACGCCTTTGACTGACCTATCTTATATGTTATTACCGGTTAATAACATTGTTCGTATCTGGGTCTGTTTTCCATGTCCATGCAGACCAGTGAATGCGAGCAGTTGTATCAAATCAAATGTTGCAGTTACACATTAGATAAAGCGTTGTAAAGAGAGAAATAACAGGAAATGTTCAAGCTCCAGCCAAATGAAAACGAGAAGGCCCGCCCATGCCATGCCTCTGATTGGCTTGTCTGTATTAACTTCCGAATGTTTAGCCTATCGTCATGCTTTATGTCTAAACCTAAGCCAATCAGAGGCAGGACACAGGCCGGACTACCTCCACCTCAGACTGTAGGAAAATATAGTGCCATGCAGTTTTATATTTCACCGGTAGATGATGCTGTCACCTTAATGTACAATCAATGTAGGATGCGAGTCCCCAATACCGGTAATTATAGTTCTAAAAATGTCTTTAAAAATATAATCACTATCACAACTATGCCTGTGTATACTTGTGGTCTGGGACTGTACAGTTAATGTACACAGACTGTACAATTAAACTTAATGCCAGATTTTTATTTTTTATTTTTGATTATAGCATGCTTTCTTTCACCTTCCCACAGTCATTTGGGGGAATGGCCTTTTATACCAACCATACCAACCAACCTTTTATACCAACCATATCATGTGGAATTCAAATGTGTATCACAAACTGACACAGTGTTGACAATGGACAATAAATGGATTTTAACTCTCTTACACACACATGCACACACATTCACAATGGGCTAAAGTCCATCCCATCTGCAAACAGTAATGAGTAAACCCTGCAATGATAATCCCTCTTTCTCCTGGGATGTCACTTTAGCAGCTGCAGTGTCATAAGTGGGTTCATAAGCAACACCCTGTCACCAAATACCGTCTGACCTTTGGAGAAAAGCTCACTGTCAGGTTTAAGATCCAGGGGAACTATTCCTTTGAGGAGGTCATCCCAGGGAGGAGAATGATAAAGAAGGTGTTGATCGGGATTCTGTGTGGCGCTGCCATCCTGACTGTGGGCATCCTAATCGGTCACTATGGTATCGCCAAAAGCAGCAGCCAGGGGCCTTCCTGGGTTAAAGATGTGGCGAAGGATGTGGATGAGGGTCTAATTGAGAAGTTCATATCTGAAGTGGACAACATACAGATTCAGGAGAACTTAAGGTGAGTAGATGAGTCAGTAATGCTACCAAACTGTGTTTGACTGGGGTGTATTGTAAAATTGTGTTTAAAATTAAATTCTTGTTATTTATTGGTTATTTGTATGTGAACTATTTCTGTCTAATATATAATTATTCAATCATTGTGAGATTTGCATAACCGTCTCCCCTCTTGAACATGATCGCGTTGTTGTTTCCTCTAAAAAACACAACCATTTTTTAAGTTTGAATTGTTAACCCTCCACAGAGAGTTGACAAAAGTCCCCCATATGGCCACCACAGCTGGAGACGAGCAGACGGTACAGTTTATGCTGAAGAGATGGCAGGACCCCCAAAGTGGTCTGGACCAGGTCTGGAGGGAGGAGTACATGGTCTACCTGTCCTTCCCTGACTCCAAGAACCCCAATAAAGTCACTGTGGGTGAGTCAGCAGTTCAATTCATTCAAAAATGTATATATTTTGTAAATTATTTCCGTTATATTGCTTCAAAATTAACTTCTGTTAATGAGTTTTGTTTTACATTGAAAGTTAACATCTGCAATCCTAACAAACAGTCCACAGTCTGTTTGATTTTTGGCTATATTTTTGTGGTTGTTTAACACTCAGGAGGTTTCCATTGTGCCCGGTGAGTTTCTAACTAAATAATTTAATGTTCTAACTAGCAGACCAGTGAGTTGAGTTGTTGATTTCAGTGAGCCCATCTGACACTGTGCTGCACACGGCCATGGAGAGAGAGAAGGCTTATTTTCCAGAGCAGGATGATCCTGAGGTAGTTCAGCCATATGCTGCATACTCCCCTGCAGGACATGCAAAGGTAAAAGGCTGTTAAATATAACTTTGTTCATAACTGAATTGAATATAACCACTCTACAGGGGTCTATAAAGGGACTGGTGGAAAATCAGTGCATTTAATTGCCAAATACTTTACTCCAGTGATCCAATCAAACTGTATAATAGACTAAACATCACATATATTAAAACAGTTAACTGAGCTGGACCACGAGAGCTTAAAATCAAAGTTGCTGCTGCTTTAAGGCGTAAATTGGTCTTAAACTACATCTCCCACAATGCACGTCGATTTTGCGACCGCGAAATTACGGCATTCCGCCGTTTAATTGCTGTCCCGATCGGCTGTAACTACACGGCGGATTTCAAACAAGTGACAAGTTGAGAAATAGCAACCCAAAATGTCCAAGAAGAGAAAAATGGATGCAGACTGAAGGTCATTTAACGAAAAATGCGAACATTGTTTGTGCTATAAGGAGAAAACTGACACGAGTTCCGTGTTATGAGGCAGTGTCGGTGTGGAAGGAAAATACATTTAACGTCGCCATTTTGACACTAAACACGGAGCTAAGTAAGCTAAGTTTAGCCTCCTAAAATAACACAAGCTTGTCCAATAATTTAAAAAGCATACTGCAATCGCTGGAGATCATGTTTACAACCTGATAAATTATCAGGATTTATACTCTAAAAGGACAGACCACTGAGCTTACGTTTATTTTACATTATGTAAATGTTGAAACAATATTAGAACCCGATGAAGCTGACCAATGCACATTCACTCCCAGGTGGAAACAAATAAATAATCAGCAGGCCAAAATATGAACATTTATCCAAATATATCAATACAATTATATTCCAAGCAAAAAAGCGTCCGCTTTTTTTTTTTACTACCATGTTTGTGTCTGAGTTTATTGTTGGTTACATGGACAAATAAAAAGAGCAGAGTCTTTGTGAGACTAATTATTCACCCCAAAACTATAAAACGCACATGATTGTCATGTTTCCGTTACATTCTCTGAGAGAGAAAGGTCAGATAAGGGTTCTTTATCTCTTTGTCATCTTTTATACATGGTCATATCTGGAAATGCACAAGTTTGCAATTATTGGACTTTTAAGGGTGGTCAAAGTATTTGAGTTAATCAAAAAATACATAATCAAACTTCTCATCTGCACATGCTAAATATTGATTGACATTAAATAGAATTGAGTTTGCTAAAAATGCTAACTTGGCTCGATCGTTTTTTATGATCCAGCTTCTATCAGACTTTTTATCTATGTCTATTTATAATATTATAACTTCTGCTGCGTGCCCATCTGTTAAGAGTGATACAGACAAGTTGATAAGTAACATTAGTATCTGTAGCCTGCTACATGAGAGGAGAGGGGGAGGCTTTAATTAGTTAAGGACGTTAAGGATATTCTGTCTGTAGTTTGTCTGTATTATATGTGAAATCACAGAAATGTATTTATTTGGTTTTAGGGGAAACTGGTTTATGCCAACCAGGGAACAGCAAGTGACTACAAGCGTCTGAACCAGACCGTTGACCTTAGAGGAACCATCGCTATCACCAGATATGGGGGAGCAGGAAGAGCAGCCAAGGTGAGTTGCACACTGATCATATAAAGTAAAGCTATCCGCAAATAACCTGCTCAGGACAATCAAAACCTCAGTGCAAAAAAAAAAGTTCATCTTCATACAAAGTGTACGTGTGAACGCCTTGTGGACCAAAGGGCAAAAAGCAACATTATATTATCGTCATATAGACGCTAATTGGCGAATTTGGGTATATTGTAAAGTTAAGAAATAATATACACTCTTATTAAAAGATATATGGTGAAAAATAGTGCAGTGCTATTTATAACTCTATAAACATGTAGAGAATTAGTTAAATTATAAAATGCAACTATAGTCGAGTTATAACAAGTAGTAGTATTATAATAGTAATGGTATATTTGCAGAGGTGGTTTACGTATTAATATAAAAAAGGTGTAACAAAAAGTAGCCAATGCAATTGTGCAAATATTGTACATAATTCCATGTATGTCTCCTTCAGGCCATTAACGCAGCCCCCTACGGTGTCCTCGGTGTGCTCGTCTACACAGACCCTTTGGACATCAACGATGGTCTCATGTCAGATATCAATGAGACGTATCCTCATTCCTGGTACTTGCCACCCTCTGGTGTGGAGAGAGGATCCTTTAATACTCACTACGGAGATTTGCTCACGCCCTACCTGGCTGCCAAAGGTAATACATAGTACACAATGCACACACAATTTAAGTAGCGTTTTTCCTCCTTTTTTTTTCTTTTTTACTGCTGCCGCACTTTGGTTCTTGTACTATATGAGGGAGGCGGACTTTTACAACACCCCCCCCCCCAACAACTAGACTGAAATGCTGAAACCCACTTTGCTCTTTTTTTTTCTTTTTTTTCCTTTCCCATAAATTCCTCAGAAATAGAAACACATGCTTAGTTAAAATTCTTTCGTTTCTTCAGAGGAAACCTACAGAATTCCAGCCGAGAACATTACCGGAATCCCTCCTATTCCCATTCAACCAATTGGATTCGAGGATGCCTACACATTAATCTGGTATGACATTAGACGGACCTGTGAATGTGTGTAACTGATACAACAGATGTTGATTAAACTAATTTTAACTTTGGGCATCGCAGTGCACTGGGGGGAGAAAAAGCACCCGACACCTGGCAGGGGGCGTTGCACTGCGCCTACAACTTTGGTGGCCCAGGGTTCAAAGACACATCACTATTCAACAACAGGTAGTAAACCACCAGAAAAAAATTGTGGACTAAAATGTGTACTAGGAGTAATTATTCTTCATGAGCATTATTGCAAATGTTTTGCAAAGTTACGTAGAAGTATCAAGGAAAACTATTCAATATTATTATCAGTTATTTTACTTTGCTAGTACTCACGCATTCAGAACCACTTTATCAAATATGTCTATATGTTTATATTGCATGTATTCATATTAATATATTAATATACCTATGAGGTTGAGTTTTTTTCCCCAGTGATGTGAAACTTGACATCTTTAACCATGAAGTGGTGAAGAACTCATCCAATGTTATGGGAGTTATCAGAGGAAGTGTGGAACCAGGTGACGACAAAACCCAATCAGCCATATGACGTTATGTTCTTTTCATCGAGTGATGTCGCTTCTGACTGTGTGTGTGTGTGTGTGTTACTGTCCACAGACAGGTATGTGATCTATGGCAACCACAGGGACAGCTGGGTCCACGGTGCCATCGACCCCAGCAGCGGGACCTCAGTCATGTTGGAAGTGACCAGGGTGCTGGGCACGATGGTCAAACAGGGTGAGGAGAGAATTCCTGGTTTCCGATTGTGTTGTCTCTGTGCATGCTGCAAAAGTGTTAACGTCGGGTTCGTGTCCGGTGTGTGTCAGGCAAATGGAGGCCTCGCAGGTCCGTCGTCTTTGGAAGCTGGGGAGCGGAGGAGTTTGGCCTTATCGGGTCTGCAGAATACACAGAGGTGATGTATAATTAATCCACGAGATTAGACATTACACAATGTATGTAACCAGTACGTTATGGGGACTAATGTTAACTCTGGACAATGATTTGCTGGATTGAATACTCCTCTCTTGCGTCTGCTACACCATATTTCGATTTAATTGATAATCATCTCTACAGTGGCAAATGACATATCTCGCCATACATGCTGCTTGTTCTTATGTGGACAATCTTTTTTCTCCAGCAATATTTCACCAAGCTCAGTGAACGCACCGTCGCTTATATCAATGTAGATATAGCTGTTTTTGGTAAGAAATTCCACCTGCATTACACATTTCAGGAGCAAATCATGTCGGGTTGTTGGTTCAAGTGTCTTTTTGACAGACTATTTATTTCGCGGTACAAAATACTAATTCCATAAAGAATAAAAAAACTCCTACCTGTGTACCCTTTCACTCGTCAGCCAATGCCACCCTCAGAGCTTCGGGGATGCCATCAGTACAGAACATTCTCTTCACAGCAGCAAAACAGGTGAGCCTTTAACAACCTTTAAAAACGTGTTTATCTGCAGCATCTGACTTGATTTTGTCTGGGCCCCTTATAGGTCAGTGCCCCTGGACTGGACTCCACATCCGTGTATGACAACTGGATACGATATTCCAACAGAACAAGCCCAGCTCATGGGACCATTCCCAGGTAATGGACTGCACCATACACCTCTGTAAGTGTCCCACGTGTTGTGTTGCATCCTGAATCCCCAAAGTTTGATCCATATTCTAAAGTTGGAAATTGAACAAGAGAGTGGAGGGTTGGTTGACTGTTCATTTTTGTGCATATCCTGGATCAGATGGCCAAAAAAACTAAAATGTAAATGACACGTTCATTATTAAGAATTAAATGAGATTTATCATTTATTGTTGATTTTTTTGTTGTTGCATCAAGTTTCCCCAGCTAGGATTATTGTCATATATCGGCTTCGACAAGTTCAAATATTATTTATATACCTAGTCGATTTGCGGATGCCTCTTGTTTCCTGTCTTCCTTCCATAGGGTTGGATACCTGTCCGGTGCAGGAAGTGATTACGCTGCGTTCGTCCATTACCTTGGGATTTCTTCGATGGACCTTTCATACACATACGACAGGGTTTGCATCTCTGTTTTTGACCGAACAGATTTGTGGTGTGGTGACACTGTGGTTGCTTTATGAAAGATGTAGAATGTTTCTATAGTAACAATTCTACTATAGAATAGTTCGATATTTACCACCTGCAGTATGTAAGGCAGGAGCAACCCACTTTTTGTAGTTTTTTTTCTCGCCTCCGTCAGTTTGATCTTTGATCTATTGCATCTGCCATGCAATCATTTTTCAATTCAAATTCAAGTGAGCTTACGTATTATATGGATATTTTTCTCCATTCAGACTAAAACCAAAGCTCGTATTTACCCTGCGTACCACACGGCATACGACACCTTCGACTACGCCTCGAGGTTCATTGATCCCGGTGAGCCATGCGGCTTTTCATCTGTAGGCAACTGAACCGACAGGGAACTTTACCAACCGTTCCTGTGTATCATCTCACCCTTCCCTTTCCACCTCCTACTCACAGGGTTCCTCAGTCACCAAGCCATTGCCAGGACAGCAGGAAACGTCCTGATCCGATTGGCCGACAGCCTGGTGCTGCCGCTGAACTGCAGTGACTACGCTGAGAGTCTGGAGGACTATCTTAATACTGCGGTGACCCTGTATGAACATCAGCTGAAAGCCAAGAATGTATCGATGGGTGAGGACATGACAGTTTGAAAGGCCCCAGATAAATTAGTTGATAAATATCTAATGCAAGTACATTAGAGTGGTCCTTATTTAATTGTAAAACATTTGTTTTATTTCTATTCTCTGACCCCCTAAAAAGTTTCATTTTGGTTAGAAAAGTATTATGAAATCCCACCTCTTTTAGCAGCGACCCTAAATTAAAACCCTAACCCAGTTAAAGTGGTTATAAGCCTGGAATTAGGGTTTTGGTCAACCCTAACCACTCTTATAACCCCTATAACTCTGGAATTAGGAGTTATAGGGGTTATAAGAGTGGAATTAGGGTTAAGGTTTTGGTGAAAAGTTGCTGCTAGAAAGATGAAAGATGGTAATAGTGGGTTTTCAGGGACCCCGAACACGCTGGTCTTGGTCCTGTGCCGCTCAGACATCGGGAAGTAGGTCAAAGGTCAACATGCAGAAAAGTGTCTCGTAGTTTCACCCACTTCCCAATTTCTGTCCGACACGGGACCAAGACCAGTGCGTTCGGCATCCCTGAAAACCCCCCAGTACCAAACTTTCAACTTTCTAGCAGCAACCCTTCATCAAAACCCTAACCCTAACTCCACACTAATAGGGGTTATAAGCCTGGAATTAGGGTTTTGGTAACCCTAACCCTAACCCTAATTCCACACTTATAGGGGTTATAAGAATGGAATCAGGGTTAGGGTTTTGGTGAAGGGTCGCTGCTAGAAAGATGAAAGTTGGTACTAGTGGGTTTTCAGGGACCCCGAACGCGCTGGTTTTGGTCCTGAGTCGTTCGGACATCGGGGAGTAGGTCAAAGGTCAACATGCAAAATAATGTCTCGTAGTTTCACCCACTTCCCGATTTCGGTCCGACACGGGACCAAGACCAGTGCGTTCGGCAT
>JAFBJU010002190.1:0-101376 GCA_016785305.1 Colistium nudipinnis | reverse complement strand
TTAGGGTTTTGGTAACCCTAACCCTAACCCTAATTCCACACTTATAGGGGTTATAAGAATGGAATCAGGGTTAGGGTTTTGGTGAAGGGTCGCTGCTAGAAAGATGAAAGTTGGTACTAGTGGGTTTTCAGGGACCCCGAACGCGCTGGTCTTGGTCCCGTGTCGCTCGGACATCGGGAAGTGGGTGAACGGTCACGACGCACATTTCAATTCCAAGAGCTTTGAGCAAACTCGAAATATTACTATTTTGTCCTGAAATGTTATACAGGGTATTTTTTCATAATATTGAAACTAATGAGAGGGTCAGAGCAAGATATTTCACAACTTCAAAAATAAGGACCACCCTAAAGTACATGTATTCATTCTGAAATTTATATTTAACATTTTTTAAATCATATTCTTTATGTGTTCCTATACATTTGGCTTTCTATCAGTATATGTGTTTGACAAATGAACCCCAATTTAACCCTCTAATACTAAACTAAAAAATAACCAAACCATCAGCTGCAGGAGAATACTTAGCTGAGTGGTTTTAAATGATGTGTCTCCTCTTTCAGAACCTTTAAAACATGCAGTGGCCAGCTTCCGCAGAGCAGCTTCCCGTCTGGACCAGGTGATCCACACTTCAGACCTGGCAAATGAATCGTAAGGGCACAATCGTACTCTCCATATTCAGATGTGAGATATACAGTATATACATACAGTATATTTCCATTTCCCTGCTTGCTCTGAATAAATTAACACCATACATCCAACTTTCCTCTTAGACCGCTGAAAATCCGAGGGATCAACGACCAGCTCATGCTGCTGGACCGAGCCTTCCTGGACCCTCTGGTCTTCCCTGATAAATATGCATACAGGTGAGAGGAGGATTTACCAGAATCACAATTATCACTGTCGTCCTGCCATCATTGTTATATCTCTTTATTTTTCCTCCTGCGCGGGGCACAGGCATGTTATCTGGGCCTCCAGTAGTGCCGGCAAACCCACCTTCCCGGGTCTGGCTGACGCCTTCGCAGAAGCTGAATCCTCGGGGGAGGCGAGGGACTGGGACAGAGTGCACTACCACCTGTCTGTCCTGAGCCAGGCCATCGAGGGCGCCGCCCACACGCTCTCTGACGTCATTTAGACAAAGAAATCACAGGAGGATCTGCACTTCTCTCAGGGATCTTTTTTTTTAACGCAAGAACCTGCAACGACTGACCTTTTTAGTATCATAATGAAATAATTGATGTAGGACTCATTGCCCATCACCAAACATTAATGTGAAGTATGTCTTTTTGACTGAATTAAACACATTCATTCATGGATTGTTTTCATATTCATTCATAAAATATACCATCATAACTGGATGCAGGCACAATTACACATTTCACTGCATATTGTACCATGTATAATTGTACACATGACAACTAAACACTTTATTATCGTATACTTATGTAGGTACTTGCTTTAACGCATCTCACATTCTTTACTCAGCTGTGGGAAACTGGATGACTTTCTGCACAAGATCCATTAAAAGCAATAAAAAAAAAGACCCACAGTAAAATGCAATATATTCTCTGGACAAAACTCAATTCAATCACACAGTAAAATACCTTTTTCATTATTTAAGTCACTTAGATGTTGGTGTAACCGCAGCTTATGCTGTTATTGTGACTGTTTTGTGTGTAATGCCCTTTACGTTTTACGACATCATCGGTTTACGGCACTTCTACGACCGTGCATCAAAATAAACAGGTGTGCTACCGGTCCTCGCTCCGCGTTCGATTCGACCATTTAATCTTAAACTGGGACATCCCTCTGCTAGGTGAGCATTCATATGCAGTGTGTTATGTTGTGTGCGCCACGATAGTGTGTTAGAGAGCGTCATGGTTAATTTACAGTGTCCGAATTGACATAAAAACAACACTATTAGCATGCTAGCGGCAAGTTAAGCTAATCGCAAAATTAGCCGCAATGCTACGCAAGGGAGATGTCTGTCATGGTACAGGCAGGGACGTTTCAAGACACTCTGGGGACCCCAGGCAAAAAAAAAAAAAAAAGCTATTGACAGCGCGCAAGTACCACGGGGCCCCCTACAAGGGGGTTCCTGAACGTGTCAGTGCAGTGCCCCCTCATGGCAAAAGTCATTTAAGGGGCTTTCAGGTTGTAGTTGCTGTGGACCAATGTAATCAGCCGTCTTTGGAGGCCCCTTTCTAGCTCGGGGCCCCAGGCAATTGCCTAGTTTGTCTGCCCCGTTGTGACGCCTCTGGGTACAGGGTTTGGTTTATCTGTAATTTCACATGATAATATTATCGTGTGTGTGTTTATTAATTTATTGTGAGCATACAGTTAGGTCAGCTTGTTATTATTTGGAATTAGAACCAAGCTGCAGCAGAGTGAACAGGCGTGTCGCTTCGCCACACTATGCATAAGTTTGACCCATTTAGTCTAAAACTGTGATATTTTTTATTTTGCGGACGTCGGTGAGAGCCTGCTGCTGTTTCCCCAGAGGCCATGGAGAATATTTGTGCCCTCCATTTCCTGGTAAAACACCACACTTTCACTTCCATACTGGCTATATAGAGCTCTATATGATTTTTATAAGGAAAATTAAATTAGGTGTGTTTCACCTAACTGTATTGAATCTTGTTGCATTTGTTATTTGGTATAATTCTGATTTCCACTGGTAATTTGGTATGTGATGAAGGTAGTCCACAGACGTGCACGCTGATGGTTAGGTTAGTCGGAAACTCTAAATTGCCTATAAGTGTGAATGTGAGAGTGAATGGTTGTTTCTCTCTATGTTGGCACTTTGATAGGCGGGCTGCCTCTGTGCATGTATTGGGCAGGATAAGGACCAACAGAGTGGAAAAGTGTTGGTGTTAAATGATTCTGTTAGAAACTGTAGTACCAGATCACACCAGCAGGAGGCCGATACAAGAAAGGCAGCAGAAAGGAAGTCTGAGCCACAAGCCCAGTCAAAATAGCCATCTTCACCTTGAGATAATGCTATTAAGTCAAAATAACTGCCGTGTGTGTAAATGTTAAATGTGTGAACATTAAAATATCTTAGAGGTGAAAGAAGAAACTTCATTTACTTAATTTATCCTTTTTGCTTGTTCAGGTTCATGTACACAGCACCATCCCCTCAAATGTATGACTCTTAATTCATCACATCCATCTGAACCCTTTGAGCCATGGTGAAAATATAACTTGGGGCGCTGGTGTGTAAATGAATTACTGTGGGTCTTAGGTCTGGGAAAAATAATTGATTTTATAGTAAAAGTACTGTTAACCATTCTCCATGGTTTATTTATATATGTGTATATATAGAAGTTCCTCAGTATTTTTAGCAGGCCAGTATTTACTTAGGTTTCCATTTTCAGACATGCTGAGTGAGCGAGTAGACAGTTTGACATTGATATTTGCAGCACAACAACTGTAGACTGTCTAAAGAGGTTTTAGTGGACCACCAGGGAGCACATAATGCCTTAAATGTTCCTCTTGTGCTGAATAATAATCTGCAAACATGAATCTTTTTTTGAACATAAGTCATCTGCCTCATTTACTGTTGATGTGCGTTGTCGGAATCTAACATTATGTCTCCAATTGGGAATATTGCCATCTTTGTGAAAGTGGCTTTCCTAACATTGTCTTTTGAAAAAGAAGCAATATTAAGTCAAATTTGTAATTTTTCTTTAAATACTAATTCACAAACTTTATAGATTTTGTATCAGTGGAGAAACAAATGGCAGGGTGAGCGATTAGGTGTCGAACAATCAACAACAACAAACACAGATGCCACCCGCTAGTCGCGAGCATTTATTCTTTTAAATATACATAGACTATTTCCCCATATTAAATTACCCCCCCACCCCAAACCCCCCAATCCTCCCTCCCGCTTTTCCTCCCTCACTCTCATTCCTCTGCCCCCCCCCCCCCCCCCCCCCCCCTCCCTTTCAGAGAGAAAGCTCGTCCGGCTGAAAAACACACTCTACTTTGTGCAGTATATTGCTTATTAAGACATTTGCGAAGAACATAAATTAAAAAAATACTACAGCTCATCTTTTCTTTTCCTGCTCCGACATCAACATTTTCTGAACAGAATAAAAAATAAAATAAGAAATAAAATAAAAGAATAAGAACACAGCACAATGTCCCTCAGTCTGGCTACATAAAATGAACTGGATTCCCCTGTATTTTTTTTTCACGACATACGCCGAGCCTTTTCACAGTGGTTTCCATTTTTTTTTTCTCAGTGAAATGGCGAGAGGAGAAATGTATTGTTCGATAGACCTCCTGGGCTTGGCCAAATCACGGTGGTGTGTGTTTTTTTTGTGTGTATTTTAAATAATAGGACATCCAATTAGATCCGCCCTCACTTCTACTGGTATTTGTGTCTCTGCTGGTCAGAACGTATGCGAGTTTGTGAAAAGTGTTGGTGTCGTAATCGTATTAACCCATTAGTCTGGTTTGAAGAGGTATTTGCAGGCAGAGTGAAGGACAGTGTGATTCGGCACTAGAGGATAATTCAGGTGTTTAAGTCACAAGGCATGCATGTTAACACTGAACTTTAGTTGCCACGACAAGTTCTTCGGCTGTGATGTGCAGTGTGTTGTATGTGCTGTGCGTGAGAGTCTTGCTATCTGCTTTGTTGTGTGTGTTGTGCATTGCTTTTTTTGTTCAGATGAAGGCCTCGCTTGGAAAAAGTCCTCTTTTTGACTGCATGCATACTGGACCAATTATTTGGTCATGGTGAGTGGAAGATGCAAGGAATGCCATGTCTGGTTGATTGACATGTTCAATTTTTCAAAATGGAGAAGAAATGCAAAAAAAAAAAAAAAAAAAAAAAAAAGGACTTCTCCAATGACCAACACTTTGCGGCGAGTTTGTTTGTGTGTGTGTCCTGTTAGGTGAGCATGTGACGTGCATCATCCAGTCATATCAAGTGTTGTCTCTTATCATTCGAGCAGTCCCTCCTCCTCAGGAAGCACAGGAGGGGCTGTGAGGGTCAAGGGTGGAGCTGGGGTCACACGCGGGGGGAGTATTTGGGGTTTCTTGGCACCTCGGTGAAAGATTTCAGCTCGTAAGAGATCCCCGTGTCCACTTCGATGGATTTGCGGGAGAATAGCAGCCGGATATCGTTGTGCAAGTAGATCTTTCCAGATTTGGAGCTCTGGAACCTAGGAAAAAGTCAGAAGGCTGTGTAACTACTTATCGTGGAGAAGGTATACACCAATTTTTTTTTATGTATTACCTTCAGGCTTAGAATCATTTCACAGACAGATGAAACCCATGCCGTACCTCAGATGTATCAGGTAGCAGAGAATCTTCCTCCTCTCTGGAGCTCCGCCCCCTGGAGTCACCTCCACCTTCTCCTCGGTCGTCTCCTCCTCCACGGGCGTCAGGAAGATACGGTGGCGCAGGAAGGTCATGTGATTGACGGGCATGTCGCCAAAGTTGTAGGTCACCAGGAACATCTTCACCACAGTTTTGTTGGGATTGAATAAGGTCTGAGGAGGGAAATATATCCGACTGAATGATGAAAATACGATGATCAAAATAATATTTTGTTCCGATTTAGTGTTGTGTACCAGCATAAGTCAAACTCACCACTTGAATGGTCCCTGCTTTGGGTATACTGTATCCTTTCTTTCCAAGAGGCTCAAGGGAAATCACTCCCTGTGATGGAGAGGGACACACACACACATACTGCCATGATTAAATAAGGTCATTTTTTTTTACCTTCAAGTACCAGACACTGTAGCTGTGGCATAAGTGGTACACATATAAAATGCAGGTTGTACCTCCTACATATTTTTTTTTTCTATTTGGTTCTAAAAGAGCAAGCCAACGCCAACCGTGTCGAGTTGTTTTTGTTTTGTGGCTGTGATTTTTAATGTGTATTTTTTCCCTGACTAGTAAACAAACCGGCTGTGTGCATTAAATAGTGTTTCCTATTCTTTGTGCCTGGACAAAGTGCGCACATAAACCACACATAATATCTAGCAGATACACACACACACACACACACATACAGACTGACCAGAAAGGGCGAGGGCGCGCTGTGTTCTGAGATGTCGTAGTACGTGACCTGCACAGGCAGGGTGACGTGCTGAGGGCAGTAGGAGCCGCTGGCACCCAGCTCTGCCGTGAAGCCTTCGATCCGGCCCGCGGGTGAAAATCGTCCCTTCAGTATGGACTCCTGCAGGAGACAAAGAGCAGAGCATATATGAAGTCAAATTTGGACCATGTCCAACAAGCATTTATGTTTATTATAATTGAGCAGCAAAGCAGTGCTGAATACAGGCATACAATCTGCATCTACTGCCCAATAAGATACGTTTTTTATTTCAATATATTAAGATGCTCTGTCTTAAAAGTACACGGAGGGCTTAAGCATTATGCAATATTTGAAGTTATGTCATTTGGCAGTGATTTATACTCACTTTAAATCTTTATAATCCTGGAGGAGGCTCTGCAGCCACCAAACAAACAGCTGAGATTATTTACACAGAGGAGCCCAAAAAACAAATGACACTACTCTAATAATTCTGCCCTTTTCACAGATATTAAGATAAAAAAAAAGATATTAGGGACAGAGAAATGTTTATCTTTCCGGTAAAATAAAAAATCAATATGGACTAAATGCTATAATTGGATATTCCGGAATCTTAGTGTTTTGGATTGGTTGAAAATCTGCATGTTGGCGTAATTTTGACACCAGAACTAACTTTGACCTGCATTGTCGGTGTCTTTCGTTAAAAGTTGAGTCGTTAAAGTTTGTACCTCAAAGTTGCCGAGTAGTGATCTGCTGATGGAAGATGAGGGCCAGCTGGAGCGTGTGGAGCGGCTGGTGTCGGTGTGTCTGCCGCTGCGCAGCTGCCGACTGAATGTCACCACAAAAAACACACACAAAACAGAGCGGTGGTTAGCGGTGGAGATTACACTAATTTTGTCTTAACCAACATGTCTCGTGCCTGTGAGTGTGTCTGAGTTTTCAAGTCCAGACAGAACCCTTTCATTTAGGATAAAATACCTACCCTGACTCCCACCTCTGGTCCCCGTGTTTACTCACTGTAGGTAATGACTAACGTTTAACTGATCTCTTCCCGCCACTTAAATGATGAGGTGTACGTTTTCTGCAAAAAAATATCCTAAAATAACTGGACAGATGTTTTATATTTTGTGGAGTTGTAAACTTAAATTGGGCAAAACGTGTCCAGTGAATGAACCTAAAGAAAGTGTTATTTTAATCAAATAATTAATTTAGTCTAGGGCGTCTATATTCTAAACAGATGAAGGATTATGGTCATGTAATAATGATATCATATGTCAACAGAAAAAATAGCTGAGCTAATATAAGCAGAGGTTTGGCTCTGAAAAGACTCTTGTCCACCGAAACTGGTTTTAGAAGTAAAGCGTTTCTTCAGTATAAACCCGGGCCCTATGCTCATAATTGTGGGTGTGTAAATGAATAATAATTTGTTGTGTTAATGTCATATATCTACTCGAAAGATTCCAAGTACCAATAATGTACAAACCAACATTTACAAACACAGGGCTCTGGTTGGGAAATACCAGAATTTCCCTATAACCTCTTTCTAAAAAATATTTTTTTCGTCTCAATATTTCTAAATACATGACATCTTAAAGTTAATGTTGATGGACAACAAACCTTTTGAAGCGCAGTCCACTTTTCACTTGTCGTCTTCCTGGTCTTGTGCAGTCTGTAGCAGTCTAAACAAAGATGGGGGGGGGAATTATTTTAAAAATAAATATAATTATTTATATTCTATAAATTATAATAATTATTATCATAAGGAACTTTAAACAGCATTGTCAGCTAACACTCTTAAAACAATGACAATTGTGTGACCTGTTAAATGGAGGTGTTGTTTTTTTTGTGTGTAATTTGAGTAGTTGTATGTTGTAAGGTGTCCTCTTACTTACTGAGCACGGATTCCTGCACATTGTGTCAACTCTGCCCATGTCCACGCTGCTGTTCACACTTAAAACCAGCCAACTTTCAGGCGACCCATCACTAGGCAACCCTGCACTTCCTGTTGGCTTCACAGCAAAGCTTTCACTCATGCTAGCTTTTTTTTTTATTTAGCTATAAGCTAACCCCAGGTTGAAGTGGCTCTATCCAGAGCTGGAAGCTCTTTGTCAGATGGTCACTTCATCATCACACTCGACCCAAACCGCCTCTAGCATTTCAGAATATTATTACTCCTTTCCGACCTTTATTTACTGACGCTCCTTGGTTTTAAGTCTTCTTTTAACTGTCCTCCCGGCCCCTGGTTTCCAACACTGCACACCTCTAGTCACAATGATGGTCCCAGGACTGTATGAAACCTAGCTAGTGAACCCTATTGTCACCATTAGCACGCGCACACAACCCACATACCCACACACACTCAAAAGCTCTTTCTGGCCTCCCAGTGTTCAAAAAATGGCAATTTAACTTCCAGAACCATTTTAAGCAGGATGTATGTATATGTGTGTGTGAGTGTGTATACAATTGACCCTAACCCTTCAATGGACTCTTTTCTGGAGCCACACACTGTGTTCCAGCGTGGTGTGATAATGAGCTGGTCATCACTTCATTCTTTCACTTCCGTTACTCGTTTGGTTGATTTCGCTTCATTTATGTCTGAGACTCATTACTTTGGACGACAACTCCTCATAATACATTTCAGAAGCTTTCGCATTGTAAGGGCATAAAAGATTTTGCATGAATAAAAACATCGTATTTGTATAAAAAAGGACACATGCTTTTTTTTTTACTGTACGCTGGAATAATATACCTATAATATCACCTTGTGCTTTGTACTATTTGTACTTAATAAGAGGAATTAATGTGAAACCTGAACGTCATAGTTATTAGCTAGTAGTTGGCTGAATGCAGCTGTTGAAGCGACTTGGATTACAGAAAGGGAACGTTGTGTGTTTGTGTACCCACCTTGGAGCGGTCCCATGTGGAGGGCAGCAGGTGGTTCCAGTAAGGCGCAGCTTTGGCATCAGTGCTGCGGCATGACGTGGGGCCAAGTCCCGGAGCCAGCAGCGACAGTCGGCTCCTCTTGGATGTGGACGGCCCCTCGTCCTCTGAACACGAATCCCCTGTGTCGCCTGGGGACAGCAGTCTCTTTTTGGCCGGCCAGTGGCCTCCGGAGGATAGACGGTGGCCATTGCTGCTGGGCGTTTTCTCCCAGGAGGCCAGGCCATTTGAGGAGGACAAGGCGGCCTGGGTGGCGCTTCGCTCCGGTGGGGAGGATTCGAGTCCGACCTCCCATTCCGTGGCCTCCCCTGGTTCTTGTAGCTCTGTGTGGTGCGGTGGAGAGAAAGGACCTGGTGGGCTTGTGGGACTTGCGGGGTTGGGGGTCTCGTATATGGACATTTCGTATAGGTTGGGGCTGGGCTGACCTCCAGATGAGCCATTAGCACAGCTCTCGTGTCCAGGGCTGCTCAGGGAGTAGTTGGGTGTGCGACCCCCGTTGGGAGGCTCCGATTTTGGTGAGAGCGGAGCGAATACATCGGGAATGGGTTTATCGTGATTGTGCTGGGCCGGGCGTCGGGAAGGGGTGTGGCTTGGAGAGAGAGGAGGAGACCTGGGTGACAGCCCCGCCTCCGAATCTCTGTGCTCCATCATCTGTGTGCAAGAGTATACAGAACCGGGCCCATTGGGGCCTGTCGCTAATCCCATCCCAACACCTTGAGCTGGAACCGGCCCACACAGCACCCCTCCTTCCAGGGCATCCCTGTCTGACAGGTCTCCCAGGTGAGGGCGCTTATGAGTTAGCTGAGGCTCCTCCAGCCCCCTTTTCACGCCCGAGCGAATGGGCCTCTGCTGGGCATCAGTGTTGGATTCTGTGGAGGTAGAAAATCCCCCCAACTGGGAGAAAATGGAGAGCTGGTAGACCTTTTGGAGCCGCAACTCCTCCTGGCCAAAGTGTCTCGGAGCCCCCGGCGTAAGGCCAAGGTCAGGTCCCTGTGTTGGACCTGTGGGCGGAGGCAGGTCCCCCTCCTGAGCCGGAAGCTCCAACGGAGCCTTTTTGTTGGCTAACTCCACGTGAATGTGCCGCATGGTTTCTATGCTGCAGGAGAAAAGGTCTTGACTAAGTTTTGTGCGACAGGTCAAGTGGGTGCTCACAGGTGCCAGGAGGCCGAGCGAGAGGTTCTGCAGGAACGGGAGGTCCTATAGCTCCTGCTGTGATATTGTCAAACACAGTGAAACAGGAAGCTGAGCCGCACAGCACCTGGGGGGAGCAGAACGGTGTATTACTAATCAGGTGGGATTTTAATGAAGTGTTAAATCATGTTCTAGGGTATGCATGATTGGAAAAGAGATAAAACAGCATCAAACGTATGTCATTTGTCATTAAGTCTAATGTCAAATATGTATATATTGAAGACAATGTCCAAGATGGGTATCTCACCTCTGTGCCCGTCCTTTTCTAATTCTGCCCGTGTGGACCAGCTGCATGTGGCACAACATCTGGAAGTTTTGTTTAAACACTAAAGGAACTTGTCTGTCTTCATGGCAGCGGCCACAGAACTGCACCGACATCCCAAAGACAGGTGATCAGGAAACAGGGAGGAGCCCAGAGCGCGTAGGAGTGTAGGAGGTGGGCACAGGAGCAAGGACCTGAGGAGAGAGACAAAAATATGTCTGTCAGTGACAAAAGAAAATGTGTTTTGGGGGAAAGCGACACCGAGAGAGTGGAAGACATCCTTCTGAATCGGATGCAACTCTGCTGGGGCTTACTTTACCGCTAAATGTAAAGATTTTAAAATTAGACCCTGAAATCCCAAATGCATACAGATTATAGCCGATATCCTGATTTTAAATGAGCCTGACCAAAGAGAACCACACATACACCCTCATGTATATCAACTCCACAGTTGAAAACACATATAACATGCACAAACCCACACGCTAGGAAATGCAAGGATTAGGTCTGTTCGTGCAGATTTGCTTCACGGGCCTTTGGGGGCCCCAGGGCAAACGGGACTTGGGATGCCATACATTGAACCATTCATAGCGTTTAAGGGGGCTTTGACAAAATTGTGTTGGCTGTGTACTCAGCAGTTCTCAGGGGCCTCCCTCTCCAGTGCCAGCCTGGCCTACCCAGTTGCAATTCCCCCTGCGTTATTGACATCTAGAGTAACGACACAAAAGAGATCCAAATTAAATAATCAAACTGCTTATGTAAAATATACGGATGCAGAAACGTCACTCTCATTCCCTGTCATTTTCCAAACGAGGAGGAGCCGCTCTGGGAGTAGAGTCGACAGTTCTACTGCTAACTTGGCACTAAATACTTTTAGGCCAAGAGAAGCGGGCCATTTCCGACCCACTTGGACCAGAACTTGGAAAAGTGGGGTGGGGGTAGGGAGGTCGTCACAGTGAGCAGTTGCCATGGCTACCAGTTGCCCAAGGATAACAGCTCCTTTGTACTTGGCGACAAAGACTGAGAAAAAGAAGCAGACTCATGGAGAGAGGGAGGGAGAGAGACAGAAGGAGAAAGAGAGAGAGAGAGGTGGGGGCAGGAAGATGCTCCCCAAGAAAATATTTGCAAAAATGGATGTCCTCAATGAGGCGTGTACCGCCCTTCAAAAACTGTAACACGGGAAAAAAGCTTAAATGAAGCTTGCAAAATAATGAAAGAAAAGAACAGAGGAAAAAAAAAAAGAAGTTCCCAAACATTTCATCCAACACTGTAAAATGTGACAGTCAGGTGTTGAAAATGACTATGAACGCTGAAATAATTACAATTTGTTCCCATTTAGAGCAATTCGGTTTGTTGTATCTGTTTTTGATAACATGGGGTGAGACGGTGATGACGGCCAACGATATAATCATGGGAAATTTTCACAAGAGTGTACTATTGAATACTGATTTGTGTTGAATGCCAAAATTATCTGACGGATCCTGGCAGTGTCACTTGAATTTGATTATTCTGCTCCGGGTGGGGACACTCGGTGTTCCAGTCAAAAAGGAATATCTGATTCCTTTCATTACCAAGTCAAATTTCATAGCACAGGTTGCGTGACTTTAATCGACACAATGCGACGAGTCGCCTCCTCTTGTTTTGCGGAGTGAGCAAGTGATCATGGGAAGACACGGCAAGCGGGGGATGGGGGGGGTCAGCGTTGAGTATTTATAGTTATAGCCTGTATGTGTGTGTGTGTGTGGGGGGGGGGGATCTTACTGGGAGAACTCGTAGGCTCCTTTAGGAAATCCCACTTGATTTCTGACCTTATTTTGAACCAGCAGGAGCAGGAGCAGGAGGCTGGCGGAGGCCTCCCAACCCTCCTCAGGCTCAACTCCACACACAGAAGTGGAGATACTCTGGCTTCACTCCAGAGATAGGCTTCAGGTTGCTAAGTGTCCATGCCAGCCCGGACTTGAGAACTTCAAAACTGTTCAATGCACTCGACAAGAACAATTTCACTAGTGTAGGTAAATATGCGGTTTAGCACTGGATTAACAGGAAATCTGAACTAGATTTAGCTATTCATTAAAAAATTGAGACTTTGGAGTTCAAACGTGTTCAAATGTGTTCCAATCCTTCAGGAAGAAAATGCATCTGCAGAAGTGTGTGCACGCCACTGCCAGGTCGAGGAAGGCTGCGGTCATGAGGTAAAGGGCAACAGCCTTTTGTCAGATGACTTAGGAGCCCATTTCCTCCCCATGAGAGAGGTCATGGTAAAAGAAAAAAAGACATCTCTTATTGGAGTGGCAACAGGAAAACCAGTTCGTGAGCCCCAAAGATCGGTGAAACCATGCAGATTTTGCGGGATATGTGGTAACGTGAAAACACTCGCGGATATAAAGAGTTTATATTCGGAGCAGGTTCTAGGTCAACAGCTCTGACCTATGAACCAGCTCTCGAATGCGGGCAGGTGACGAGGTCAAAGGTCACAGGCAGCAACTATCCTCAGAAAATACCCTGACATTTGACCTGTGTATTGATGCGCACGCACGGACACACTAAGACCCCGGATTAACCCTCACTTTCAGCAATTAAAGAAACACGGGAGTATACAACCAACATTTACAGTAACTCTCTTGAGAAATACTTTCTGGGAAAAGAGTTGCTCCGTTGATATCTGTCTAATGATACATAATAAGTCTTTGGTTGCTTTTTGTTTGTTTTTTTAAGTTGAGGAACATTATATTTGACTTGATATGGTTATGTAGTGGTTTAGAGTCTCAAAATTCAAAAAGTAAGAGTTGAAAAGTCTAGTGGAAATTTCTATTTCATTTCTAATGACCTATTTTAATTTGCTTTTTTCCCCCCTTCTCTTAAGGGTTAGTGAATTTAGTTCAATGCAGAGGTGTGTGTGCGCGCCCGTGTGTGTGTGCATTGAAATCGCTCCAGTATTATCTTGTAATATAAACATTAGTTAAGTGACAAATGCTGATAAATTGTGCAATGCTGCCTTACGTAGCTGGGTGTATGAATTGCAGAATGAACTGGGTTTCGGGTTTAGGTGTGATAGCATTGGGCTGATTGTCTCATCAGCTGTTAGCTGAACCCCACCCAGCCAATACACACACACACACACACACACACATTCATGTGCAAATTTTCAAACTCAAAAACAGTTGCCTAGTTAGTTTCTCCTGAGATTCATCACTTGTTGATGAGATTAGGATTTTGGAAATCTGACGTCACGAGTTTGAGTGTCAGCCGTGTGTGTGTGTGTGTGTGAGAGAGACAGGAAGTAGCGAGATAAAGGCGAGAGTGTGACGGAAGTCAGAGGAAGAGTGGTAGAGCTGTGAGCATCAGGCCTGGGGGAGTCGCCGCAGGATTAACTCAGCTGGCTCAGTGACATAGTTGCTGAGAATGCTGTTTGTCTCGGGTCTCTCGCCCTCCCTCTCTCTCTCTTTCATGAAGCCATTTTAGGAGACGTTGAGTCACTGACAGTATGACAGCAGACACGTTTCTGGACAGCAGAGGAACTTGTGACACTCACCCCCTCGTAGAAAGATGAACTTTATCTCACTGTCTCACTCGTCGTCTCTCTCTTCCTTCCTCTGTTTTGAGTTGGCCTGAGCTGCCTTTTCTCTCTCTCTCTCTCTCTCTCTCTCTCTTCTCTCTGCGTTTATTTCCATCCAATGGCTTAGGCTGCCTTCTCTCTTTCTCTCTTCACTCTCCGGCGTGTTGTTGTCTTCTTTGCTTCCTTCCTCCTGGTGTTGAGAAAGACAGAGAAATGTCAAGTTGTTCTGCCTCCATCTGCTGCTTCTCTCTCTCTCTCTTGCTCGCTCTCTCGCTCTCTCTCTCGCTCGCACTCAGTGTCTTGTTTTCTTCCTGTCTTCCTCTCCCTCAGTCACACACATACACAAATCAGAACCCCTCCTCTGAAACTCTCACCCCCAGCCCGTCTCGGCCTATCCCTCCTCCCTCTCTCTCTCTCTCGCCCCCCCCCCCCTCTCTCTCCCACCCTCTTCTGTTCTCTCATTCGTGCCCCTCCAAAATATCCTGAATACAAAAGCCACTCCACATGCGAGCATTCCCCTTTTCCACTCCTCCCATTCTCTCTCTGCTCTCAGGACCTTCCTTTCACTCCTTCTCGCTCGTGCTCTCTCTCTCTCTCTCGTCCGTTGGTGCGTGTTGTCCTTCTGTCGTTTCTTCTGTCAGATGATAGAGCAAGGTGTGCGTTTGCTTTGCTCAGCAGTGAGGGCATACAGGGGAAAAGAAACGGGTTGTGCTGGTGTGTGTGTGTGTGTGTGTTTGTGTGGAGGGGGGGGGGGGGGGGGGGGGGGGTTCCACCAGCTGATAGGCTGGGGAAAAGGGGGGGTCAGCTGAAGTAGCTTAGGGTTTTCATTGGCCAGGGGGAGGGAACAGTGGGGACCCTAAGCCCCGCCCACTCACTCCTGCTCGGCCTGTACACAGTTTACAGGCCTGTTCTGCAGAAGCAAAGTTTCCCCTATTTGTGTGCTCATGCAGTTTTGTGTGTGTGTGTGTGCGTTAAAGGACACACAACAAAAGGACTCGGACTCAAAGAGAATAGAGATACACGTATCTTTGCCATCTTTTTCTCTCAAACTCGTACACAGAGGCGCCCAGTGTGTAGCATATGTACACAACGCCTATTTCCTTAAAGGCAAACCCAGACGCAGAGAGCTTATCTGTTGCTGGGAGTGCAGATATAGAGAATAAAGTGCATGTGAAAAAGGTTTATCAGCTGAGAACCAGGACCGGCCCTCATTCATGTGTGTGTGTGTGCGCGCGTGTATCTGTGAGCTAATAAGGAACGGCATGTTGACTAGGCAAGAACTATTTTGAACAGTGTGGTGTGGTCTAAGTACACACAGGGTCTCACATGCCTGTGTGCATTCTCTCACACAAACAAACCCACATTCACACTGTAGGTGGCAATTGCACAATATCAAGCAGTGTAAACACAACGCACCTTTAGTTGTCAAGAACAAAATATTTAGTGCACTTGCAACCTGCCTGGCATTCATGTTATGGACACACCTGTTTGGTAATACATAATCCTTATCCAGGAAACCAGGGTTGACTATTTAACTTGAGAAATGCAAAACGAATTCCATGAAGAGTGCTCCGTCTTTTTCAGTAATTTTTTGCGATATATATATGTATATATATACAGTATATATATATTCCAATTCCAACACAATCATCAAATGTCCGACGCGGCACATAAAATTGCTATGTTGGGAGCCCGGCAACCAACAATTGCAGATGCAAGTTTAATTCCTATACGTGGAGTAACTGATTCCTCAACTTAATTGCTTCAGCTCTACCTGCATCTGTGTGGGAAGATGTCACCCTTGTTTTTGTGCGTGTGTGTGTGCGAAAAAATTGAGCAGAGAGGAGGTTTGAAAAACAAGACACGTCTTCAGCTCCATACCTCCAAATATAGAGATGTGGGGACAGAGGCGAGGGGTGGGGGGGTTGGAGGACGGACAGAGGAAGACAAAGTAACAGAAAGAAGGTTTCGTAGAGGCTGATATCCTGCTCTTCAAAAGTATTAATGCATTTATACAGTAACAGTTTAAAACGGCAAGCAGCGCTGTATTTAGGAACTAGTGTTTTTTGCAAAAAAAAAACCCCAAAAAATGCACACACACTTCTGCGCCTTTAAGAGCCCATGTTGCGTTCCATATTTGGGAGAAAGGGGGTGTGTCCCCCCCCCTGTTATGACCCCTCCTCTATTAAAGGGCACTTTGAGTGCAGCTGAGGAGAAAGAAGCATTGAAAACACACTCGCTCACATTCCATCAAACACATACATTGATGCAATCCTGACGCAATAGTGCAGGGTCGGGTTTGTTATGATTGTCTGTGATTGTCAAATAACGTGTAACACTGCATCTCACTCACACACACACACACACACAGACACTACACCTTGTTTTTCCAAGGCCGCTCAAACTGACACCAGCTGCGTTTCTTCCTTTTTATTTGTAAAGTTGTGGGGGGCGGTGTTGGAACCCACCGGCTCTTACACGTCCCAGCCTTGACAGTTTGACTCCACCAGCTCAAAACCCTCCTCGAGAAAATCGGTGGGTCACAGTTTTTTTGGGGGGAATATCAAAAACAAAGTCCAATTCATCCCTCCTCCTTCTGGGAGTTGGAGAACAAAAGGAGTAGAGGGAGAGGGGAGGTGGAGGAAGGGTGGGAAAAGGAAAGGAAAGTGTATGTGTCTGTTATTTTGGAGGGGTGTTTTTAAGTACACGTGTACACACATGCACCGGGACACGTCACTTATGTGTGTGTGTGTTCAAGGAGCATGTACACAATGGACGGGCGAGAACAATCCACTGTGCGAAAAAGTGATTTCCACTCATAATATTCAAAGGAAATTGCAGGGGATGTTGTGTTGTTTACTTGCTGGTACAAATTAGTTTTGAATTGAATTTTGATTTTACAGCGACACAATAATAATACAACAAGAAAAACAGCGTGGAAAGGCTTTCCCCACTATTTGAGCATCGACGAAGGGAGATGTTTTTTTGAGTCCGTATTCAGCTTTTATAAATCAGCCTCTGCAATTATCGTCACCACATGGTAATTACATTAAATGCATTCTATTCTCGTTTCTTTCTTGAGGCCCAGTGGATTTGACCGTGGTGCAGTAAATCAGTTGCTCATCTGCCACTTTTAACTCCTACAAGCCCCTCACCAAAACTCCCCAAAACAATTTGCCAAGATCAGATGGGACGTTCCTGTCGGTCGTCTCCGCTTCCAATACCTTTTCTAAGGCTGTGTGACAATTTGGTGAGATGAACTCTGGCTGTGAGGGTATGTTTGACCAGCTGCCTGTTGATAAATAAGCTCTCAAAGCTGAAGAAGGACAGAGAGCCTATATTCATTTAACTGTGATGCTCGGTGCGTGTGTGTGTGTGTGTGTGTGTGTCTTTTAATCCATTTCAGCCAGCTCGCCAGATATTTCGGATCAACAAAAGTAAAAGTTTTGATGAGGTCGAAATTGGGCAGAGGCAGCAAACCAGACACGGGGGCTATCCAAATAATACAATCCAGAAATAAGTTCTGTCGTTCTGTTGCCTTTCACTGGAAACTCTCCATGAAATATTTAAATTCGAGGCACTTGTTTGGAGACAGTTTGGCCTCTCACCAAAGAGGCCTCCTCCTTTCTAACTGACTGGGAGTGAGTGACCCAGGTATTCGGCACCTGTGGGGTCGATGTAAAGGCCACCGATGACACGTGATTCATTCATGCTCCGAGCTGTTGCATTGACAGTCATTAGAGTGATTAGAGTCACATGACGCCATGTGTGAATGTTTGTTGCACGTCCCGGAATGGAAAAGAAAGGGCGGCATTGTAATTGGGGGGGATAGGAGGTGGCCCAGACCTCATCCCCTGTTTAGACACGGTTTCTCTATTTTGAGGGGGGGGCCCCTTCATCACTCTTTCAAGCAACCACCCCCCCTCCCCCAACACACACACCACTAGTTACACCCAAGTTTCCCTCGATGAAATCTTTCTTGGATGCCCGTGACCTGGATGACTGGGAATCTTTAAACAGTATACTCGTCCCCCTCATATTCCACCAACATTTCATTCATGTTGTATGAATCCAATAATCTGCCACACAATGAGATGCCAGGGTTCTGGATTTTTTTTTTGTGATAATAATAATAATTGTGATCACACTCCCTCAAAGATACACATCCGTTGCATTCTGTCCTCCTTTTAACGTCAATCCAATTTCCTATGAATGTCCTATTTTACTTATGTATTTAAATGTATCCTATGTATATTTACCTTGTGACCCACCCCTCTCACTAATAGTACTAATGTCTATCATTATCCCTTCCACTCGCAGGAGCCGACCAGTTTGGACTGAAACTGTGCACAGTTGTCGCTCCTTCGCCGTGGAAAGGGAAACCGGTGATTTGAGGAAGCTGGCAATCAAGTAAGGCCTGATACGTGTGAGGAGAAGGGAGAGAGGGGAAGAAATACAGGGATGGGGAGGAGTATGGCACCCTGAGTCTTGGTGACAGGCCGGGCCAGCTCGGAGGATGGAATGTTCCAGAGAAATATGTTGCCTATTCACGGAGGACAGGAAATAAAGCTCACTCTCTCCTCCTATCCCTCGCTTCTGCACCCTTTCCTACGAGTCGTTTCACCCATCTCTCTCTCTCTCTCTGTCTCTGTTTAACATCACGTCTATGTCTGTGGGAAATTCTCCTCTCCTTTCTTCTCGCCTCTCCTCATTTATTGTTCATCTTCCTCCACTTTAAAGTCATTTCCTTATCCCTCTCCATGCTTGGGGAATTCGCACAGCGTGGTGTTAACACCACCCAGACTGGAAGCAGATGAAAGCAGTCTGCCATCTACCCAGTAAAAAAACACCAAAAAACACTTTCTTTGCTATGTGGCTCACTAATACCGAGCCAAGGTATTTATATATGGTCAATATTTAACTATTTATCTATTTTTTGACAGCAGAATTAGTGAGAAATGAAGAAAAACAAAACAAGTTAACGAGGATTTTATGGACACACAAACACACACGCATAGACGGAACAAAACGTTACGGGGTGAAGGGCAGAGAGAGAGAGAGGTCTGGCTGGGGTTAATCCTGAGATCAGTCCAACACACACACACACACACACACACACACACTTACTGCCTTTAAGCAGCAGAAAATGAGAAGCTTTGGCACCACGGGTTTTGCAACACTGTGTTTGAATCTATGAGATGTTGTTTTTTTTGTAGCCTATCCAAAGTGTGTTCCAATAATGGTTTCACTCAAAACAAATGTCAGCCTATAGGGTTCTAGAGGAAAAGTCATGACGATAAATACTGGAGAGATGTGAGATATGGATTTCAAACTAATCCCTCTTGCGTGGTTAGATATTCCACAGGAGCTTTGACCCGGTCACTGAATAGAATAGACAGAAGAGATCAAATAAAACACTCTAAAGTATTTAACAATGTAACATCATGCTTAAACTGTCCTCAAAGATAAACACAAGGCATCAGGGCTTCATTTATTTCTGTAGGCCTACCATGTGATCAGAACTCCATTCACTTAAGATTTGAGGGAAATCAACCACAAAACACACACACACAGAGTCCTGTATTGCTTCAAGCTGTTTTCTGTGTACCACAGCTTTATAAGTCTTGTTTTTTTTATTAAAAAAAAAGAAAACGCATCACTAGGCAGCGTGGTGTTTCGTTGTTCAAAAATATGTATATCCAAAATATCCAAGTGTTTATACATGCAATTTAAAGAGTGGGAGATTCTTTATTCAAAATAAATTTAAGTGGCAAATAACGAAGATGCGGTCCTGACGTTCACGTCTGCCTTGAGGAGATGGAGTGATGGGAATAAAAGCAGCATCCAGAGATGGAGGACTCTGGTGCTAGATGAACAGGACAAGTGACATTGTAGAGAAGAGTAATGGACAGAGCGAAGAAGACAAGGACACTGGGGAGAGGGGCAGAGTGGACTGGTCTTAGCTTGATAAGCTCTGTGGTGACCTACATAATGCACAGAAATACATCTGCCTTGCAGCATCTACTCATTGATTCTGGAGGTTGTGTGAAAGTTACTGAATAGCAACAGACTCAATCCATGGCCCACAGGCTGCTAACATATACACATTTTTATTTTCAACCTGCATATTTGCATGCAAAGTCATTCATTATAAGGCTCAAATCACGAGGTCTTAGGCAAATTTATTATAAATAAACAAAGATGTTACTTATTTATTCATTGATATTTTAATGTTGAATGCAAAGGGCATTTTGCATAAGTGAAACTACACCAACTAGAGTATTAATTCATTAATAAGTAAGTCTGGCACAAACAATAGCAAGAGTGGCCAACTGTGCCAACAACTCTTCTACTTGGCAAAATGTGTACTGCAACTGATGCAACAACTTTAAGCAAAGTCAAAGAAAGCCAGAGGAAAAAAATGAAACTCCATCCCCACAATGCTCAGGACTCTCAGGGTGTAATGTCAAACTGTTATCCAGCAGCTGGTTCTGTCACTTGCCATTCTCCTCTCTGCCTGCACTTCAGCCGTCAGCTGTGTCTGAATAAAACAGAACAGGCTGCTGCTATATGTCGTGGGGAATACTCCCCAAGTAAAAGTAAATGAGTGGCGTTTGTGAACGTAGCCTTGGACAGACTCCTCCCCCCCCACCAATTGGCTAATCAGAGCCAGGATATAAAGCACACCTGGGTGCCATTGTTCAGTCTCTGCTTCCGGCTCTCTGTCCCTGCTGTGGGTGGCAGCGTTTTGTGCAGGTATGTTTGACAAACTTTTGTTTAAATGTCTATTTGGACCTGCTTTTGCAAATTTGGTTTGGCCTTTATTTGCTCTTTAGTTTTGCCCTTAAATATGAATTGGTAAAACCTACTGGGTTACAATATTTTACCTGGTTAACATTGTTACCTTGTTTTGTTTTTTTCCCTAATCTTTTTGTGTTTTGTTTCTTATGTAGAGTGCCATATTGTTGGGAGGCTAGGCACCTGTGGTGAGGTCCTTTCACTCTTGTTTTGCATGTGAGTAAACACACAGGGACACACTATAGACTGCGCCATCTTGCTTTATAATTTTGGTTGGACTGGATTTTCAATGTGTAAAATACACCAACGTTTTTAAGATTTCATATAGAGGCCTTTTTAAAATTATAATTGACTCCCTGCCTGTTTGATTGTTCTGATCTTTCTTAAAAAACATTTATTTTACCTTTTGAACTAATTTGTCTGCCTACTTAGTAAAGTAAACGTGTGTATCAATTTCCCAATTTAAAGTGTGAGTTTCAACTATTTCCTGTGGTGCAAGTCCCCAGATGGAGATGTCCGGCATCTCACTGAATTCTCCCTTTATTTCACCATCTCGCCACATATAGATGGATTGGTGCCATTAAACAAAGATGGATGCTCAACACTAGAGAAACCTACAGATTGTCTCTTAAAATGCATGACACATGGTTTTCATAGTTTTTGTGAAACGTGTGTGTGAATACAGGAAGTGAAAGAGGTAGTGTAGGCTTTCTTTAAGAAGTTCAAATCATCTGATATCCAATATGGCAATCATATTTTTGTTCTACATGTATTGTACTACGGCACTGAACCACAATTGGGTGATATGTGATGAAACTGTGATTTATTTAATGCCAAATAAATATGATGCCAGTTAAGCAAATCTGGCAGCTAGAGAAACATCTTTACTCTACACAAGGTCAATCAGAAGCAATTATGACATTCATCCCTTTTTAAAGTGGTCTGATCAAACATGGCGGTCCTCTGGGAAAACTCTATGGACCACTTAAATTGGACTAAAGGATTCACTGAAAGCTTTATAATATCCTGCTTAGGTATCTCCTTTATCATTTTTGAATGTCATGTCAATAGATTTATACCCCCTATGGTTCTTAATATAACCTTTATTCATAAAATTCATTAGCATTTCCTTCCTTGCAATGTAAATACAGTAAACCACATCCAGTGGAAGAAAACAAATGGACACTGCAGGTCTATAACAGGACCAACTAGTTCCACCTATTGACAGACCAGGAGGTGGACTAACTGACCTTTAACGGTCGGCTTGTGGAACGGTTTTGTTGCTGTGCGTTGTGTTAGTGAGAGGTGAGAGCAGAGGTGAAACACTTCAGTTTATATATTTATTTACAGTGACCGACAAAGGCTTTTGGAACTACATCTGTGGATAGATATACCTGTAAAATTGTAACCCAACCAAATGGCTGATCTCTTTATGGGAGCTAATTTACCTCTAATCTGAATGTGTGTGTGTGTGTGTGTGTGTGTGTGTGTGTGTGTGTGTGCACATACACGTCCACCCCACAGATCAATACAGGCCCAGGGCATTGTTAAGCACTAGATCTAACCCACATAATCATCAGTAATCTCTGACATGAAATCCTGCAGAGATAAATTGGAAGACTGACAGGACAGCAAGCTTTCATCAGCATAGAGTGTTTAATAGCAACTCCCCCCCCCATTACTTAAACACACACGGTGCGCCGCTCCTATGTGTGGCAACCTTGACCAGAGTTTGAGAAGCCCTCTCCAGTACCGTAGTTTCCCTTAATGTCACAATTTATCAGCTGAGCCACATGTGAATATGTATGTACTGCGGGCAGGAGGAGCCAATGTTTGACAGAGATTGTTCGTCTGGGCCTAATCTATTCAGACAGAATCTGGAGAGACTGGGATCTTAGTATTACACGTCTCAAGTAAGCGGCACGTTTACCATAATGTACTCGTCTTCTAATCGGCCACATCGCAGGGCTAATCATGACCATATGCTCCATGATGCACTTAGTTGAAGATTACATTTAGAGGCATACTATAGATTTACTTGAGGTTGAATACATTTATAATATCTTTCGAAGCATGAAAGCAGATTGGCCCTCACTGGGGTCATTTCCCTTTCATGCTAAGAATGTCCCACAGTCCTCCTTGCTGAGAATCTATAGCCATGCATCCTTCCTTTTCCTTTTATGATGCGAGAATGTTTTACAATGAATCAACATAAGTCAGAGTGCATTTGTGCACAGGACAAGCCCAGGCCCAGGACTGCTTAACAGCACGCACCTTGCCTTTAGGGGTTGGTTGGAGCAAAGATCTGCGTGACGTCACACACAGCTGAGGACAAAGCCTGCTGGTTTCTCACAGACAGAGCGCTGGTGTATGTGTGTGCGTGAGTGTATGTGTGGTGGTGTTCGGGGGGGGGGGGCTGGCTGTTCAAGGCAAGGACAAGCAGCAGAGAGACAAAAACGTAGAGCTGCAGAGGGATTTGCTGTCTGTGCATGATTGTTGATATGAACGTGTGCTGAAATCTTCCATTAACATACATGTGACAGCTGGTGGACTGCTATATGCACGTGTGCAGTGTGGGTGATGCAGGGTGAGTGCGACTGCATACACGTGTGCCTGATGTGTATGCCAATGCCATCAGGCCCCTGCTTTTCATGACAATGGGAGGAAGTGCGCTGCAGCTGTGCAAAATGGGACTGTGATTACTGAGTATTAACACATTCTAGGTTTTATGGACTGTAATGAGGTATTAAGAGCCAGGATCAATGCCTCCCCTTTTAATACATGATGCAATGCTACTCCCAAGTGCAATCCAATGGGAACAATGCACCCAGTGCTGTCCCCATCTCCTGAAAGCTTGAAGGGATCACATCCCTCCACCCACTGAGCTACAGTCATAATCTCATAGCTATTACAGTGCTGATTCCTTGCACTGACCATATGTTTATATATATGTATGCCCTCCTGGCATTGTGCATGCATGTATATTGTATATGCATGCACAATGCCAGGAGGGGATGAGTGTGCAGTGGAACTATAACAAAAAGGAAAATATTTCCTCATGCATGTTGATTAGGGACGCACACCCACGACATGGGACGTGTGCACGGGTTTCTAGTTTGTCCTTTAAAAATATCAGATGTGCACGCACCCACACACACACCGATAAAAGGAACAGGAGTGAGGGGAGCAGACAAAGCAGGGGAACGCCCCCCTAACGCCCTGCAAGATACTGGCAGGTCATCCGCAGGCTCAGACTGGATTCCACAATATATTTATATATTTTTTTACACAGATCTGACAAAGAAAAAGCGACAACTGTGACGAGCTGAGAGTTCCACCACTGCACTTAAAAGCCTGAAACCTTTGTGTGCATTTCTCTCTCTCTCTCACACACACACACACACACACACACGGTTTTCCCCTTTCTTTAAGAGCCCACAATGCATCCGATTATCAAGGCACCTCGCAGGCCAGATACGTGGATTTGTGTTCACTCACCTCACGCAGGAAAGGTGAACTCGGGAGGGGACACACAGTGTGAGCTGACGTAGCCCTGTCGTGGGCCTTTCTGTTATCTCTGCCCGTGCTGACTGCTGCGTTGTCAAATTCCAGGTGGCTAACGTTGTGGGCTAAACCCCTCAACTTCAAAGGAGAAGCTCCGTAGGTCAACACGGCTGTGTGAGGGTAGGATCATCGGACAGTCTTCGGTCTCATCGCGCCACGTCTCCGTCCTTTACCTCTCAGTGTGTGTGTGTGTGTGTGTCTGTGTTCTCGCAGCTGTTTTCGTTGTTTCAGCCTTTGCCTTAAAATTCCTCCTCCTGTCCCTTTAAGCGACAACGTTTCCGGTCTTTTGCCAGCGCATGCAAAAATGAAAAAGAGGCGGGGCTTCACGGCCAGCTGAGCGCCTGTCATTTAAGCGATTGGCCGTTTCTGTTCCTCCTAACCAATCAACGCTCGCGGATTGGGTCCATGTTTGAAACATGCAGATTTATTGAGAAAGTCACGCCGGTGATTGGACTACGGATTAACTCGGGAGACGCCCAGTACACGTGCTTTTTCTCTCCTCCCATTTCCCCTTCTTGATGATATTTAGATAATATTTCACACACATATTAAAAGTAAACATGTGCCAATATATTAAACCAACAATTTACACTGTTGTGTAGCACTGACGTCTATGTGTAGTTTACATGGCAGTGGTTATCTTTGCTTTCAAACCTACTCATGGTGAACCCCCTTTGCTTTTCTTCCGCTTGTACTGAATCAGCTTGAGCCATGTTGTCAGAGCTAAGAATAGAATGAGCTACGTTGAATGCCCAGATTGCTTTGCGACTGCACTGAGCGCCACGCCCCTCTGCCCGGTGCACTCTGGGGCCTGATCACACTCCTACAGATCATAGTCTGTGTGGTAGAGATAAGAGGGGGGCCTGGCGTTAAAGGCAGTGACTGCGTTTAGTATGATATTTATAGAAAGTTGTACTAATGTTCCACTCACTTACTTTAGCATTTTTATTTAAAGATAGTTTTAAGTAATGTCTAATACTTTGGGGTTCAAGCATCCATTAAAGCCAAACTTAGTATTTTAGTTTTTTTTTTTGAGGGCTTGCCTGAATTTAAATGCGTTTTCTTCAGCATAGATTTATTGTTTCCTCCCATGCAATGTCACTGCTATTCTTATGTTCGAGTACAAGAGTCATGCTATGTTTAACGTTTTTTTTAATTCTTTTTACATTTGATATTTTCTGCCTTCAACACTTCCGGTTATTCATGGCATGTCATGATTTGAAAAGGTAAATGTGTCATTTGGTGCAAAAAAGTGTTTTACTGCAGAGAAACACAGAACTCCTGCTGCACTTTTTCTCTGGAAAACAGAAGGAAAAGCAATCATTTGTAATCAGATTGTTATCTTAATGTCTGTCTTCAACAGATCCCTCTTTATGTCAACTCTTTCTCCCAACACACAGCAGTTGCCTTTGTTAGTTGAGTGACTTGCGCCCCCTGCTGGTTTCTGGATAGAACCGTCAGGTTTGTGCTCGGATCTCAAACTGATGGTAGTAAACCGCATATTCCTGGACTTGGTGGCCAAATTTGTCCCGCAAAATCATTTCTCTATTTTACATATATTTTGTGTGTGAAGCAGTGAGTCTTTATACGAATGCCTCATCAAAGGTATTTTTCTAACATGAAATCAGTCAACATCTTTGATGCAGGTTTCCCATGGGTAGGGTTAGGCGGAGCATTTAAACCAAGCGCAACTACTGAGAAACAGTTTAAAATATCATACACATCTTACAATCTATATACACTATGAATTCCCACACAGCATTGTCAGTGTTATGTGTCAGTTGTTTTTGTCTTCTTTGACCCGACTGTGTTGTGCTTCTGTTTCCTCTTCTGTTTCTTCTTCTGCCCTTCCTCTTGTCTGAATTGGTGCCTGTTGGAGAGAGAAAAAAAATGTTTGCAATGAGGCTATTGAAACTTAAAATGAAAATAATGTGATGGTTACAATCGTGTATTAGACTCGGGGGTGGTAGTGATGTGTTGTGCGATCTGACCTGGACTGCCAGCGGCGGCCACTGTTCCACACTCTACCAAACGATGGAAGCCAGTTGGCGTCTGTCTGTGAGCTGTGGTCAAAGTTGGCTCCCACTCTGTTTGGTGGAAGCTTCTTCAGCTTCTCCTGTTCCTCTGGAAGATTAGATGGAGACCATTTTAATAACATGACCTTGATTTTCATAAGACTTAAGATTAAAATAAGAGACTTTTACATTGATTCTGCTCTCGTGCCACCATTTTACAGCATGTTGGAACATAACTGAAATCATTTGCGAGGCTGGCACATTTAATTGTGCAAGAAACCGGCTCAGATCGCAACAAATATGAAACACAAAATGTATAAAAAAATAACAGAATCACTGAATGCGAGTCCTACTCTGTTTAAGGAAATCCTGGAGTGACGGGCCAATCTCTGGATGTGCTGTAGCACCTGAGGTCCCCTCCAGAGGATCCTCCTGGAGCCAAGGAGGGACAGCGCCTGTAACACAGTGAGAACATGTGAACATACTCAACAAAAATAGTCTAGGCTGGACTGAGCACATCACACATTCCAATTGGATGCTCTATGTCTCTGCACATTCTTTTGGGAAAACCCAAAGAGAAATTAGTATCTTAGCAAAACATAACTAGAATAGCTTAACACAGAAAAGACAAAGTTCAGGGAGGAGGTCACCATGGTTTCTCCTGGGTCTAATTTGAGTTAATTTGCCTTGTTGGCAAAATCCTGTGAATTCTTCATGCGGTGTGGCAAATTTCCAACCAGAGGGGCTGGTATTGTAGCCAGGTGTTTGGCAACATTACACTTAAAGGAATGTCCTTCCTCATGTATCCTGGGAAGTCCATAGGTGCAAGGAATGGTGTCCCCTGGGTATAAAGGCAATCGTATGGTGGTCCCCTGTTGCAGGCCGCTTTCTTCTTGTAACCGATGGGGTGGGGGGAGGTCTCTCCTCAGATTCTCATGTAGCTGAGTGCGTGAAGACAACTCACCTGGGCGTGGCAGGGGGCTGTGTTCAGTACCACTGTCCATCTCCCTTTGTCAGCCGGCAGGGTGCTGATGTTGCGATGTAGGTGCCTTCCTCTCATGTGCGGTGAGTTTGGAAGGCGGTGGTTTGGCACTGGGCCAGGATGGACTCAGAGCCGGATAGGCGGTGGATGCGGATGACTGATTCCGTGGCTTTGACGAGGTCTACTAATGGTATCTGTTTTGGAGTGACTGCAAAATCTAAACCTCCTTTGCTGGTGGGGTGGCAATCCGGTCGGACAAATTCTTGACCCAGGTCTCGGGAAGGTCCTGTTGTGCCGCTGTGTTATCCTTTGTTCTCCAGGCCAGTTTCTTCTTTGATGCGTGAAGTTCTGAGCTGGGGCTGTGATCTCTGATATTTCTGCGTCTGTCTTTCATTTCCCCATTGTGAGCACCGTGCCTCATTAATAAACCTGGATTCTTCTTCAAATATATCAGTGGTAAGGTGGGATTCCAGATTGTTCATAGTAGTTGTAGTTGTTCTGTCCTAGATTTGAGGGCGTCCATGGTGAGGTTTATTTGCCTCACCTTCTCGCTGAGTAGCTGGAATTGAACCTTACGTAGGATACGACACACTTTTCCACGGATAAATTAACACCTGAACTTTTCCACCAATTAGTGAAAACTGAAGAAGCCCCTTGGATGAGAGGTCCAGGTGCCTACTTATATACTGTATACACCACTATAATATGGTAAAAACACATACAGGAGCTATGAGATATGTGCAAATACTTAACCAATACAATAATTAATGCATCACTATACCTGTATGAACATTTCCAATCCTTGATGAATCCTGTAACAAGAGAGCAAATAAGGTGGTTGTGTGTTAGAAAATAAATTAAAATGATTAAACATATAATTATTATAAATTTCATATTAACAGTTGTCCTACCTGGTAGCCTATGAAAGTCAGCCCTGTGTCCGCCCACGATGCTTCGACCATTGAGTCGACAAAGCTGCTACCAAGCTTCTGGTCTGATCCCTGAAGCCTGAACTGAGAGCTGCTCCACAGAGAACACGATACATCACAAAGGAAGTCAAGGCATTTCAATAATTATTGATGATAAAAATGCAAAATAAAATAAAAATTATGCTGGAGGTAGAAAATGTTACCTGACAGAGTTCCCTGCATAGATGTCTGTGCCGTTGTTACCGTGGCACGATTCTGGCTCTGCTTGCTGATTTTGATTCAGGAAAAGCCAACAGTGGTTCACAGAGGAAGTCTACCCGCTAACCTGCTCTCTTCAATACACCCTCACACATCGCTTTGCCCAAAATGTTAACACAACCTGCTTTACTCGGCGTCTCCATAGAAACTTACCATAACCTGCTGTTTAAAAATTACTAGCACCAGAGACAAGGTTTCACCAGCCAAACGTATTATCGTTATTTTTCAGAGATAAGCAGGGGCTCTGTTATTTGAAATGTACAGTTAATAGTATATATAGTATTCAACTCCAAATAATGACAAGCAACAGTCAATGTCAATGTGATGGATACTGCCACTGCATTCTTGGAAAACAAACCTCTATAAGAGACTGTAGAACCTCTTGTCGGTGTTTCTCCTGGCTCCTGATAAGATCAGCTTCCTTGAGCCATGAAAGGAAGGTCAGGGAAAACAGATCACTATCAGCAAGTTAACATTTCTTAGAACACCTTTGTGCCCGTCTCCGAGCAAAAATGGGATTTTGCATTACCTCTTTAATGAATTCATCCTCCTTCTCCACAAATGATTCCAACACATCTGCCAACTCAGCTTTAAACCTTGATGAAAACAAACCGTGAATATTTTATGAAATATTACCAAACTTTATCAGGATTTTTTTTTTTAAACTCTCTGGGCCTTACCTTTCCGTTTCCTCCTCTGTGATGATAACCTTGTCTCGAAGCTTGGGGTCTGCCTTATTGTCCCACCAGAACTTGTGTGTATTCTTTCTGTGTTTTTGGCTAAAATTAGGTACATTGTTAGTTTGGGCCACATGAAGTGCAATACATAAATGCTATAATCCTAAAAAGCAAGAGAGTCCATAAAAAGATGTAGGGAATATAAAAAAGCACTTTATAACACAGACAAACAAAATAAGCTGAATAAGAGGGAGTTTAATGAAACTTACGTGGCCATGTGCTCCAACAAGCCTCCATAATGCACAGTCATGTTGCCGTCTGTTACATTTCGTTCAACTTCGAGCTCGCAACAGTAGCACCAGAATTTCTGCTTGTGCTGGGTGCAATCAAACTTTTCTATTTGGGGCTTTTTGAGTGTCCGGCGAGCTTCCTTAACCTGCAAGACAGTAGATTAAACAAAAAGCATCCACATCTAAAATAAGACATAACTCAAACCTATACAAGGGCACTGTGATAAAGTCAAAAACAATGAAATAACCATCGCAAATCAAGTGAACAGTACTCTAGAGTATAAATAAACAATAAGCAAATGTGTGTGTAGTAACACACATGTGGTGTGTGAGATTCTCTGGATAAAGTTTAGGGGAAAAAAAATCAGTTAAACAACAATAATACTGTCTCGCATAAGATATTAAGACACACAACAAATCACGTAAAAGACTAAAGCCAACGAGTTGCAGCATGCATCGATGGCTCGTCAGCACACAAGTTAAGTAAGGTGAAAATAAATAATATAAATAAATGTACACAAATAAAATGTTCCTAAACGGTGTGAATCAGTTGGCGATTTACCTTTTCTAGGAATTTGAGGATAACCACTCTGAGTCGGCTCTGATGGCTTTTTCCAAAGATGTGCGCCTTCCCTGCGAATGTCGTTTGCCTACATATGGCACAATAATAAGCGCCCATTGATCCAGCGTGCAGAAAAGCGAGCAAGATACGTAAAAAAGAAAGTACAATTTTCTCGCCGATTGCTACTGGCTAGCAATAGTAAACATGCTACAGGAAGTGATTGCGTCTCTATAAGTCTTCCCCCTGGAAACAAGCGAATGTGTAACGTTATTGAAGTCCGACATAAAAACCCACAGGTCCTTATTCAATTTGACATTTTGAATAAGTGTTGGTTAAACTGTATGCTCATTTTGAGGCTGTTTGTTGAGCATTGTAAAAAAAAATACCTTGTGTTATTTCACCTCCTGTTGTTAATGTTTGGGAGGTGGAGACACCTGTACACTGTCTACTCCCGACCGGTAGGGGGCAGTGTGAACCACACAGGTAGTTTGTGTTAGTTTGCGAACAGCTCATGCGGAACTGAGAGAGATTTAGGACACGCCAAACATTTTTTGGGAACCGTCATGTGTTCAGTGGTCAGTATGCTTTAATTTGTGTGTGACCGCCTGTCTGCGGCTGCGCAGGAGATCCTGGCTTTGGGAGCAGGATAGAAGTGGACACTATTGGACACTGTTGTGACGTCTGAGACAAAGTTTGCTTGAACAGGTGGGTAACGTAAAGTGATAATAAAGGTCTTGTAAAACAAACAACACTGCCACTGCTTTTTTTAATTGTGAGACATGTCGTGCCTCACCTGTCTCACAGGTGGAACCAGACAGGGTTTAATTAGAGCTGGGTGCAGCATCTCCATAATGTCAGTGCACTTCGGCACACTTATGATAACGTCTCCCCATATATATACATATTTTCTTATCTCTTATTACTTCTTCACTCCTCAAAAGTCACTTCATGTCTGAAAATACTCGATGTGCAGTATTTAAAGTTGTCATATTAGCTACACAACGGCTATAAGCTGTTATTATACATAGGCAGTATTGTTTAAAAAAAAAGTTTAATCAAATAAGCAAGCATTTTACAACACATAATCTCCCTGTTTAAACAGTCGATATCTTAATGTCATCGACACCTCCTGAAATAAAAATGTTCAATGTAGGAAATGATCTATTCAGGTTAATTCGTGGTGGTGACATTTATTTTATGTTTATTCAATTTGGTCCTTTAGTCTAATAGCATCCTAGATTTATTACAAAAAATTAAACACAGCAGGTGTTACAACTTTGGCTCTGAAAGTGTCTTGTGTTTTCCTATCTTTGCAGGGGAACTGCTGTCTATCCAATCTGTATTCCTCATTAAAGTTTTTTTTTACAGAATATGTGCAATGTTTGATCACTGTCCCATTCCTTTGTTCACACACCTCTTACAGACATCTGTCCTGAAGCAGCAGTTCAACAAGAACTAGGTCCATCCAGATCCTCCACAGCTTAAAGAGGAACACAAAGAAACACGCATCAGTCAGCAAACACAGCAGCCACAGAACCCTGATGCTTCTAAATTGACCTCCACTTGTGAGGTAAGTGTTTAGTCTCTGGAAACGGATCAATCTCACACTGGCACAAATAAAGCTCCTCCTTCCAGCATCTCAGCCAAAGATATAGCCACTGATACTTCTAACCATGTGCAACAACAAATAACCACACTGCGGCAGGAAATACAAAAAGCAATCAGGAAACTACAACATGGGCAAAAAGCAATGAGCAAAAATCAGATAGAAACACAACAACAAGGACTACACAAACAAATCAGACTGTAATGGGGACATGGGGTTAATTAGTGCTACCATGGTAACACCAACTGAGAAATGTAGCGATGGGACAACAACATCAACTGAGAATCCTAATCATGGAAAAACAAGCTCAGCTACATGTATTGAAGTAGAACCTAGCAATAAACAAAACAGTGAGGCCACTCAACCAAAAGCCCTGTGATACTTAATTTGGTCAATTAAACGTGGGGCCAGACTAAATGATATGAGACAGAAATTCTTTAATCCGATTTTTTTTTCCTATGAATAGTTATATTGTGACGGGTTGGTGAAACATCATCTAGGTATGTATTTTGTAATGCAGATGATATTGTGAACATAATACTCGATAGGCTGGCCCTTCCTTTAACTTCACTCCGTAGTGGAGCCCATTCCAGAAATATAGCAGTCAATGACAACAATATTAATATTTTTGTTCATTATTATTATTTAAATAATGGGGTTTTGATTTTCATATAGTCTCCTAGCTTCATACCTTGCGAAGTTCTTGGCTTATATACATTTTTATAATTTTTTATAATCAATGGTATTGATTTTACAGAGCAAATAAGACAAAGAGACATTCTCTTTGTTTTCTAAATGTTAATTTATATTGTGGAAGATAATCTGCGGTTAAGTTTAGGAGAGTGCCATTTTGAACATGTTTTGCTGTTCATATGTAGATATTTATATATTGATGAATACATTTGGGCAAATTGAAATGTCAAATTGAAATGGAATGCCTCTAATACTGCTGTAACGAAAGCTGAGGTTAGGATGTGCACACCAGGAGGCCGATGGTGCCATCATGCATAGGAGTCACCCGCAGGTGCATAATAAACACTGTTCTATGTGCATAGGATGGAGAGGTTTACATTTAGGCATGAAATGAACAACCATGGTCACAAGGATGTTATCCTTTGTATATTATCACTTGAAACTGAGCATTCTGTGTTTGTAGTACATTTACTCCGCAGATTGGAACGGCCTATCAGACAGTCAATCAACTCATTTTGTTTCTCTCTCTCTCTTTCGCACACACACACACACACACACACACACACACACACACCTAGTCAACGTCGACAGGGAGTTCCCCCATCATTCTTTTCCAACAAGGCCAGTGGGTCAAAATGGAGGCATAAAAAAAAGAAAGATTAAAAGAACTCTGTGTATTTAACCAAATTAAATAAACGCTTAAAAGGATTTGCGACGAAATCCCGAGCTCAAAAACCATGTCTGCGAAATCCATCATGGTTTTCACAAGCTCTCCCCGGCGATTAGCATTGGCTGGAGCGCTGGTGTGCGCTGCAAATCAAAACCATACTCATTCTGGCCCGACACGCTCGTGTGCGCACAGAAAGTGTCTCCGCTGCGAACCCCGTGATTTATAAGCATTTATCTCACCGCAGTGGCTGAATCAAAGGCCTGGGAAAAAAAGGGGAACAAATTAACAGAAAGGTATTTAGGTTTTCTAAGGGACCACGTTTTGAAAACCGCACTATTCATAAAACCACAGCGCATAATTATGTTTTTATAGCTGTATAAACTATAATGTTACCTTGTAATTTCATGGTTACAAACCTTGCAATTTGGCGACCCTTAGTTTTGCTTTGGCTTTGTTTGTTTGCATTTTTGTGTCAGAGGTTATGTATGTTTTTGGAAAGTAAGCTCTAATTTTCACAGGATGTGGGATTTTTATGAATCTGACATTTGTAACTAGAATTCACATGAATCTGGTGCAGTAAATGTTTGATGATTCCTACAAGTCCTTCAACTATTGATCACTAACTATATACTGTATTTTATTATACTACTGCAATGGTGCTGCACATAGACTCTTGCTAAAAACGGTTTCACTCACAGGCACCATGAGTGCTACAGGTTTTTATCCACTTTTCCATAAGCCACGGTTCACTGGCTTCACACACCCTCTGTGTTTCAGTGGTTGTGTATTTATTTGCAATATGGTTGGAAAGAGTAGATGAGATGAATGAATATAGACATTTGCCATCCAATCTTTCAATCTTTGCATTTTTGATAACAAAACATTTATAAGATTACGGAACCAATGTGATATCAAGTGTCCTGATTTCTGTAGTCATTTCATTCATCGAAATACAAATTTATTTAAACAATCAAGTTTTATTATATTTATTAATCTATAAAATTGCATATATTGTGATTCTATTCTCATTAATCCCGTCAGGCATATATAAGTGGTTTCCATACAGTAATTGTTTATTATTCCAGTAATCTCAGTTACTTTTTTCAGTGAAATAATTTCCCCACTGAAAATTAGATTTATTTGAAACAATTTCATATTTAGTGGCACAAAATAACATCAGGCATGTTCTCTGTCGAAACTGAGCGGCATAGATTTATTTTATTTGTATTCATTTGATTCGACTTTTTTCTTTCCGTGGCTCCCTTCTACTGGCAAGTGAATTGTGTGATATCCGCTCAAAGTAGCACATCTTAAATTCAGTTTTAAAAGAATGATTGTCAGTGTGAATTGTATTATTTATTTAGATGAAGTGTTAACATGTCAGTACCTGCCCATGGCCACCAGGTGGCGTTAGTTCACTTGATTTAGCTGTGACTGAATTTAAAGTTTGAGCCTCCCTCTTCTGTTGGATGAGGGTTGGTAAAAGCCTGACTTTTCCATCACAAATTCAATTGAGACACAAATAAGGATGATGAAATTCTTAATTTTTTCGACCAATGAATATTAATCATCAGTGGCGACAAATGTAGCATTTTATATTCAAACCTGCCATTTTTTGCGTTCCTACCTGTACGAGCAGAGTGGGGATCAGCACCTGAGTGAGTTATATGTAGTGCGTGTTTAACGCGGCACGCGGTGGTGCGTTGGTGTTGCAGGCCTCTCTCTCTATCTGTTGTGCGTCTGAGCTGTCGCGCGCAGCTGTGGAGCAGCAGAGGTGAGCCAGAGAGGTCGTAAATCTTCCCCGGCTCGCGCTATACTGTTGGATCACTGACCGAGTGACGGGACTTCAAAGAGAACCCCCATCTCCAAATGAACTTGTTGCCTTCTCTAACGCAGGTCTAGCTTGGCCAGCTGTTTCAACTGTCTGTGTGTATGTGTGCGTTTGTGTGTCTGTGTGTGTATTTAGTCTCAACAGTAGGCCAGGGGCAAGGACTGACACCTTTTGGAGGAAGTCAGAAATGTACAATTGAAACAGCCGTACCTATGCTTCTTTTTTTTTTACACACACGCATATCCGGCCTTTACATCACTCTTGGTAAATTCTTGAGTTTTTTTTAATACCTTCTCAGAAGCCACAGTTCCCATTCACATCAATGTAAAAAAAATCAAGTCGTTTGAAGTGGTAATTATGACATTTAACATCATATTCCTGTTCCTTCTTTTCAAAACCACTTTGAAGATCTGTTATTCTAAAAGATCCATAAAATATTATGGGAAACTTTAGGAAAAAAAGTTTGTAAAGTACATGTAATACATTCAACAGGCAAAGCTTGAATCACTCAGACAGGAAATAAGTCAGAACAGTAAAATCTAAAAATGTATAATAAAATGTCAGGATGGGAGCGCGTTCGCCTGTCTCCAAGTGAGACACACCCACTGGAAAAACAACGTAATATTATAAAAAAAAAAAAAAAAAAAAAAGCTGCACAATGGCCTCCGTCATCTCATGAAATTGGGATATTGCCTGTTGGAGAGAAAAGTTTGGGAATTCTTGTGTCATTTAAAAAAATCACAGATGATTCATTCGGATGAATTCAGGAAGCCATTTTTCTTCTCCAAATACGTAAAATTGGGAACGATAGAGTCGATATATGCTTCCTTTGGCTTTAGTTGAAGGAGTCCAAACACCGCGGTGCGTGTCAATGTTCATCCGCGGAGGTGGATACACAGTGAGCGTCTCCGCTTTGATTGTGGGAGCACTGTGGAGCAGATGTGTCCAAAGGCCTGCAGAGAGTTTTTAACATTCCACTAACAGCAGTTAGTCCTTCCGATGTGGCGTCCATCTTTCTGCTAAATTTATATTCTCTGCCGTCACTCTTTCACCCTGCCACTCTCCTCTCACCCCTTCTTCTCTTTCCCTCCCTTTCTCTCCCTCTTCCCATCTCTCTCTCTGGTGTTGGTTGTCTTTCCGTGTCAGAGACTAAGCAAACAGAGTCGTGTGTGTGTGTGTGCGCGCGCGCGCGTGTGCATGCGTGCGGCCTCGTAACTGGGCGCTCCTGAGAGACGGGGAGCTCTCGGAGCAGCACAGCTGTGTCTTCATTTTGTTGCTCGTGTTCGGCATTCTCCAGATATCTTCAGGAGGCTCCTGGGCTTTTTCTGTGTTCCGCTTTGACCTCGTGTCGTGTGAGATGTTGTGTGAGAAGGAAAGCACAGGTACCCGAGGTGGATAAACACACACAACACGTCCCTTTTAAAAAAAGATATAAAGATCAGATAGAGTTTATTGGCCTGGTGATCATATTTTCCTGATATCAATATTTCCACATATTTCACAACAGATTATCTGATTATCTATTTTAGATGTAACCCGATAAACATTTGGCCTTTTTGTTTCAAACAAACAAATAATAAATGATCACTTTGCCGACTAATTCGGAATGTGTAAAACCAGGTAAATTCCTGTAGCATGTGAATGTAACAACTTGTTGCATGTTTGCCTTTTTGCTTAATCTGCATATTCATTTATTAATTATCTTAAATGGTATAATGTACATGTTTGCTAGAAATATCTAGTTATATTTCCATCTCCCCTCATTTGTCATACTTACACGCACACACACACACACACACACACACACACACACACACACACACACACACACACACACAATACATTCTCTCTTCTCTCCTGCTGTGTCTCTGTCTTCTCTTAGTTGTTCAGTTTCTCCTGCAGTTGTCAGAATCTCTCTCTCTCTGTCTCCCCCCCTCTCTCTCTCCCTCTCACTTGCTCTTCATCACTTTCTCTCATCTGTTTTTGCTGCATCTGGTGAACATGAGCTGTGGAAAGACAACAGACAAGTAATGGGAGAAGAGTGTGGGTGTGTGTGGGTGTATCAGCGGAGGGGTGGGGGGGGGTGCTGTGACACAGGTGACAAATGCAATTGCACTACTTTGTCAGCTAAATTCAATCTTGAGAGAGAGATTTATTTATTTATTTTTTAGCTTTTATTTCTGTTCTGACGCTTAATCAACGGTCACAAAAAAAACCCACTGACACTGGAGTCGACAAATTGTCCAACAATAACTGCTCACCACAAATCTATACCTATATTTCAAATGGTTTAATACTTAATACTAATTAGACCTTTGTATTGGAGTTTATTTGACGGACATGACCATAGATGGTTTGTATCATCATTGAACTAACTGTGGCAGACTGATATAGAGTTTGTGTGCTTGCCCACTCAGTCACAGACAATGGAGGAGACATAAATCCTAAAAGGGGACACATCCCATTTTGTTTTGGTTTTGCGTTCACACCATGTGTGTGTGTGTCAGGCTACAGTGGAAATGGCATTGGATACATGATTGTGCCACTGTTGCGGATATTTTTGGAATGTGTGGTGTAGAGTGTTTTCTGAGTGTTGTGATTTCAAATGGTGATTTGACAATTTTGGAGTTGCTGCTGCCCTCAATGTTCTTGCAAATTTCCGAAAATTAAAGCTTCCCACAGTTAATTCCTTGTCGTCCCGTTGGTTACACTGCTAGGCAGCTGCATATTTTGTTCACAGACCCACAAAAATGCGCACAGGCATACACAAACACACACGTCGGGGAGCTGTGTTTACTGTAACCACTCGTATTTGTGTTGTAATAGAGTGGAACAATGTTGCTAACATGGGTAGCATGCCAAAAAAGGATGCGGATGTTGTCAGGACCAGATTTACCTTCCAAGTGTATATTTGTGTGTGTATGTATATATATATATATATATATATATATATATATTTATGTGTATAAAACTGACGTCTCTTGACAAAAATGACCCCCATGTATGGAATTTTATTTATGATGGACATACACAGTGACACCATGAGTGATATCTTTGCAGACAGGGATAAGTGCGAGTGTGTCATGGATTTGCATATTTAGTTTAAGTCCGTGTGAGACAGTGTTCCTCCACTGTACTTTGCCTATTTACATTTCATGGCCACTCGCTGCTAATGAATGGCGGGTTTGTGGCTGGGAGCAGTCGGATGCCAAACTCTGGATGTGCGGAGCCTGCCAGTGACCATCGGGTACACAGTTTAGCTCCACTGCCAGTGAAACATGAAGAGCCGATGGTCTTATTCGCTCAGAAATAACATCTGTCAAGATACAATTTCAGAAGTGTAAACGGTTGAAGTTTTCTGTTGGAGGCAGTCTGGTGGTTTGCGCTTTCAGCACACCTCCGACGTATCGCCAGCCACCGACCGCATCTGCTCCATCTTTTGGCCTGGTGCTGCCTGAGGTTTCTCTCTGAAGTACCTCTGCGAGCACCTTGCAGGCCACAAAGCACTAACTCACCCGGGAAAAAGTGACAAATTGAGAGGTTTTGGCAAACGCGCCGGTGGTGAAGCTCGCCTGTTTACGCGGGAAGATCCCACAGAACCACAGATATGTCTCTGAGAGCCAATAAGAGAACGGGGAGAGAGGTTTCATGAGGAACGAAGGTGAAAGAAGAAGAAGAAGAAGAAGAAGAAGGAAAAAAAAAAAAAAGGAAATTGCAAATTGCAAATTGATACACCGCCAAGACATTCTTTCCAGGATAGTAAAACAGGAATTGTTGACAGGTCAAATCTAGAAACACTCATTTTCATGAGTGCATGCTTTTCCTAAAACTTACTTTTTGGACCTGCTGAGTAGAAAAGATCCTTGAGATAAATCATCGTATGATTTGGCACTTATTAAATTGACTTTACTTGTTCACGGGTCAAGGGGCGTCGGTGCTGAATAATTTGGACGAGGATGAATAGTGTTTTGTACAGATATGCCTGCAAATAATAATGATTTTCTCTCTTTTTTTTTTTTTTTTTTTTTTTGCAAAAAAGTAATCCTCTTATGATTTTCTCTCTTTTTTTTTTTTTTTTTTTTTTTGCAAAAAAGTAATCCTCTTCCATCAGACTTTTATTTTTATCCTCTGAAACTAGGCAAACCAATGAATTACCCTGGGCTGCTCTTTAGGTTTTTTCGGTGTCGTCTGTGGAGCCCAGCTCAGGTTTCCTGGCCGAGACCAAACTTTTCTAAGAAGCCCTGACAGAAACGTCCTGAGAGAGCCGAAACCCTATCCCGCGCACGTCGTCCTCAGCTCAGGAATATTGTGCGATTTAGAGGGTGGAGAGCACAGGGGCTGTGGAAACACACGGGACACAAAGGACGTCTGTTCTTCCACAATGGAAACCTTGTCGGCATTATTCTCTCGTGCTGTGGAGGAAAAACTCAAGGATAAACAACGGTTCGCTTTCCCCTTGGTCCTCTGGCACGATTGTGTATTTCATAGCGCATAAAAAAAACAACAATATTGTTTGACCTGGTCCGAGCGTGGGTTGGATCAATTTGCCGCCATCTTGATTAGCCGACTCTAAATCTACGGTCTACCATTTCTGCCCAGCAATCAGCGGCAATTAGCCTGGCCTGAAATAAGCCCCCCCCCCTCCCTCCCCTCCTTTGCCTCCACCCTCCAAAGTGCCTTTTTTTTGTTTCAACTTATCAGTCTCCGCTCCGTGCACCAATGGCAGAGGCCCTTTCCAGTTCCTGTGATTTTCTCGGGCGTCATCGGAGCCGCTATCTCCTCTCTTGTGTAGCCTGGCCAGAAATGTGCAGGAATTGAAAGAGGGGGACTAATGGGGCACATTTGCGAACGGTCCAGATGGCCGCGGGACAAAACTTGGCCCGAGCTATCCAGGCCTCCGACAATTGCCCACCGGAAAAAAAAAAAAAAAGAGGCAACATTTGCATTGTTGATTTGGATCTGAACAACACAGAGGGGAAATGTCAAAACGCATTCCCACACACAAATGGGACCACATGTCGGCCATCCTACCTGGGTCTGATTCAAAATCTGCCGTTTAGATGCTGTGTCTCAGTTCAGGTGCTACCAAGCTACCACACTCACACTACTGGTATGGCAATCAATTCCTGTGTTGCATAACGCACAAAAGTTTTTTTTTTTACATATCAAGTGAGAAAAGTAACGGGCAGATATTTCCATTTACATATTTAACCTGTAACTGTTCCAGTTTGTTTGAATATGAGTATTAACTCTCTCTTCAAAAGTTCCATTTTTGTGCTTAAATGACCATCAGTTATTTGTGAAAACATTGGCTGAATTCATTTTGATCAAAGCATTCTTGAAGCCAACTGTCTCCTATAGAATAGATGAAAACTCGCCATAAATTTCCCGTCCGTCTGAATGTGTGTGTCTGTTTTGTTTTTTATGTTGGCAACAAACCGTGTCTTAAGCGTTTCCATGACTTACTCGTGCCTGGTGTTTGCTGGGTTGGGTTTTTTCGTTTTTCATGGCTTGCGCCAGATGCCAAGGCTGCAACGTTTCTGAAATGCAATGACCAAACAAGCTTTTGAGTTGCAACATGCATTGAGCATCTTACAGAATACGCATCGATATTTCCAAAAAACCATACAATACCTGCTTAGATCGTCTTTTCCTTCCAGGCAGCTTCAGTTCGTGTCTCCGCACAATCCAGTTCTGCGTGCAGGGACTTGAAGCCTGCTCAAAACACATAAAATATTAACGCGGGACACCTTTTAATGTACTCCCAGTTCTTCAAGTAGAGACTGTTCCCCGTACATTAAAATTGTTTGTGTTCCTTGTGTAAAATCCAAGAGTGTAGCTTTGGGGTTGGAAAACCTCCACACCGGTTTGGTGGAGCCCCAACTGCAGCGTTTTACTCGAGCGTACTCTTTTTTTTTTTTATGGGGGAAAATGAACATCTTGTTAAATTCAACATCAATTTATCCTCTTACACTACTTAAAATTGATGACTTCAGATGCGCATATATAAATATGGGCTACACGCAGCATGTGGTTGAAGGCTTCGCTGCACCAAAACTTCCATAGCCCTCATTAGTAAAGTCCACTGGCAAGTGATGAAAGGTTTGAATGTGTTGAACCCATAGAAAAGAAAACAAATGGAGTGAATGGATAACACATGGGTTGGTGTATGATACAGAATCAATTCCCAACAACATCTGCTCTAAATAAAGCAGGCAGGCAGGCAGAGAAATAATAATTATGCGTTAAACTCCAATATAGATTTGACTACAGCGTGACCAAAGCTTTGCTCTTTTTCTGCAACATTAGGATAGAATATAATATCTTCTTCGGGATATGACGGCCAACGCATGATTTCATGATGATGACGACAGCGTGATTGACATATTTGATTGCATTCGAAAAGGGAGCGGTTGGATTTATGCAGCGAAAGGACTTGTGTCTTGTTAATGATTGGAAAATGCGATGATGTTGCATTTTTCTTCTTTTTTTTTTTTTTTCACAAAAGCAGCAGACCTCACCTTTTACGCACAAATGAACCGACGCGACTTGTTCCTGCAGGTATCGCAGTAGCAAATGTAGTCATAATTCAGTGAAAAACATATAAACGCACCAGCTGAGGTTTGCCAGAAGTTTTCGGTTGGTGTCATGAAGCTGGACGAGTCGGTGCTGAATCAGCCATGTGATTTATTTTTTTAATTTTTTTTGCAGATCAGTGGGAAATATATATATTTTTTTTGTGAGGCCACGTACATCCTCAAATCCAAAATGTGAGTTCTCGAGGTAAAGAAATACAAGGACAATTTGATTCCAAGTGTCTGTGGATCTATAGCAAAAAAAAAAAATTTTGATTTTCACGGATGAGCAACAGAACGGTGTGATCCCTCTATCTGCACATCCTGGCGAAAAAAGGGACCCGGAGCTAAATGGGCCCAAAGATAGAATGACAGATTTACTGCGCACCCAGATGCGCCCTGATTTACAACCATTGTTTAATCTCCAGATTCCTATCACATGAAGGCCTTATATTTAGAGCCTTAATTTATAGATCTGGGGGAATGCAGGCTTAATGTTTTCTCTCTCTCGTAGATGATGAGCCAGCACTGGGACTGGGGCACATAAACAGATGCTTGGATTAACGTTGATCTTATAAACAGATGTGGTGGAGAAAAGGTTATTGCTGAGTCTACAAAATATTATCATTTTTTTGGTCAAATAGGATAAATCAATAAGTGAATTCCTACTATCGCTCCGGCCGCCTCATTGGTTGAAATTTGTAGTTGGGTTGAATTTGATTTTGAGAACATGTCTCACTCCCCAGCTTGAATTTATAGGCCAGTCAGAGGCAGAGGTGTCACACAAGTAATTACACATATATATACACACCATGTCTCCAATTTTCTTATTCCCAACCCCTTTGGCAACACAGGCCAGTTCTCATTAACGGATCAGCCGAAGCTGTTTTTTTCCCAGCATGCCGTTGGTTTCCCTGTGTTGTGGTGGGAGGGGTTGGCCGAGGCGACACGGCCAAACGCTGCTGTTTACTCCCAGTCTGTCATGTGCGTGAATCTGATTACAGGTCGCTATGTCAATATTTAGCTTCTGCGGACGGCATCGTCGGCGGCTAGTTTATTTTTATTTATTTTTCCGCGGGACCACATCTGCCGGCAATGTCGCGTACGGTAGCTGACATGCGCTGCTCGCAGGTAGCTGCTCGAATAGTGAGTGTGCAGTCCTCTGTGAGGTTTCAGTGAGTCGGGCAAAAAATAAAATAAAATAAATATCGACGAGCTGGAAGACATGATTTAGCCCACAGCAAGGAGTCAGACTGGGTTTTGTAGGATGGCGGGGCTGGGAGCGGTTTGAGGGACGCCTTAATGGATCTAATGTGGGGTCAGGAGAGTTCAGGCTAAAACTAACTCCTCGCAGCAGCCTCACTCATATCGGAAAAGAAAAACAAACCACCACTTGCTCAAAGCAAAGACACGCTTGCATCGCACAACTTCCAATTCAGTGCATTACATGGGTGGGAAAAAAATAGACTTTGTAAAGAAAATAAATAAAAAAAATGCAGGGGTAATAATTGTATTTCATGCATGTTTTTTCCTTTGATTCCTCTTGTCTGAGAATCTCCGCAGGGTCTGCCATTTTTTATTACGAGCCAAGAGGAACACCGGGTCGAGGCTTCTTTTCATCTGGCCCTCGGGCTGGAAAGGATTTGATATTTATTAAAAATAGGGAGCAATATATTTCCTCCAGTTGTGACTTCATTACCTCGGGGTTATTCCAGCGAGGGCGGACCACACGCAGTCACCGGATCTGAAAACGCCTCGCGTTTGCCCGACCTGATATTTAAATTTTAAGGTTCACAGAATAATGGACTTTCTCTGCCAATTATGTGCAAGTCACAACTTAGTTTTACTTGGAAAAAAGTCCGATGCTGGCTGTTACTTGAACTGAAAGTATTGTATGTGTGGACTTGTTCTTATTTCGAACGGTATAACTATATTGACTCAAACTACTGCATTTTCCTTTAATTCAGCTGTAAATGTTTTAGTTTTATTAATTTTATTTGCCTCAGCCGAAATCCTTCTCCAACAAACGAAAGGCCTCAGTTTGATTTGGAGTCCTGCGTCATATAATAGGCCTGTATGAAAGTCATCTATGTACATACGCAGTTAATGCAGTGTACAAGAAAATGACTATTGCCCCCAAATGCCACCACCCCTCCACCCAGTTACATTCACTTTCGTCTGCTAAACATCTGGAATTCATTAGGAAGATGAGGCTTTGGCTAAATGAGCTCTGACAGGAGTTTGCAGAGTCTGTAGCTTCCTGCCTGAGGTTCCCCTCCAAAACGGAAAATGAAAAACCTACTGGTTTGTCTCGCACAGACTTTTTACCTGCTCCGCCCTGGAAATAGGACAAAAAAAAAACTTTGTTTTGATAGCAGTGGAACCAAATTTAGAATAAATATCCCTTTATGATGCAGTTTCCGCAGATGTGTGTGATGTGGTGTGTGTAACTGTACCTACATTTATAGTTAACACAACTGTAGTTAGTTATAGTTAACACAACTGTAATAGATGATGATACCGTTGCATTGACTTTTCACTCATAAGTATGTATTATTTGCACATCAATGAGCTAGTGCAAAATACTTTTTTAACAGTAGCGTGTGGTTTTACCAAAAAAAAACATCATCAGTAAACCTGTAAGACACCTGTTGCATTTATCCTAGTCAAGAGTGAGTCGTCTGTCAGTATATGTGACAGAAAACTTAAAGCACAAGGAAATCTGTCAGTGGTGTGTGTCTGTCTGCACACTGCAGTACTCAGAATTGGAAAAAAAAGCGTTTTTGCTAAACATATGTCATGCTACATGACTCCGAAACCCTTTTAATTGGTGTGCAAATGGAACACGTAGCGACGTGGGATATGAGGGACTTTATACATGTGTCCGAAGCTCTTTCCTCTCCTTTACCTCTCCTCCTCTCTTTCTCACCTGCGGCACATGTTCCATTTTTCTTTTGTCAAAGCTTTGTGCCAAGGTGTGTAAATTGTGTCCTTCCCAGAAGTGGTTTGATAATGCCACCGTGATCATTGATCTACCTCCCCCTTTAGTTTCACTGCTGAAATATGAGTGAATTATGAGCCTACAAAATCCTTGTTAAAAGAAATATGCATGCAGCAGTGCCTGGAGCAAATAGTTTCTGAGTAATACATGGGTAGAGGCTTCACGGTGGCCTCTTTATGAACAGAATTACATCTGCTTTTTGTTGGTCTGAGACATTAATTATATCCCTCTGGAGTTGTCTACTCGGTGTGTCGGTGCATACAATACCCAATTCTCCATTCATGATCCACCTTGGTTCAATTCTTCTTGAAGATTTATGTCGTATTTGGGTGTGGTTCCCGTCTTATGTTTGATACAGGTGTTAAAAATGGCACGTAAACACGTGGAGCGAGAGACGGTGAGATTTGAGCGTTTTTTACAGCTGTTATTCTCCGAGTCACTAACCACTTGGCTTTAGAGGATGCTAAACTGGAAGGATGCATTTGTCGGCGACATTTGAAGAAAAGTGTTGAGGCGCCGCCTGGCTGTTGTTTAAGTTGAAGATGCAGAAATGTAACATGTTTTTTTTTTGTCCACCTGGTGAAGATATTTGTGCAATTTTTGGCGTTGTTTGTGATCTCTTAGTCTATCTAGCCAATTTTTTAAACCTCTCTGCTCATAAGCCAGTTTCGCAATGAGAACAACACTATAAATGCAAAAAAGAGTAACCTTTTCAAATTACTACAAAATATATTGCATTGCATTTTATATTATATATTATATATATTATATTGCACAAATAAAAAAACGACAGAATAATATGTTAAGTGATGGTGAAGAATTGTTTATCTAACTGCATACAATAGTAATAGAAGTGCAAATAACAGCTGTTTTATTTTATTTTTATTTTAGTCATCTTTAAACCGGTCTTCTGCTGCAACCAGGTGCTGTCCCGGGCCCCTATGACTTTATCATACACAAAATCTAAGGCTCAGTTTGCCAGCATAGGCCCCTAAGCTCCTGCTTTAATAACTTGCGATATGCAGCTCTTCATATGGATGTGGGTCAACCTATTTGCGATGTAAAAAAAAAAAAAAAAACTACATCCTGATACTGGAAAAACGGACTCTAGCTTGTTCCCGCTCACCAGGGTCCTCCTGCCATGTTCTGAAAGAGTCTTTCAGGGAGGACTCCAGAGTTTCTTTTCACATTAGGGTCCAGCTGTGCGATGCTGTCGCTCTGAATGGAGTGATTTTATGGATGAAGTGAAGGTTAAGTGAGTGGAAGGAATGCTTCGTCAGCAGAACGCTGCGCTGTACAGGTGAGGCCCTCAAGGCCAAAAAAGCTTTTATCCGTGATGCTAAAATCCATCCCGCTTTGCCAAATTTATTTTCTCTCTCTCTTTTTCCTGCCTGTGCTTTCGCTTGTCGTCTTTTTTCACAAGTCGGAGGCAAAAGGATTCGGAGAATGAGTGACAAGTTTTTGGAAGGTCTTTGACCCCTGCTTATGTCCTCCAAGTACGACACAAAAAACCTCCGCATGCTGAAGGAACATCTCCTTCCCCATTTGAATATGTTGTCGGTTTGCTTCCAGACAGGCTGCATGTTTGTTTTTTGTTTTTTTAAACATGCTTTCTGAATTTTTTTGAAAAGCAGCTGGGGTGAGGAATGATAAAGTGTCGGAGCACTCGTCTGTGTTCGGAAGCTCAGAGGGCGGAACCCTTCGGATTAAGCCCCTAAGCCCTCAAACAACGCGCAGAACCGCGTAAACAAACTTGCCTTTTTTTTCACACTTCACATTACTCTTTGGCCACGATACCAAAAATAAACAGCTCTGCGTATTGCCCTTTCTCTCTGCTAAGGATTGGTGATTTATCCGTCCGTAAACTTTTGGCCCCACTCGAAAGTAGTAAACACGCAGCAATTTTAGTCTGGTCGTCGGCCAAGGCAAATGGTTATATTATGATAACAGGCCTATTTCCTGTAGTTAACATTTTTGTTTAGCATTAGGCCCTATTCTCAGCCTGCAACTGGCACGGAGCTGTGGCCCACTTTCCGCACTCTTAACCTCTGCCTCAGCCATCTGACCAGATGTGGCTTCCCTTAAGCAAATTATTAGCGGTTCTTGGTACACACAGGTTCCCTACTAAGTGTTTCCAGCTCAGATTTGGCAGGACACGCAGGAGACATTCCGATGGAGCAACATCACATTTTCCCCGCAGCATAAACCAATAGCAACTAATTATTTATTGTAAAAAAAATAAAATAAAAATCTCCAAACTCAACAAACTTGTTATGTCACTCATTACTTTCTGGACTGAAATTTTAAATAGTGCTCTATTACAATGAAACTGTTTATGATGAAGAGCTGTGTGGTGAGGCTTAAAAACACAAATAAGCTTGCCCCATGATTAATCATGTGTGTGTTTGCTTTGGTGCAATGAAATGCCACACAACAAAACTATTACTTCAGTGACACTCACCCATCCAATGTAGTCCCACACAAAACCAACTCCAGACCCCTTAATGTGGCTGTGTACTGAAAGCTTCAACTGCCATGTTCATTGTGGTAAAATAGGCATTTTTTTTATTTCTTTTTTTTTTGTCACAGTCTTTTTTTCATCTTTTATCCTCCTTGGCATAAGACAACATAATTATATAATGTGTTCTCATTGCATTTCATCATTCATTCTCATGCACGTCCTATAACAACTCAACTTTAAAATGTTTTAGGGAAATTATGGACCTTTTTTGCTTTATTTTGAAACCTCTTTACTATGTATGTGTGGAGTCAATTCTTAAATTTAAATCATAGAAAAAAACAACAACTTTAATGTCATTTAAAACAGACTCATGTGAATCAGGTTGTGAGGCCAAAACCTGAACTATTAATTGGTGATTTTCTGTAAATCTTTTTGTAATTTTTTTCTGTTCAAAATAACAATATATTAAAATAATATTTGATATTTGAACCAACAACTAAATATGGCAATACAATGTCTATTAATCTCCTGTCACTAATGAATCAAGTGACCTATTAAGTGATGTGAAAACCTGACTTGGCTCACGATCCAAAATAAATCCTGTGGTTTCTCATGAATCACCATTAATCCAAATATAAACAACAGACTAACCCATTGTGTAGAATAACATATTTTTTGCTGAAAGAGCATATTATATTATATTCTGCGACCACGTCATCTTCACCAACCTGAGCCAAATCTGTCTGAGCCCACACATCTTTTAGAACCAGAGAGTTGCCAGAGGCAGCAGCCTACAAATGCGCAGCTCAGGAAATGTTTACACTGAGAGAGCGCTCACACACACGGCGGCTGTGCCTCTACTGCTGTAGGTAGTTGGTCTCCAGCATTAACATAAACAACCAGCTGGACCGGGAGCCCACCTGGTGATAATATCACACACTTTAACAAGAAAACTCATCATTCCGTGTTCCATTTTAGCCAAAGGAAGGGGGGGGGTCATTTGTTCTGATGATATTTTACCATCTCAGTGGACATTTAAGTCACATTTAAGTTTAGTTTAATAATTCAAAAAAATTCGGCTCAGATTGAACCAAATTTAATTTTTAACAAAAGATGCGCTCACACACACGGCGGCTGTGCCTCTACTGCTGTAGGTAGTTGGTCTCCAGCATTAACATAAACAACCAGCTGGACCGGGAGCCCACCTGGTGATAATATCACACACTTTAACAAGAAAACTCATCATTCCGTGTTCCATTTTAGCCAAAGGAAGGGGGGGGGTCATTTGTTCTGATGATATTTTACCATCTCAGTGGACATTTAAGTCACATTTAAGTTTAGTTTAATAATTCAAAAACATTCGGCTCAGATTGAACCAAATTAAATTTTTAACAAAAGATGGCCCTCATGGTAATCGGGGCCTGGGTATTCCTGGCACCTGTCATGGCCGCCGCTTCCCCCTTAGCTCCTTTGTGTCCTGGTGTTACTGTGGCTGCTGCGTACTGGGAATGTGTAACTGGATTGGACTTGGTTTAGTTTAGATTTATGACCATGCCTGAGTTAAGCCATTTCTTTTTAAATAATTTGATTAAAATTCATTTAAGCACAGTTTCGTTTTTGTTTGTCATTGGAAATACACCCCCCCCCCCTCTCTCTCTCTCGCCCGCCAGCTCTTTCACACTATCTTTAGGGCTGAAGAACCGGGGGGCCTCCTCTTTCTAATTGCACTCCTCGCGATGACTTCCTGTAAGAACTCCACGAGGGATGTTTGGTCTTGACTCTTCAGATGACCCCAAACCAAAAAACCTCAGCACTCATTCCTTCTGCCTCATGAAATATGTTTTGGATTCAGACCACTCCCTCGTGGGACATTAGTGCAGCAGCACTGTCTGTGCTTCGTCTCAGAAAACAGGCCTGGCTTAATAGAATATAGTCACAGTATAGGGGAGGATATGTTCAGCTTGTTCTGCTTTGGCTTTATACGTTATGTTGCAATACTTGACTTCTTCTTGTGTTGTTTAAATTATCCAATCAGCCTGCATGCTTTTGCATGCTTTTGTTTGCCCAAAGGTGTATCAATCTTTAAAAAAAAAATAAAAAGAAAAACAGAATTGTATCCTGGGTTTCCAAGCTTGTCCAACTCTCTAAATGTTCTCCCCTAGCTTCGGGATGAGTCCTGCTCCCTTGCCCTTATTTTCTCAGCACAGCCCAACCCCTGTCAGCGCGAAGATAGATTTTCATATTCAGGTTGTATTTACATTTGGAAATTGTTTGGAGAGCATGAGCTCGTCTCCGAGGCTGCCAGCACACTGTTTAATCTGGAGACACCAGATAATTCACGAGCAGTCTGGACAACCCCGCCTAGCAGGATCAAAATCACATCCATTAACTGGACGGCTCAGGACTTGGTAATAAGAGTTTGTTTATGCTCCGGGTTAGGGTTAGGGTTGGATTTTCACAATCAAATAATAAGTAAGACTCATAAGCAAGTTACAGAAACATATTTTGGGAAAAAAAACTGAAATATCAGGTATTAGAATTGGATGAGGATGTATGCATCTCAGTGTATCCAAACTACTATGAACAAAAACATACCCCTTCACTTTCACAAAGTGGCACACAGTATAAGGTTATGAGGAATATTTATTTCTCAGACTCCTTATTTAAAACATCCAAAAACAGATCTTTCAAACACAGTGTTCTGGCCAATAGTCAGAGTTTTATTTATGCCGTTGCGGGCGTATTTCATGATAAGGTTGCTAAATCAAGCGTGTCATTTGTGTTACTGCAGAGATAGGTTGTCTTCTGTTAACTTGAGGGGTCCATTTCTGGAATCGCTTCAAGGTATATCGCCTGTGTACTTATCTATAGTATACATAGCATGATATCGTCTGCGTAGTGGATATACAGTATGGCGTTTCGTTTGCCTCATATGGTGAACTCCCTGGCTTTGTCCATTTCCCCCCCTCATGGTTCCATTCTGCAAGTTACTCTGTAATAATGTTCACAATGCTTTTCTTTCTTTGAAATCTTTTTTCTGACCTCTGTGATAAAATCCTGTGTAGCTTTGATGCTCTGGTCCATGCTGAGATAAGCTGCTTTTTAGACGATTTTAAATAACCGTGAGAAATTATGGGAAATAATCAGTAATTACAGAGCAATGCTCTAAAAACGAATTGGCGCCTAAATCGGTTGCTGGAGTTTTTCCCCCCATTTCCTTATTTTCCATCTGTGTCATCATCATTAAAGAACACACTGGATGTCTCATATTTTCCATGACTGTAGCCTTTATCTCCGGGGATATTTTTTTCTTTCTTTTCACGTGCTCCCGTGACCTTTAAGTAAAGGAATCACATCATCTTTCATTGAAATTGGAAAAATTGGGATTTTGATTAGATTTAACCTTTATATACGGTAACGTTTCTCCAAATGTGTCGGGGCTTCATATCGATCTTCTACCCTTTCTTGGCATGCTCCTGTTGTGTGTGTGTGTGTGTGCGCGTGTGATGTTGTGTAGATACCGATTAACTCCCACTCACAGGCGTGGCTCTAGTGTTTCAGCTTAGGTTAAAAGTGATGATTGTGTGTTTGGGAAACCCTGTCTACACACCAGCTTGTCAAATAAAGCACTTGAAGAGGGTGAAAATAGCCAATGCGATGTAGTGGTGCAGAGGATCCCGAGGCCACAGCCAGCCAGCCTGCCGCTTGATGTTTTACAAGCCAGTCATTTAAACACTGCTAATAAAACATGGCCTGCTGGGGGGGAATCGGCTCTTCGTAAACCCCTCACTTTACACCGGTGAATGCACGAAAGCCGCCGTCTCCCCCCCCCTGATCAGGGAACATTCAAACAGGCATTTATGCAGGCGTCGTGTTTTTAATTATAATTGGAGTGATAAAAGTGAAACAGCTAGCACATTATAGCTGCTTTAACTCATGTCCAGGCTTTTTGGTAACATAAAGATGGATTCACATAAGAGTTTTTCTCCTCACATAGAAAACAAGATTTATTTTTCCTCTGCCTTAATAGGCTTTTTTGGAGTCATGAACACAGATTGCAACAATTCAAGTAATGGTTCGGAGTTTTGGATTAAAATACTATTTCCATGCCAGCATTAGAGGCTATGTAAAATGAACCAAATTGGTTTTTGGTTTACTAGATCATTAACAGAATCATCAGGTCCGAGGGTCTTTAAAGGCGGCAGATGACGTGTCGTGTCACCTCAAAGCGATCTGCAGTATTTCACATTGGATTATGGTGCAGGCAGTGTCATTTTCATTTTCTTCCCAGAGCTGTCACACAAGAAAAACATGAGAAAAGTAGATGTAATGAAATGGATTTGGCAGAAGACTGATGACATTCTCGTGAGATTCCGAAGGTCCCGGCCTCGCGGGGTCGACCTCCTCCGGGGAGGACAGGTCTGGGTCACATTCAGGCCAGCGAGGACGCTTTCGTCTTTATCACTCCGAGCCTGTAACGTCCATTTAACCCTTTTGAAACTAAATAGATGTGACACTTAAGGCCCCGCAGTTGAGATTATAGTATTAATTACCGATATGTGTCGGATTTCAGGGATCTTGTATTATGTCATCATCTTGGCTTGGACTTCTTGGAAACTGCTCAAGCGCAGTAATGGATTTACATTTGGATTTGTGGCGTTAATAAGTTACCCACAGTCATGGATCCGTGTCATAAAACAATGCTGAGAATATATGGTGTTTTTCTTATGGAATTAAATCATTGATTTTATGAGGAACATTTTTAACCAATTTGCCATTGATTGATACTTCCATTTGAGAGAGGCCTCAGGATATAGGGTAAAGGCCCCCAGGGCACAGAGGGTTTTGTGTGTGTGTGTGTGTGTGTGTGTGAGGGGGGGGGGGGCATTGCTAATATTAGGTTTCCTCCATTTCAGATGCCAAAGTTATTCAGTCATTTCCAACTTTAAGGTCTTTGACAAAGACTGGATGGGCTGCAGGATATCATAATCAGCAGAGGCCTCTCGTTATAGGGAGCTCTGTCATTTTTTTAAGAAGATATGAAATCTACGTGTGTGTGTGTGTGTGTGTGTGTGAATCATACCTGAAACTTCTTATTGGTCCATATATGTCATCCAGTTATGTGAACTAAAAAACAAAAGATGAAAACTTAAATCAATAGGGGCTTTTTGGAATTCTTTACCTTGTTATGTCCATAGAGTGTAGAGAGGGATTTTATTTATTTTTTTAAAAACATATGTGGGTATTTCAAAATGGCTATCATGTTGCAGCACGGTCTGAAGCCCCCATCTGCTCCTGGACCCCTACCATCATATAGCCAGGTTGCAGCTGCATCCTCTCACACTAAAACACAGGACACACATACGTGTGCGTGCCCGCGCACACACACAAACGTGCACACCCGCACGTGCACACTCTCTGTCCAGCTGTCGCCACCATAAGTCAAGGTATCTCATTTCCTTTATATATTCCCCTTCGTATTTGGCCATTGGAAACAGGGATGTGGAATGATAGAAATCTCTGTCATTTTCCTTTTCACGGACAAAGAGCCAGATATTTCTCTCAGGAAAAAGTCAGCGTGCGTTTACTTTAGAATCCTGGTTATCTTCAGTCATGGCATTTTTTGTATGATTTCCATCAGTATGAATAATTGGGATTGGGACAGTGTCGAACAAAAAGGCTGGGTGCCATCCATATCCTTTAAAAAAAAAAGAATTGTACTTTGAAAGCGGCTCCTTCCGTTCTTTATAAGGATCATCTTTAACCCATCTGAACGCGTGAGTGTGAAACCCAACCCGGCCATGCCTCCTCCGTCCCTCTGTCTGGCCCACGGAAGGCTGCTCCATGCGGGCGTACAGCTGCTGGTAGACTAAAGTTACAGGTTGAAAGAGTCATCGGCTGCAGGAAATGAAGACCAAGCCTCACTGTCCAAAGTTCAGATGCCTCGTTTGTGGCATATTAAGGTTGCACGAAGAAGAAAAAAAAAAAAAGACAGAGGCTCCACTGGGACGCTTTGATTTGAGTCTGTCAGACTCCGCTGAGGGAGAAAGATTCCAGCCGGCTTTACCTCTGCCCCAACGTCTGAATGATACCAGCACATGAAAGAATTCTCAAATTTCCTGCTCCAAAGCCAAATATCCCTCTTATTGCATTTTATGTAACTTTATTTTTATTTTTTTTAAGGTGTCGTAGGCCCCCCTTGTAGCAAAATGCAATAAAAGAAACCCCTTTGATGGGCAAAATGTCCCCGCAGTTAATAGTAGCACATGATGAATTAATTAACTTTTGATAGGATCTAATCCGTTGTTTTTGACCCATGAAATAATGGCTGATCATATGTATGTATGAAAATAGTTCAAGCATCGGTGTCCAAACCAATTTAGACTTCACACATTTTCAAATATGCACAATTGTTTCATTGCAATGAATAATTACTTGGCCAAAATGTAATTTTACTGGGACGGTTACATTTTGACGGCCTTCATTTCATTCATTATAAAACAACTTTGCAGTCATTAACACACACCACCACCAGGTTACTTGCTTTTAGTGATTTCTTCACATCTATAGACCTTCAACAGGACAGGTGATCACAGCAGGCGCTACCTGGGGAATTGACAGCTGTTTAAAGGCAGACTTGTAAAAAAAAAAAAAAAAAATGTGAACACATCCCTTCGCTTCAAGTTTTAGCTGCCAGTTTCCAGACAAATAAGGACATAGACGGCCGTGCAAAATTGGGGAAATTTGACTCCGTCTGACAGGAAACCACTTTTGCTTAAAGGTAGTTTTGACTGCTGCGAATCCCGGATCTCTCAAAGCCCCCACTGTGTCTCTTGAAGAAAGAGAAGTTGAAATATTTGGAAGTATTGTAACATACCAGAACGGTACAATACTTCATGTCGTTTTTCCATCGTGTGTCCCGAAACAGTATAGTGTCGGTGCTCACTATATACGTGTGTGCTTTGTTTTCCGCATAGTTTAATGCTTAGTGGCTCAGATTGTAATCACAGCATGGCTAACACGGTGAGGGCAGTAACTCACGTTACCATGGCGACAAAGCCGACTACAAAAACCTAAACTGTTGTTGCTGTCTGGAAACGGCATTATACGTAGGATAACTTGCAGTACAATTGAGTACTTTGAGTACAATTCATCTACTTTAGGTCGTTTGTTAAGCGTCGGCCCAGGATGCCCGTGCTCAACACTGTACTTAAAAACAAACAAACTGAACAACCAACGCCAGTTACTGCGCATATCATTTCGTGCATTGATTTCTTTTTAGTGTTAGGAGCTTGAGCTGAATCTGTCTCTCAGTTGTTCGGGTTTCAGCTAATTGATTTATGTAGGAAAAAAAAAAAAGTTTTGCAACATGTTACATCCATCTCCTCTAATCAGAAAGTTTCACTCTCAGTGAACTCTCAGAACTTTCACAGATGTTTTCTTGGCTCCATGTCGTAGGGGTCACAGGTTAGTCGAGTCAGGCTTCACAGGGCTTCTTGTTTCTGAAGCCCCCCCCCGACCCCTCCTCTCTCTCTCTTTTCCATAATTACTTTGTTCACTTTTGATGTAACTGCAGGAGAAGCTGACGCAACAAAGGAGTAATGGTGTTGGTCTGTGCTGCAGCCCGTTGTTTTCCCCATACAGGCCTCTCAACTAATTTGATCCAAGCAGGAGAGAAGAAAGCAGACACAAAATCTGCCTGTTAAACTGGAGCCGAGAAATGTTCGCTGTAACTCTATGGACACGCCATTTTTTTTGTCATCTTTTTTTTTTTTTGCTTAAGTGGATTCCATTTACTGGAATATCTTCCCATAAAACAAAAAAAAAACAGTGCTTGACTTATAAGAGGAGAAATATTAAAACCGACATTTGTTTAATGGGTGTAGCTTGGATTTATAAAAGAAATATGAAAAAAAAAGCAAAATAAAAGTAATTTTAATGTGTGCATGATTTAGGTCCGGGACGTTTCCTCACGTATTATGACGACAGCGACACATTTATCGTCGGAGCGGTTTTCGTGTTGACCGAAATGTGTACCGGGCCTATCTGAACATCAAAACCAGGCCCTGGATTGGATGCCAGAGGCGGCCTTCCAGAATGAGTCCCATATGGTTCCAACCATAACAACTCCTTGGCCTCGCCTGAATCCATGCACAACTTCTCTATCTTTGTGGACTAAACAGTAGTTTGACTACATGCTTGTTTAAATGTGTTTGCCTTAGACTTAACACCACTTCGCCAAGCTGTCTTCCACTAAATATCGTAACGCGTCAATTTTTTCTCCCATTTCATTTTTTTTCCCCCATTTGATGCAAAAAGTTATTATGCGGCTCACCAAACAATAATTTGAACCTTCTGTTGCAGCATCTTGCCCCATGTCCCCTCAAAATATGATAATTACCTCAGTTGCGCTAACTTTCTCAGGCTCATGTTTTATGCATCAGTGCCTGTCTGCTTTTGTCATTGATATTGAGCATGGCCTGCTGTGCTCTGCCTTGAATGGCAACAAGGCTTGGGTTTCCTTCCAGCACGTCCCCAGTCCATTACCCAGGGGGCTGTGCAGCTCATTCCATGGCCTTAACAAGACCTTGGAAGACCTGCATTGGCCTGTGTGCAGTGGTACATTAGCTGCTGTGGTGCGATCTTAACTGACAGTTGCAGTTTGTATGAAGGATGTCGCGACTCCAGTTTCTCACAAACATAAATATATTTTCAGCGTGCACTCCACAAATCCAGACATACCAGCAAGATTTTTTTTTTTTTTTTTTTTTTTTAACACAGTATAGCTCTTTGGCCTTGATTTGGTTTTGAGCGGACAGTAGTGGTAGTAATTAAAATGATTTTGAGTACTCACCATGGAAGATGAATGGCCCTTGACATTGGTATATTCTTTTACATTATATCATAGGATTATTCTTTTAATAATCATAGAGTGATTATTATGTTAACTTGACATTGACATTTTATCTGAAATCTGTTCAAGACATACGTCATATTTGTGAGAATAGTTTGCACATAAAACATTTGTACATATGTGCATTGTGCAGAGTTAGTAGTCAGTTTCAAATTAATGTAATGGGAAGTTAATATAGCACTTCATGTACTTGTGTGACGTACTAACACTGCAAAACAGCACTCAGCACATTTTGTTGAGTTCATCCATGTAGCTGCTCTCCAACCACTGGAACTTGTCACAAAAAAACATATCAATATACCAGAACGTATAGCCCACATAGGCGTGTGCACGCCGAGGGTGTATACGTGTGCGCCAGCCTTGGTAATATTAGAACGTCATATTGAGTGGTGACAGAAATGTTGAGAGCAGGGCTGGGGCGCAGGAATTTGGGAGATGACATGGCCTATCTGTCACGAGGTGCAGCTGCTCCTGTCAGGTACGGGGAAGGAGTCAATTGTAGCGGGGGTCAGGCTGGGGGTCGCATTGGGAGGGCGTAAAGATGTGGAAGACCTTATTTACACGTTGTGTATATTTTACTGGCCCCCAAAACTCCCACCTGTGATTTGATGGAGAATTCAGGTGATTTTAAGGAAACTGGAAGTGAACCGGAAGTTTGAGGTAGAGGAGTAGGGTATTTTATCAAGAGTAATGGTATCATGATGTGTGAGTGTGTGTGTTTTTTGCAGATATGTATGTGATTGAGCTGATGTTCAACATCTGTATCTGAACAAATGCAATAATCTGTACTTAAGCGTCTCTTTTCTGAGATGCCTGCGTTAGAATAACATCTGTACTTCGACCTGAAAATGCAAATGCACGCGCCCCCACACACAAAGGCACTTCCTAACGCACCACATGTGGAGACCATGTTATCTCAGGTTCAAAGCATAGTGGAGATGTCTTTCTTTTCAGGCCTGCAGTCAATCAAAGGCGTTTTTTGGTCGACTGAAATCGTATCAGCTCTTACAACCAAGCGATTAGACTTTCAAGAGAAATGTGCTCTCCACATGAAAGCCTTTTTACTCGTTTCAACCGATTCCAACCTTATAAGACCATTATTTTCACAGGTAGTCTTTTTTTCTAATGGAAGTTCTTGTAATTGTTATTGAATAATTCTTACCACAACACATAACAAAGCCCCCCGCCCACGAGAGACAGTCATGCGAAGAACATACACGCAAATAGATCTATTTACATTGCTGGGTGTGTTGCTGCACAAATTGTGTCAGATTTTTTGTTGCTTATTGACTTTTTTCATTTTATTTGAAAATGTATGGATTCATCTAACGTAACTAATTTACTTCCTCGCAGCTGCTGAAGCAATTGTGAAGACTGTAGTAAATGACTACCGACTGGCTGCAATCTGCCTTCCCTCAAAGACATGTGCACCTCCATGACTCACAGGTAAGATTGAATCAAGTATTAAATAGTTTAGCTCCTTTACTATAATTCCTGTTTTTTTTGGCTTTATGATTCCCTCTTCTTCTTCTTCTTACCATGATTTGGCTTATGCAAAACTACACAAAAGCAAAATCCTTTTGATGTGAAAATATTATTATTTGTTGGCTTTAAACCTGTTTCTGATTCAGACAGATGAGGTGTGAAGGACTGGAGATACTCTTGTACTTCTGTTCATATGCTCTGAGTTATGGATTTGTTTAAAAGCCGCACTTAACTCTATTGTAACCATTTCCGGCTCAGTCTTATGGCTCACACCAACCTTTATGGCGGCGGGTTCGTTTTTCAGCGACTGATATTATTTGTGAAAACTTTTATTGGCCGAAGCTGTGCTGCGTGCAGCTGTATTTCTATCCTTTTCTAATTTTACCAGCGTGGCTATGGAGTGCCTGACATTGTTGACCTCTAACGACCCCCCCCTCCCCCTGGAACTCTCTACTGCTATCACACAAACGTTCATGGTTAGCGTTGTTGCTGTTGTAACGAGAAACATAGAGACCTCCATTTTTTTTTTTTAATCCTTGAGTTCTGGCTTTGAAACTCCAAGGTTATCATTAGTGCACTTGAGTATTCCTCTGGAACATGACTGGAGTAGGCAGATAAAAGACATTTTGCAGGAGGGCGGCGGGGGGAGGGGAGGGGGGGGGGGGGGGGACAAGGTCTTCACGTTGACAGGGGGGGGGGGGGGGGGGGAGTGACAAGGTCTTCACGTTGACATTATCCAGCCATCTGTGTTGCTGACTGATAAATCGGGCTCTGGTGCGCTCCTCTATCTCCCGTCAGAGAGGACAGATTGCCATAGAAAGTGTGTGTGTGTGTGTGTGTGTGTGGACACCAGAAGAAGGAGCGGATTGTTCCGGGCTGCTGTCGCAGAGGTCTGCTGTGTGCGGGATGGATGGGTGTGTGTTAGCTGTGTGTGTGTGTTTGCACTGTCCGTATGGGCTCAGACTGCCAGGCTCCATACATAGAGGCGGCCCGGGACCAGGAAATGACGGCGATTACACAAAATGTCCTGTTTGCTCCAGTCTCCCTGCTCAGGGTGATGGATATGGTATGTAACGGAGCGGAGACGTGACCCGTCTGCTCTCTCGTGCTGTCTAATAAGTCTCCATTGATGAATATATGCTCTGGATTTAGTTTTTGGTTGAAATCCATCAGTGGCCCTCGTGGTACAAAAGTTTCCCAGTTATACTCGACCAGGGGGGGCGACGGAGACAGCAGGCACTCAAAAGGTCATGCAAGGCGTCTCGAGCAAGCCACTACACATCCGTGCTGACATTCCTAGCACGGGCTAATGGTGCGAGGCGGCAGAAAAATGGCAGCGTGTTAGGTCATAAACCTTTGGCCACCGCTGCAGGACACACCTGCCCCACAAACACAAAGAGACACACACACACAGGAGTCACGGATTCACACCTGGCCTCGACATGCGAGCGCACACACGAGTCAAACGTACCGTTGGTGCTTTTTTTTTTTTTTATGTTAATGAACCCTTAAACCAAAGTCCTGTCAGCTGAATATTAAATGTTTTTTTCCCCCAGATCACATCACATAATGTACAAAAAACTTGTACTGAAGCTATTATGTAAATATTGTCAGGACATTTTGAGGCTTAAGAACGGTGACCCTTGGGTGCGCATATCATTAAAATGTGACATTTTACAGGCGTATTTTGAGTGGACATCAATTTGATTCCGAAGTTATGAGCCTTTTGGACATTCACTTGTTGGTCCCTGGTGGAGGTTTTGTTTCAATTCTCTGCCTTATCTTGCTAATTAATGAACTTCTCATGAGCGAGTGTGATAAAGTGGAAAGCACACTTATTTCCTTGGGGTGGGCAATAGATCACAAGGATGATCACAGACTGCTAGAGACCTGAAAGGCGGCGCAGCACCCAATCATTTGGATTTCTCAGTATTTGCAATATCTAAGCCAGGGGCGTCACCATCAACGTCCTCCCCTTGCCGTGGATTAGTGTTAAATTAAACGGACATCTGGTTAACTTGTCTGTATGACGTAAAAACCAAACCAACATACACAAAGGGATCCAGTGGGAAATGAGGCCATTGGTCGTGCTGTCCTGCAAATGTTTTGTCGAAAAAATACGTAATGAAGCACGCGTTTATTTATGCCGACGCGATATCCTCCTAATCCAGCCTAATCCAGGAAATTCCAAGATGCGGCTGCGTAAATTTCCCTCACCACCGATATACGGATGAAATCCCGGGACAGACTTGGACATGATTTTATGGTACAAGGCTGGCAACGGTAACCGTAGGAAATGGTGAATAATGAGGAGTTGGAGTGGAGTCAGTCGCTCCCCCGATTGGGGACAGACACCACGTCATAGCTGTTGAGTGAGATTGTCGTCTCCTGGGAGATAATTGATGTTGTTGTAGAATAAACAGAAACAGCTTTTCCTCCTGTCTACGTGCGTAAACTACGTGACTGACTCTGCGCGCACACACGCACACACACACACACCTTTATCTACCCATGAGGGGCAGGTGTTCTAGATTTGCTCCATGCCTGTTACAGTATATCAGGGCTTCACGTTGGGAAGAAGCCCATAAAGTGTGTCAATGGAGTCGTAACCTCGGCCTGAACCGAGCCGAGGGAAGAAGTCCGACTTCTTTGGCTCCGACCTGACACCGATGAATTCGCTCAGCGTGCTGATGGATTACTTATCGCTGACCTGAGGTGTTAGTTGGGATGAATCTGTCCAGAGCCATCTGGGGCCCCACTAGAGTTATAGCCCCGGCGGTTATCGGCTGAAAGCGGACACTGACGGGGGGGTGTTGTGGCAAAAACATCAGTATACTAAGATGTGTGTGTGTGTGTTTTTTTTTTATTTTTATGCGTGGGACTTTGAGTCCTGGCGCAGGAGGGAAATCTTGCAAACCTTGGCCTTCTTTCACCTTATCTTCGATATTTGTCATTGCACAATCATTCAGATGATTTCTTTTGGTCGTTTATGACATCCTAGACCATGACACACACGCGAGTGGACCAAGTGCGTCAATATTAAAATATCTGTTAGCCAAAGACGTTACATTTTGTGGAAAGAATGTTGCATGATGTCTTCTGAATATGTCAAAGTATTCAGGGGTGTGTGTGTGTTTGTGTGTGTGTGTGGGATCTTGTACAAGTAATTCTTGGAAACCTTTTGGCCTTTGGCTTTGCGTATTCTCAATTTCCCTCGGCTGTTTCCCAAACTCTCGTCAGTTATCTCGACGTGCTGTCCAGAGAGAACGAAGATCTTTCCTGAGGCCAAACTAAGAGGCATCGATAGAACCGGGGAAGGTACGGCCGAGGAAATAAGCAGTCCTGGAGTTTAGTACACTTTCTCAGCAGGTCGTGGCTTTACACGTTTAACTGCTTTATGCTTATTTATAATGTTAAAATCTTGTATATTGCACTGAGCGGAGGATTTCATAAAGCTTCCAAATCGTGGCCCTAATGAATGAAATCAGCATTAAGATATCAACCCTGACATTTTAAAAATCCTGCCTGTGTTTCTTCAAACTACGCAATGCGTAGATTGGTCACATTCTATCCACCGCCATCCCCTCGGAGTCGAGAGTTCACGGAGGATTGATGCATCTCCTTGGTCAGACATGTGTTTTTTATTTGGTCACCAGGCAGCCATGCTTACTTATTGGCGTTGTAGGACCAGCTGGGAGTGCACTCCTGCCCCACATTATTAGGGACATTATTGAGAAGTAGAAATCTTCTGATTTGGAAACACGCTTTAACTTTTCAGTGCCTTTTTTTTTTTTAAGATATATCACGTTGTCTATAGTTCACAAGTTTTTGGTTTGTCTTTTTTCATGGAACGAACCAGGTTGGCTGTGTTTGTATACGTTTTTATCTAAGTTTGTCCGTTTCTTTTATTTATTTTTTCATGATTTAAATTATTCTTTTTTTGTTTCGTTAAGAAACGAGAGTATCTGCAGACCAGATGAAGCGGATTTCTTTCTCTTGGGCGATATTTGTAGTGACGTACGTTTAAATGGACACATGTCGAAAAATATTCAGGCTCCAGTGAACGTTGAAACATATATCACATGTAATCACTCTAATTGTTAGTTGAGCTGCTTTTCATTATCCATTCACAGAAGTTATGAATCATTATTATTATTTGCACTGGCCCCGGTCGCTTTAAAATACCACAGTAATCTCTCTTTGAGAATTAGATTTGATAGAAGTCCGATGCCAGCGGGATTGTGGTGAGTTCATTTCCTCCATGTGCATTGTGGGGCGGGGGGAGGAGTGGGCGGGTGGGGGGTGCTTGGGGGGGGGGGGGGGGGGGGGGGGGGGGGGGGGGGGGGGGGGGGGGGGGGGGGGCTGCGGAGGGGCAGCGGTCTTGGAGGAGTTAAGAATGACACGCAATTAATCAGGCCGAGCGGACGACCAATATCACTTCATCTCAGAGGCTGGAATAGAGGCGCGTTTGTACTGAACAGCTGCATGAGGGAAACTGGCCCTTTGCCTTTCTTAGACATGAGGAGAGAGAGGGAGAGGGAGAGAGAGAGAGAGAGAGAGGGTTTTAACAGCCTACCCACATCTGTTTATTTAGAAAAGAAACCATTGTGTCATTCAGTTATTCTAACAACCTACACCAGGGCCAACGTTAGTCCCACAATGACGGCTTTTTAAATACACAGTTTACACTCCTATGAAGTGGCCTCATAACTGCGTCGGAGCCTCAGGAGCGTGCCAAATGGGGGAACATGCTAAGGTTTCACATTCCCTCTCGCACTGTGCGATGCCAGAGTTTGGGCCGGGGGGGCGGTTGGGGGCTGTTAGTCTTGTTTTTTTGTTTTTTTTTTTGCTGCTGCTTTCTCTGGGTCTAATCTCTTAAATTGGTTCTCGAGGTTTGGAGCCCGGCCAGCGGAGACCGCAGGGGGTTCTGGGACAGACAGTGTTTTAGAAGCCGTGCGAAAGACGATGAGATGGTATTTTCTGCTGCTGCGTGTTGGGTTGTTTATGCCATCTATCAACCGTGCACTCCAAGGCTGCGTTGCCCCAGCGACGCTGATGCACACAGTCCAGTGGAGTGGATTACTTTTTCAAAAAATCTCCCGTGGTATCGCTGTATCTAAAGAATGCAACAATATCAGAACTTTTTACAGTTTTTTACAGTTAACATATATATCTATATATATAGATATATATAACTTTGTATAATGTTGTCCAATCACATTGTCTTTCTGATTTTCCATTTCTTCTTCACTGGGGCAGTGCAACTATGCTATGGCTGAGGATACCATGACAGGTTTATGCACAAACATGACTCTGACTAAATAATGTTGCATCATAAATGCTGGATGTATAAATAATACAATCATGCATATTTCTTGAACAAACTGTATCGTAAAGATATTTAGCCTCATTTGGTTTCGAGATTCTTTTAGGCGATATAGTTCTGGAATTTAGTCAGGAAACCTTTTCTGTCAACGTAATGTTTATATTTCCACTTGAGTGAAGTTTATGGTCAGAGTTTGCATAAATGAATTGCAATTTTTGCAGTTGTGGCGTGTGGACTGTCACAAGTGGCTATTGGTGACAATTTATCACTTGTGGTTCCAAAATGATTGTGTGTATTTTGCTATGCAGTTGTTTTTACATAGTTCAATTCTTTCTTGCGGGCACTCCATGATTGGGAGATTAAGGTCATGTGTCTGTGTTCGGCAGGGGGGGGGGGGTAGGTCTTTATTGGTGGGTCCATATGTGATGGTGTTTGTCTACAGTGATATAAAAGGCCTCCAGGTCTGTGAAAACAGCCGCTCGTACGCACACTGACGGCCGAGCGGCATATGTTGCAACAGCTGCTCCTGTGACACGCGGAGGCCGTGTAGAGATTCGCAGTGGTCTGTCGGAGTCCACGCTGGAGAAGTTACCTGGATGGAATTATAGTTGGAGAAACAACACCAGATCTGCCTCTAATGGACTCCACTGCCTTTCACTTTATTAGTATTTCAAATTAGGGGTCAGGATGAGCACTGCGCAAAGGGGCTTCGGATGCCTGGGGGCGGGGAGCAGTATCCCCATGAAAAATGTTGTTGCAGACTGGCCTCAGGGTGCTTATCAGAAGCCATCTTTTATTGTGGAAAGAAATATGAGCTAAATATAAATTTGATTACAACTGTAACGGTCCGTTTTGGCCGTATAACATTGAAAATATGAAATAACCCGAACCCAACCCCTATTTTTTTCACGTATTTATTTGAAAGTAACACGATGAGAGAAGGAAGCAGATGTGGAATGAAAGGGTCCGAGGCCAGATGTGACCCCGAGGACGCTGAGGCTCATGGTCCCTGCCTCGGACCCCAAAGGCCGCCGCCGCAACAAACCCTACATTATCACATCATTCCTTATACGATCGTACTGATTGATAGTTTTTTTTTTTCTTTTTTTTAAAGATTTCAGACCCTGCACAATTGTATGGCCAGTGGTTGTTAAGGGTTGCTAACCACTAACTTGTGTCCACAGTAGTCCCACAGAGGTCTCGTTTTTATGGATGTTAAGATGACGCCTCATTAAGCTGCTTTTTTTTTTTTTTTTTTTTTTTAACAATCTTTTTCCAAAAAAGGAGCTCGCATATACCGTGCGAATTTCAGACAGCATACCCCCGGCGTGACGTGTACTAACGACAAAACATAAAAGTCTCCCCCTGCCGGGTTGGCTCCTCCCCCTTTAAGTGCAGATGGAAATTTGGCTCCGCGAATACCTCCGTACGTTGGCATGAAGGTGAAAACGGAGAATGCCCCCCCACCCCTTGCCCCGCCTTTGTGACGTTAAGCGTGCGTATATATGTTTATGCCGAAATGCTGTCGAAATGATTGTGCAGTGGATTGTGTTTAAAAAAAAAAAAAAAGGGGTCCGGGTGATCAGTGCCTATGTGACATGATGGATGACTTTAATCTTACTGATTAAAGGAGCACACTCCCTTTTCACTTCATTTAACACGTTTAGAAGGATTTCTCAAGGGTTCCGCCTTCTTTTTTTGATAGTTACCTCTCAGGAACAAAAAAAAAAAAAAAGTTTAAATCCATGACCCCATCACAATAGGGCGAAAAGTTATTTATTATAGCATTGTTTTTCTACTGTGAAAAGAGACAGTCCATTTCCAGCCTATAGCAATAGTGAAAAATGGGTTGTTTATTTATGTCCTTTTGCCATTATCACTTTGCGCATCTCTTTGGAGGTCCAAAGTGAATAAATCAGCACAAATCCCCGGAAGAAGACGGGCAAATTAATAGGCCGTCATTGGGGGGGAAGGAAATGAATCTGTAATCTTGTTTGGTTCCATTCCAAACAACTTATCACCTGCCATATCACCTCTCTTGAAGTACCAAAGGGGAAGCAATTTCAATGGATGGTTCCTGCCAACTCATTTCCTGTAGGCCGATATTTCCTTTTTCCAGCCCAGTCGGCCCACTGCTGTTGAACCTGCTCTGCTGGGATTCAGCTCTCCGAGAGACTGAGGAAATCCTGCAGAAAGTCATCTGTACCACCTCATGACCAGCAGCCAGTTCAAAATAACAAGGAAATCTCAGTATACATCAAATATGGCATCAGAAATAATTCTCATCAAGCTCATTCATATATTTCTATATTTTTTCTATATTTTCTATGGAAAAAATTGCACACTTGAGACACTTTTGCCTGCAGCATTTTCTTCCGCCTCATAGGTAACCTCCACACTACTATGTTTTTTTTTTTTTTTTAAGTTCTAACTTCTAGTATTTGTCCTCAAAGGAGAAGTTTAGGAATGTTGCTGGCTCTGTTTCTCCCCCCTCGGGCTCTGCATTGGGTCTGGACAGGCAGAGAGACCTTTAGAGATGTCACTCGAGCTCCGGCGGTGAGCGGAGAGGCGCCGCTCACGCTTCCTGTCTGTGAGTCACCGGTGCATCTCGCCATCGGTCCAATGCAAAATGCTGCAGATCGGCGATGTTTCTTGTTCATTGTCATTCCGGCAACTAAGCAACCCGCTGCACATGGCCAGTAAACTTCCTCTTTACATAAGTGCTCCTGTCATATACTGTATGTTTTCAGGTGTGTCAGTCGGGGCTAAGAATGCCTTTGGGTGGAGCTCATTTAAAAATCCTATAATTTTTATTTTTTTTAAATGGATATAACCAGATACTCGCTGATCACTTACACCTAGTTAATTCAATAATTATATATATTTTTTTCTCTGAGTGAGTCCAGGTGAACCACAGTGCATGGGATGCGTGGCTCCTCGCAAACTTGTACTCCCCCCTTTTTTTTTGTCGTGTGTCAATATTGGCAAAATTAAGAACCGCATTGAAATTCTTGGGTCCTTCGTAAAAATAAAAGCTTTTATTTTTTTGTTTGAGTCCACTTGGTGTGTTGACCCTGCCCAACAAACATGACTGAAGTTGGCTGGCTCGAGGGGCTCTGAATCTTCGGCGGGGGGGGACTGTTGCGGCGAGAGCTTTTTTTAATTGAGCCCTCAAAGTAACGACACTCGGCTCTGAGTGCCGCACATGTGGTCTGGGCACACAGCTGCTGGCTGAGACAGAGGTTTTGGATGATTCGATAATTCAATCACCTCTTTGAATGAAACATTCTCGTGTGGTTGACAAGTTTTGCAAAGAGAGCCGTCCTAATTGAATCCACATTTGGAAAAAAATTGGGATTATTATGGGGAGGCTGAGAGACCAAAGTTTACACTGGTGTTGTACAAAAAAAAAAGGTGATTGAATGAATACCTCGCCGACGTGATGTTGCCTCTGTTTTTATATTATGGTTGTTGTTGTTGTTGTTGTTGTTTTTAAAGCACTTGAAACAATGTCGACTTTGGGTGTTTGGGGATCTTTCGTCGGAGCGCACAGTGTTTCCATTCTTCAGCTTGCGGGGATGAAAAAAAGAAGCCAGGCGAGGGACTCCCGAGGTATCGCGTTCCCTGTATCCATCATTTTCGACGAGTCGGGACCTTGGAGTAGCGCCAGCAGCGTCTGCGCTAGCCAGCCGTAACTGACATTGAGTGCATTGTTTGCCGTTGGAAGCTCATGGCTGTGGCCTTAAGGTACATTCCTGAGATCAGAATGCTGCTTGAAACACAAACAGCCTTTGTGCCCTCGCTCCTCTCCTTCCCTGACTCCCTCATCCACATCCAGCCCCGAGAACTAAACTGCCTCCTCCTCCCGCTCGTGTGTCAACATGTGGGCTATCATTTTACTCACACCCACACACACACACAGCCATGCAGGGTTGTGTGTCATTTTGATGATGAGGTCCAGGCAGGTATCTGTGGGTGAATATCTGGGGAAGAAGCGGTCTTGTGAAAGCTTTTTTTTTTTTTCCTTCATCAAAAGCGTTGAGATTTTTTTTATTGACCTTTTGATGGGGATACAAAAAGAGAGCTGCCGCATTTCAACATTTGACTTTCCTCTGCCACAACTGGCGCTGTGATTTTTTTTTTTTTTCTCGTGCTTTTCTATTTGAAGCATGTTTCCGTGGCGGCAGTGATTAAAATCAGTGAAATGTCTGTGAACCTTAAGCTCCACATGTCTTCTTGAAGAAGTGAAATTATGTGAATGGTTGAAACGCTGACAGAAGGAGGGAAATATTTTGGAAAGCTTTTTGGACCAATTTATTTTTATTGTTTCAATTCATTGAAGCCGTTCAAATAATTACTTCGACTATCGTGAGCCAGTCAAGCACATTGAAATGATATTGATATGGCATAAGTGTTAAACTTTTAAACTCTCCACAAAAACCATCGATTGTAATAACCGGCCTTTTGGAATCAAAGAGCCGCATAGATCTACTTTTTTTTTTTGAGAAAATCCATCAAATAATCCAAGTCCTCAATTGTACCACAAATATCCACCACTGACCAGAATGTGAGGCTTGTGTCAAGATATTATGATTTATGTGGCAGGGGAAATATTTCCCGCAGAAAAAAAAATCCACCCTTTGTAGATGAAATAAAAAATATGAACACAATAAAAACAATGTCTTTGTGTATACACTAGCCTTGACAATAAACCACCCGTCTTTGCCAAATAACCCTTTTAGTCATATTGTTTCTGAAAAAGTGTTTTTCGCAATATAATACTAATTTCCCCTCGTACTAAAAAAAAGAGAGGCACTGTTCTCTAAACCGAGGGGTCCCAAACACACCCCCCCCCTCACCATGTAAATCTCAGGCCCATCTTGCTCCCACCCTGAACTCCCGCCCACCACTACGCACAGCCCACAACAAGTGGCCCGACCAATGGGACGCGCCTCGCCAGTGTGCGCAGAAGGGGCCGAGGCGCAGACACACAAATGCCCAGAGAGGAGAAAGTAGAGGACCAGTGTGCTTGTTGTTGTTTTTTTCTGCGCGCACGTTTTGTGTTTCCACCTCCGCGGTGAAGCGGAGGATCATCAGGAGCGGCCCCGCTTCTCTTCTTTGGGCCGGAACTCCGCCAGGGGAGAGAAAGAGAGAGTGAGCGCAACAGGCTGGAGCCGAGCCGCACGAACGCGCACGAACCCGGGATGGAATGAGAGCATGCACGGACTCCACTTAACTCACGGGACATCGCTCTGCTGCTAATCTCTGCTGCCCACTTTCCATTTCAGTTTCCGGCCCAATCATGTATGGATAACGGGAGGTTCTCTCAGGAATCCGGCTCAAATGGATCAACGCTGACGGGAGCCGGGATTACATAGCGCAGAGCTGCCAGCCTGTTGAACGCCCACACACGGGCCCATCTCTCTCACATACGCTCACGCTCACACACACACAAACACATACACACGCCATCTGCCTCGCGACAAACAACAGTCTCCAGAGGGAGATACTGCCCATGGAAGAAGTGTGCAAGTTGCACACATGACACCGTTGTGAGGTTCTCGCCGTTTCTCGCAGCCGGAACAATGGCAGCCGCCTGTGGTCCGCTGGCACAGCGCGCGCGTGGATACGTGTGCGCCCTGAGTTGTGTGCTTCTGTTGTGGGTCCTCTGCGCGGCGGCGGCGTCGCCGGCCCGCGGCCGGCGGCTCATCTGCTGGCAGGCCATCATGAACTGCCAGGCCGAGCCCGAGTGCAATTACGCGTACGAGCACTACTCGCGCGCGTGCGGCCCGGTGCTGAGAGGCGAGAGACGGAAGTGTCCCAGCCACTGCATCTCGTCGCTGGTGCAGCTCAACCTCACCAAGAACGGCCCCGCGCTGGAGGAGTGCAGCTGCGCGCACGACGCCGTGTGCTCCAGCACCAAGCGGGCCATCGAGCCGTGCCTGCCGCGGACCACCAGCACCGGCTGCACGGAGGCGCGACGCCAGTGCGAGAGAGACCCTCAGTGCAGCTCCGCCATCCAAGACTACCTGACCCACTGCGGGAAGCTGTTCAGCGGCGCCGTCTGCACCAACGCCTGCAGGAACGTCATCGCCAACATGCGTAAAATACCCAAGGGCCAGCAGCTGGAGACGTGCAGTTGCGACGGCACGGAGCGCGCCATCTGCGAGTTCGTCAAGAGCAGCATGAAGGCGCTGTGCTTCGACTCCGCGGAGACCTTCGAGGCCAGCGCCGACGACGGAGTGGACCAGGAGTACTACGAGGACATCTTCGATTTGGACTATCTAGAGGAGACGAGGAACGCAGCCTCTCCTCGCGCTGCTGCCCACTGCGCGTTGACCCTGCTGGCCCCCATTGTGGCCCTGTTGCCCCTCGTGTAACCCTCGGGGTTCATAACAGTCCAGGTAAAAAAGAAAAAAGTTGTCACCCAGTGTTGACCTTCTGCTGATGTGAAAAGATCAGAGCCTCCACCAGAGTGGAGCCAGGAGATGTTTTTTTTGTTTCATTTGTGTGGCACAGACACTGAAGGATTGTCACATCTCTATGCAAATGAAAGCAGAAAAGGTCATTTGATCCACGTGAGCTCTTATCAAACTACACCTCCCCAGATGCTTTGCTTATGTGATAAGCTCAGTAGGAGTGTCTACTCTCTCACAGTCACAGACTGATAGTAAAAGTGTCACCACCACAGACACACAGTTGGTTGTGTTATGGTAACAATGCAACATTTAATCAGTATAAGCGGTGCACTGCCATTGTTTTTTTAAGATATGAACTATTTTTGTATGATAGGCTGTGGCCCTTTGGCCGCAGTTTATCTGATTTAAAGGTATTTAATGCTGGAATCTACAAACGTGTAAATAGACTAGGAGTTAAAGTGAAACAGTAATTTATTACATGCCACCTAGTCACATCCAAATGACCATCATGTGAATAGAAAGCCTGAGAATTCCAGCTTTAAAGGGAAGTTACTTTGACTGTATCCTCTTCAAAGATAATGTACATTGTATATATGTGTATATAACCTATATAGAATTTTTTTCTCCAGAGAATTCTCTATGTTTTAGGCTACGAGATGATTTATTCACTGTGTATAGAAAGAAATGTCTAAATCCACTGTATGTTTGCCTCATTTATATGCTTTTATAGAAGGCATAAAGGAAACTTGAAGATCATGCTCTTGACTGCGAGTGATTTGTTGCTCCTGATCCGGAGAAAGTGTTTTTTAGTAAGTCAATGTGTTGCTTAGTCCTTTTGGATTTCGGTACTAGTGTCGACTGTGCTGTTTGCGCAATATGCTAGAAAAAATGCTCCGACATTTATCACAGGCCCACCGGTAATATGAGAAAAATCCTTCATACAGTGTTTGTTTCAATCTCTCTCTCTCACCTTGAAGTTACGTCGGTTGGCAATAATTTGCTTTAATGCATACAATTCAGCGAGGCAATAAAAAGCAAATTAATTCTATCCAGTAGGTGTGTCAACCTTTACTTTACACACCGTCATTATTTTGACTTGCCTAGATTTAATCGTTAATCTTTGCATCATGGTCATGGAAAGCTGGGCCTGTAATATATCCAAAACATAGCTAAGTTTTCCATAGTAGGTGATTAAAGGGCTGTACGTTGGCCATGCTCTTTAGTCTGGATGGACAGCGTTGATTCTGAAACCTGTTGCTCCTGAGGAAACGGCCGAAATATCAAATTCACAAATGATGGATTTTTTTCTATCTCGGTCACTATGTGAGAAAGAGCAAGTGAGAAAGAAATTGTAACCGCTTTTATGCCCCTGTACTCCTAACACCACACCACTGCAGTGTTTACACAGGCTCATTTAAAATGCAGGTCAGCTTCCTCGGTTTACTGGTAGACCAATGATCACACACGTGTTTGTTTTACCTGGTCATTGTCGAAAGCAGCTGTTACCCCCTGTCACTCACGCCCCTCTCACTCTCTCTCTTCACACACACACACACACACACGCATGCAAGCACGCACACACACAAACACGTGCACACGTATAATCCAAAAGTGTGACGTGAATCGATCAAAACTCAGAGTGTATGGCATCTCATAACATTTTTGAAATGAATTCTAACAAACTGTTTTACATTGTCAGAAAAAATAGCAACTTAACTACCTTTTAGTCCCCTTGTGTGTTCCAGATCTGTCATTCTATGGAGCGATGGCACATTGTTTTATTTTTAATTTAGACTAGGAATTACTCCTTTAATTGTCCGCAATTCAAATCTGTACGATACACTATACATTTATTTAGGTTCTCATTTAAATTCATACCTGTGCATCGTCTACAGAAAGCCTGTGTGGATCATTTTGTTTTTGTAAAATTGCTCCTGGTATTATTTTCAAGACATTCCTCCCTTTGGTGGACATCGAGGGCTTTAAACCAGTGATTTGCTGCAAAATGTTTTATGGTGGGTGCGCTTGTGGGGGGGGGGGGGGGGGGGGGGGGTGGCAAGGGCCCTCCAGCTTAATGGATGGAGGAGAAGTCGAGTGGCATCTTTGTCATGGAAATGTTAAGCACATAATAGTTGGGTAGCACAATGGGGAGGCACTTCATTCTTTCAGGCCGGCTTGACACCTCTGGAGGGCCGAGCGGCGGGGATGCATGTGGGAACGATCTGCTGCCGCTCGGGTCTCAACCCTTCGCTCGGAGGAAGAAAACAAACGACAGGCCGCGGTTGTTTTATCTCGAGCCTCCACTTTACACATCGCCCCTTTGTTTTTTGGTAAACTATTGATACCAGGCTTTGGCACTGGGAAATTAGAAAACAATTATAATTCTCGAGGCTCGATAGAAAAACATGTTTAAAAACTATTTCAACACTACATTTAGGCAGTTCCATTAAAACTCAAGCCATGCTGCCTTGCCTGTGTGCCTATGGATAAAAAAAAAAAAAGCATGACTCCTATAAATCACAGTTCGGTGCATGATTTTTTTTCCAGCCTAGTTATGTAGCCCAGTTTCTCCTCCTCCTCCTCCTCCTCCTCCACCTCCTCCCACTCGCTCTTGTCTTTCTTTTGCCCTCTCGCATTTGTTCAGGCAGTTTCAGCACTTAGAAACAGCACAGCGTGCGATTATGAGGCTATAGTAATGCGCGGCGTGTGAATGGATGAATGAGGTGCAAAAACTCTCACCAAAGCCGGCGTGCCTGTTGTCAAAAGGAAAACGGTGCACACTGAGCACTTGAATATATTTGGTGGCGTTGTGCGGCCAACGCTTTGGACCCTTTTTTATTTATGTTATACTTTGGATGGTTAAAGTTCAGTTAAGTGTTGTTAGTTTAATTTAAGAAATTGCAGCAGGCACAAAAAGGGCCTTCAGTCACGTGAACAGCTGATGTTGACGACATGCTGCTGTTTACATGCCGCCCTTCGCATACACAGAGCTGTGTGTGTGTGTGCGTGTGTGTGTGCGCGTGTGTGTGTGAGCTGGGGGGGGGGGTGGATCTGGGGTTAATTTACAAACTGTGGCTGTTTGTGTTCCAGCTCTTTGAGCGTGTGTAAGGTATCTCTGCCATCGACTGTGCTCCACTGAGCTCACTTCACTTCCAGGCCCTGTTTCTTTGGCCTGCTGAACAAAACGGCCCACACTTCACCCCATGCGGATCACTTCACCCCCCTCACCCCGCGCATATCACAGCACGCTGTTTACAAAGGTGCAGCTCTCTCCACCACGGTTGCTGGAGGCTCCGGGTAGGCTGTTTGTAATGTGAGACGGTAAACCCCCCCCCCCAGAGTACTCCCTTTATTTTTTTAAATTCATATATTCCACTTTCTTTCTATTCATTTTCCGTTCTTCAACTACCTCAATTCAACAATGTACGCAGAATACGTACAGTGCAGGTAGAGCGGAATATTCGATGATGCAGAATCTTTGACCTTAGCCCTACTTTCGCTTGCAGTGTTTTCACTTAAGTCCTGGGTTGGTGTTTTTTTTTCATGGAGAGGTAAATGGAAAACCTGTATGGAACCAATTCAGCAGGAAGTAGTTTTACCTGAGGGGGGGAAAAAAAAGCCACAATGAAAACTCTCTTTTTTTGTTCTCTAGATGTTTAAACGTATATGCTTTTGAGATTTTAGAAAAAAGTACACACTTTCGCCCCATAAACGCTTTTTGTGCCACTTTTTTCAAACTCGCAGAAACAAAACCATATTCCTCACGCTCGGGGCCCCTCTTCACTCCTGATGTTTTGCCGGCCATATTTCTCACAGGCATTTTTGTTTTGCCCCCCCCCCTCCTCCCTCCCCCGGCTCCGTGCGAGCTTGTGCAGCAGAGTGATGTAGAAACGGTTCGGACAGTTGGAATGGCCGAGACGGAGGAGGAGGCACTGAGATGGAAAGTTCATTTGAAAGGATTTGGAAATAATCCCCGAAAGTTACCACAGGGTATTGGATGGAATGAGCTCCACCTCGACTCCCTCCTGTGCTCGGGCCGTATCCCGGGCCCTCACATTTGTCAGGAGGCGTTTTTTCCGCTGCTCGTCCTTTCCTTGTGATCCTCACCAGGAATGTGTTTTTTGGGTTATTGTTAAGTTATTTCAGCTCCTCCGATGATGCTCCCCCCTTTTTCATTTTTTTTTAAAATGATTATCGCTCCCTCTCTCTGAATCCGTGTCGGTGGAATGCGACGCCACTGGCAAAGCCAAGATCTTTGATTTTCGCATCTCTCTCATTAGCTGCCCCGAAGAGACTCTGGAGAAACTCTTGTTGTTTTTCTCTCTCGTCCATTTTCAGCTGCCACTTTGATTTCATCATGCAAGACCTCTGCTGAGTTCACAACCCTTTGAAATGAGCAAAGGTTCTGTAATCCAGTTACTCAGGCCGCTGCTCGACTCCTCGGGGTCCTGAGAGGAGAAAAAAAAAAAAAAAAAAAAAAGCCCTGCAGCACTAATCCCACTGTCACCCCGAGGACGCTTCGCTACCTGACTGTTTGTGGCAGCCATTTGATATATTCGCTGTTTAAAACGTTGCCGTTTGGTATTTTCACAAAAGGGGGGTCACCGAGTGTTGCGCGGCGGTTTTGTTCATCGACGGTGTAGTGTTGTTCAAATGAATTAGACGATGCCAAAAAAATAAATAAAAAATCCACGGCCGTTTAGCTGCAGAAGAATTGCCAAGGCCTCATAATAAAAGCTAGACATAGAGACATTCTTATGTTTTCAAAAATGTAAAGAGCTTTTGTCTATATGAATTTTCCTGTTCAGATCTTGATTTACAAATGCTGACGTTTATCCATTAGCGACTTTTAATAATGAGCACATAGTTAATGTAAAAAAAACAACAAGTAATCACTTAACATGGACTGTGTTTTTTGCAGAGAGAGACAACTCGTATATATCTCGGTGTACAGTGTGTGTGTGGGGTGTGAGAGGTGTTTTTTTTTTTGTTTTTTTAAATGCGTGGCCTACAAGTCCCGCCCCCAAAGCTGTGAGCGTGGAATTTGAACGACGGCGAGCTTGGTTTGACTACATCGACCAAAGCGCGCCGAGCATGCGCTCTACCACACAGCCACATGGCTCGTGTTGTTATTTTGCCTCATTATTATGGAATTTGGCATCGAGGCACATTTCAGATTTTATGTGAAAGTTGTAAAACGAGCTCAACGAGGACCCAGTCGTACGCCATCCCTGCAGTCCAGGTACGAGCAGGCGGGAGAGTGTTAAAAAGGGCTGCAGCTGTAGAACGCGTAGAGGGGCGCGCGGTCACTGCAGAACACCTCCACCGCTTTGTGTTTGACAGTAAGTGTTAGTAATTCTGTGCCTCCAATGGCGGTAACCAAAACATGCCTGGACCCAGGGAGGAAGCGAATGTAAATGAACTGCATCATCATTTCCAAATGTCTTCGTTTCAGGCCGCCCTGGGTACACTGCGGACACAGAGGTTCCAAACTCCAACAGGGCCAGCTGCGTTTCCCCCCCCAATTCTGAAAACTCTGTAATAGTGTTTAAGCCAGGAAGGGAGAAAAAAAAAACATCACCTCGCGTATGGTTGCGCGGACGTAGTCCAGTTCTCCACCCTCCGACAACTTTGTCACTTGTCGTGGGTCAAGCTGCTCTGCCCCACGCACCACTGGAGGAGCTTTGGCGTTTTGTGTCGCTTTTTCCCTTTGACCACAACACAAACAACTTCACCCGCCCATCAACAAAACAGGAGGCAGGAGCCACAAGTGTAGCGGGCCGCGGGCCAAGAGGCCCAGAGAGAGAGGCACTGCTTGTGTGCTACTGCTTGTTGGTTTGTAGGTTTTATTGGTGTGTATGCAAACGCTCAAATACACAACTGGGAGAGTGGAGGGAGGCAGGGCAGCGTAATAGTCGTGTGTGGCTGTTGTTTTGTGGTAAATGTTGAACTTTTTTTTTTTTTTCATCCACCGGGCCTTTTTCTTTTTTTTTTTACAATTCTTTTCTTTTCTCGTTTTTTTTCTTCCCCCCAGCATGCTCATCCGTAACCCACCTCTGCCTCCAATAGCCTCCCCTCGCTGTGCACTTTTGAGAGGCCTACACAATGTGAGGAATACGAGAGCAGAGGTGGGGGGAGGGGCCCCGGGATGAGACACAGAGAAAGAGACAGAGAGAGGAACACACAAAACTTGCTGACACGGGGCATAACTTAATTTCCACGGTGGGGGGACAGCTGTGCGGTGTAATCTGCCATGGCCGACCATTCACACTTCAATGGCAGGCCTGACCCGCCAAGGAAAACGGCAGTCGCGGCCAGTCCCGTGTCAGCGGAGGAGGTGGTGACCGCTCCACCATTTATGGGCTTGTCTTAAAGAAACATGGCCCTCTCGCTTGACGCACGCACGCACGCACGCACGCACGCACGCACGCACGCACACACAATCTTCATGACTTCAGGCAACTTTACGATGGGTGATGATTTACCGACCTTTTTGTCCTCATGAAGGAGACAAAGTCTCCATCTTGAGATTTGCCCCTATAGATTTAGGTCTACCCAACAGGAGTTCTAGCAAACCACGCACACATTTGAAGGGAGTGGGATTCTTCGCTGCCATAATGTCCATGGAAGCCACGTGACCTTTTTCGCAGTCTTCCTCAGGCCAATTTCCCCCCCCACTTTATCAGTATTTATGGTTTGAGTTCCAGATCTGTTTAGCCTACACGGCATTCTCGATGCAAGCCCTCCGATATCCTTGATGCAAACAGCCAAAATATCTTCGGAAAAAAAACAAAAAACCGAATCACATTTCTTGCATTCTTAAAGCTAGCATGGGGTCGCGTTTTTAATGAGTGGCTTGTTTAAGCTGTGAGTGGGTCTCAGTTTACATTGTTACGAGAATAGCACCGCGACAAAGAAAATAAATGATGCCGCTATTTTGGCTTTATGGAAAAAATCTGTGTTGCAGCTACGTGTTGTCAGACTAACTGTGACTCGTTATTCAGATGAGTGTATTCATTTATTACGCCACATTTATCATGCCGATAGAGTGATCGTAAACAAAGCCATCTTTGATTAAGACGTTTTGCGAACAGGGTGACTTATACGCGGCATTAATTTATTTTTTCAAACCCCTAAATGAACATGAATCTTTTCCACAGTGTTCAAGTAATCCACTCACAAAAGTTAACAAAACGAGACAAATAGGTAAACAGGAAATGTGCTCTCACCCTGAAAGGAAAAAGGAGGCCCTGGCTCGGGGAGTTGCGAGGAGTTAATAGTTTGGCAGTAGAAGTCAATAGGGGCTGGGGGTCTCACTCCATTAAGCTGACCCCCAGGGCCACGTATTCATCCCTCACACATTCATTTCCTCCTTTATGCTCGCTCCCCTTTCACAGCGGAGGGCAGGCCGCAGTGCGAGCTCATGCAGAACAGCCTCCGACTGTAGACTCCGGGTCATAAATATGTCGGGGAGGTGTGGGAGTCGATGTGGCTTTGTTAACCCAAACCCTCGGGGAACTCGGAGTAATTCACAAGAAGCGGACAGGTGTGGGACACTAACTAATAACAACCCCGGATCCCTACTTTGATTTATTTATTTTTGATCGCACCAGTCACAGTCGTTGCGTCTTTTTAAGCATCTTTGTATATGTTGTGTGTTTTTACTATAATCCTACTTCTTTTCAGTCTTACTATAATATAGTCTTATGAGCTTAAAGAAAACACGCTGTGTTGTAAATCTCATGTTATACCGGTATTACACCGGCTCCGTGCTTGTATTTGATCACTTTTTTGGGTGTGCACAGATTCCTTAGAAATAATTATTCTTTAATACTCAGGGCAGATTATGGCACGATCCCCCCCCCCCCAAGCTCAGTGTGTCATTCAAAACACGGCTTTAAGATCCCCGTCCTGCCCGCGCTCCCCGCGGTGACATTTGGAAACATCCTCGAGTGAAATCCCCAGAGCAAACAGGGCCTCCAGCGGGCTGCAGGTCAGCGCTCAGCCGAGAGAGCTCCAGATCTGTGTTTGAAGTGCCCCAACTCGGCGCAGGAAGCAATTACTTGATAAAAGGGACACATTCAGGGTAAACAAAGGGGTATTTTGTGCATTTTTTCCTCCTCCGTCCATTATCAGATTTATGTATTTTTGAATTTAACATTTACCATTTTCAAATGGGTCCTTTTCTAAAGGTGATTTCACAGCTTTCGGTTTCCTTTAAGTCAAATCGTGTCCCAAATTGTGAGGTAAACATTTGTAGTAAATAATCCGACTCTGGCTGTACAGGCACGGCACACAATGGTCCAGTTCACCAAAACAACTGAGAGCCAGGCCGGTGATTGGGGCGCAGTAATAAAGCTTTTTTTTTCATCCTCTCCGATCATTTAAAGCCCGGTATGTCTTTGCGGCATTGACATTTTTTTTTTTTTTTTTTTTTACTTATAAAATAATTAGAACAATGGTGAACTGGAGGAGCATCAACTATTACAGCAGAAATCCAGACTTTTTTTTCTTTTTTTTTCTCCTGGTTCACATAGAGTCCTGTTTTTTTTCACCCCCCCCCCCTTGTCAAATGGAAATCCAGCACATAGAGTCCTGTTTTTTTTCCCCCCCCCCCCCTTGTCAAATGGAAATCCAGCTTAGCAGCTCTCTGGTAAAGACAGAGAGCCGAGTGAGTCTTTTTCCTGAGCTCATATGTCATGTTAAAGACACTGCAGAGGAAGGTGGGGCGTACAACGGGGGAGTTAGTCATGTCTGGAGCGAGATATAAGAGAACCTCTGTGTGTGTGTGTGTGTGTGTGCGCGTGTGTGTGTGTGTGTCTTTGTGCGAGTGTCTATGTGTGTGAGTCTTTGGGGGAAGGGTACCGCGGGAGTAGCAAGGACAACAGTGAAAGTGATTAGGCCGAAGTTTTGGGGATGGAAGTGGGGAGCGATATTCAGACAGGACCTTTTGTTCATTCATTTAGTAACTTGAATTCCCAGAGTAGCTAAAAACAAGTTTACGTTGATGTGTCTTTCCTTTAGAAAAGAGATCTTTCTATGATTCAATGGTGTAGGATGAGATGATTGGCCATACACGTATAGATGAAGCTACTGCAGGACACGGCTGGCAGAATTAAACATCATTTATCATAAAACAACGCATACGTCGCAAATTGTAGAATTATCCCTTTAAATGTCTGACAATTCTATTATAACAAGACGATTGAAAACAACGTCCTCATCTGGTGATGGAGTTGATCCGTCGTCCGTTCAATAGACTGTGACGCACTCCTTTATTTATTTTGATGAAACTTTCGTTCTGACACTCGTAGATAGGACGTGATAATCGGTTGTTCCTGAAGTGCCCCGTAGCAGCATTCAACGTCTCCGTCCGTCGGCGGAGAATCGCTGACTTCTGTGTGATGTGCGCGCTGGCCATGTGTTTATTTACTCAGCCAGTCAAACATGAAGCCCCCCCCCCCCCCCCATGAAGCCCCCCCCCCCCCCCCCGAAGCTGGATATATAATGGGATGTAAATATTTATTCAGTGTCTAAGCAGCGGCTGCACTTCAGACAGCAGCCGAAGGGATAACGTCAGTCACGCTGCTCCGTGCTCTTTATTTACGACAGTGGGATTTATGTGAGGCAGGCAATCGGTTTCAGATTAGAAAAAAAAGGAAGAAAAGAAGCTAAGAGTATTTGTTTGTTTGCTGAAAGAAGAATAACAACATCTGGTTTGGTAATACAGCATGAGACCTCCATCCCTCAAAACTATCAGTGCTGAAGCAAGCCATTTTTTGTCTGACTCGGGTGTTTCTCTTCGTTTACTTTGGTCTGATTATGCACAAATCTCTTCATTGTTGTTTTCTGCTTTATGTTGGTTGAGACCGAAACATCTCGCGTTGGACTCTCGACGCCTGCAGCAGCTAATTATCGTGACATCAGAAAATCTGACTCATTCCTCCCGCACCCGTTTTATTTTACAGCTGCCCCCTCAGTGGTGTATCGGCTTCCAGAGGGTCCTTGGCCTTTGTTTTGGCGGAAAAAGGAAACAACAGCTGTTGCTTTCCCCAGGAGTCATTTTCTAACCTGGGATCCTTGGGAAAAAAAATCTGCCTTTTTTTTTTTCAAATGGTCTGAGCTCAAGTTTTCTTTCTGCTTGTTGCATCAACCCCCCTTCTGTTTTTGTTCTCTCTCTCGGTCCACGTGAAGGTCAGAGGCGGTGGAGACAGAGGAGGTGGAAAAAATGGAGAGGAACTCGCAGGTGACATTCTTTTTTTTCCTTTTTTTTTTCACCTGTCTCATTATTAGAGGTGACGAAGGACACGGAGTGAATTCCCTCCAATTACTCCGTCTGCGAGCCGCCTGTCTCCCAGCGTCCACCTGTCGACAGAGCGGCTGAGCCAGTCCTGGCCAGGAATGTTAATCAAAGAATCCGACCTGTTGCTGGAGATTTGGCCTCCGCGGGCCTCCAGGACAGGTGGATGCGGCAAATTTCAAATCTTCAGTATTTCTCTCCAAATTTCACAAATATTTGTGTTGCCACTTAAAGCCGCTGACATACAGAGAGATCTTCAATGTGAAGAACTTTTGTTGAGCCGCCAGGGAATCCCGCTGCCCCAAGTGAACCACGGAGATTTTCAAGCGTTCAAAACTCACGGTGGTGTGTTAGTAGTTGTCTTGTGTTGTGTAGAAGCATATTGTAGTTTGGCCTGTTTTGACCTGGATCTAGAAAAAAAACAAAAACTAATTTGAGAATAATCCAAAATAAAAGGGTAGATATAGATGCTCGAAAAAAAAAAGGGTAGTGTGGATGTAACACTGGAAATATGACACTTTGGTTCGTTCGTGTGTGCTTTGGTAACCGGGAGATGGTGGTGGAACCATCTTAATCACTGACTGAACAACAGTGAGACTGGGGCATGAGAGGGCGAGAAGCACAGCTGGAGGAAGAAATTGTGTGAAAAGGTTAGTGGGGCAAATTCATCATGTAGCTGAAAGAGCCTCGGGGGTCCAGGGGATCATCATCAAACAAAACACAAACTAATTGCGGAACATTATATTGTGGGTTCAGAGGAGTAGTTAAGTGTGTGTGTGTGTGTGTGTGTGTGTGTGCGTGGACGTGCTTTGGCCTCATTTTGAGGGAAACCACAATGTTTAATCCTGACATACTTGTATAGCAGGCCCGGAGCCAAGCCGTGTATGTTTGTCGGTGGTTAGGCAGCCAAAGGAAAGTTCTTAATGAGATAACCGTGTACACTCATCAGCTGGTCCTAGGGAAAAACATTTGTTCGGCCGGAGTCACGGAACGTGACTAGGCTGTAAAAAAATGCTCGATACCATTTGCAGAAAATGGAAGTGGTGACTTTTCTGGAGTGAAGCCCGTATTCCCCTGTTTTTGTAGAGAGATTTTGAATTGCCTGCATTTCTTGCCTCATAAAATCTGAGTGGATTGAATGTCTCCCACTTTATACTCAAATCTAATAAGGGCTCATTGTTTTTACCTGTTGGGAGTTGGAGTTTTTAAATCCCAATGGATCTTCAGTTAAACAACAATAATAATAATAATAATAATAATAATAATAATAATAATAATAATAATAATAATGATAATAATAATAATAATAATAATAATAATAATAATAATAATAATAATAATAATAACTGAGATAACTCCATATTGAAAATAAGTGGGAACATGCTCAATCTGTTAGTTGCTTTCTAATATTATATTTCTTTAGTTACGTGGAAAGAAGTGCAGGAAGTGACAATAGATCCTGGAACCCCCCCCCATCTTGACCCATCTTGACAGTTTCGGGTCCATTTAGCATCTGATGATGCTAAACCTCAGCTGATGAGGACAATATTTCTGTCTAGGGTTGTCTGGCATGTCTTCACTTTCATAAATCTGAGACCCCCCCCGCCCCCAGGACATTTTGAAATTGTTCCTCCCCCGCAGGTCATGGCGAGGTGGCGGCATGCTGCGTTTGCTGAGAGATGAGGTGTGCAGAAAAACCATTTGGCCAAAGATTATAAAAAAAACTCTTGCCGGTGTTTTTGATCTTTGTCTGTCGGGCCTCAGTTTGTGTTATGAGATGCAGACGTGGAGATTGTCACTGCCGACCCCCTCCTTTGTAATTTTTAGTTTTTTACCACCATTGTTACTGGCAATCAAAATACTGGGAGCCTCATGGTGATTTTTCACTCTGTCCTGCTGTACCTTTCAGCAGGAATTACAAATATTCCATCAGATATCAGAATTTAAAATCAAAACATGCGTATTAACAATTGTTGTGGAATTAGACATAAACTGCCTCGTTCAAGTCAAACATAAGTGTTTTAAACCCTTATTTTTAGCTTTAATGCCGTTGCTTTCCAGGATCCTTTGATGCTACTTTTTTATTTTTTATTTTTTTTACTGTAAAAGTATTAAAATGATGGCTGTTAAACAAGCGAAAACCTCAAAGGATCAAAGCTAAGTCCACAGAGCCTGCTTAACTTTAGCCTCTTGCTTGCTTAATCTAAGCCGCAGTTGGAAAACACATTTTGTTACTTTACCTCTTCAATCATGCACTTAGCGTTTGTGTGTGCGTGTGTGTGTGTGTGCGTGCGTGCGTGGTATTTTGCAGCCTTTCACAAACTGGTGATAGTTTTGCAATGTGTTTAGTACATCCAACGTTTCTGTGTCGGGACCTGCAGCACAATGTGGCTTAAAATCAACCAAATGCCTTCACTCAACAGTCACTATTATCTAATGAGCAGCTTTTGTGCGCTTTTTGTCGCTCGCGCTTTATCGACAAAAGGGAGAGCGTTAGCGGCATTCGGAGGAATTAAATCCAATCAAACGACGTGACCACAATGTGAAACTCTCTGATCTTCTCTCAAATCCTGGCCACACCAGCCAAAGTAAACCACCGCCCCTCGTGCACTGTGAGTCTGTGTGTGTGTGTGTGTGTGTGAGTAGCTCGGAGGAGATGCAGCAGGCCCCTCCTGATCCCCTACGTAAAGGTCTTTGTTTAGGAAGCGTGTTTAACCGAAAATGCTGTAAAAGATCAATAATTATCCGAAGCTGGCTCATAAAGACAGAAGTATTTTTTTTTTTTTTGCTGCGGGTCGTTGTTGTTAGTCCAAGAGAGGCTGCAGACAATTTGTAACCAGGTGCGTGAGGCTTCGTGCAGAGGGAGCAACACTGAAACGCATTTTTTGCATAAGAGAGCTCATTAGAGAGTCTTTGTCTCTGTCATGGTACAAATGTACTTTGAAGGTGGAAAAGCCAAATGATGATAACAGGGTGGATGCATTTAAATAGTCGACCTTTTTTGGGGGGGACGAGGAAATGTATCCAAACCTGTATACCTTTCGGGTTAGAAAAAAAAAAAAAAGTGATTTGGGTTGAAATGACTCCTTTGAAGGGGTTAGGGAACCTTATTCTGTAGGAAGCTTTAAGAATCAGCGCACGTGCTCAGCACTGTGTGTGAAATGTGAGACTTGTTTTTGAGTGAGTGTTGTTTTTTGTGCCTTTCGAGGCCGCTCAAGAAAACCAGATGGGTCACAGTCCTTCTGCTGGTGTCCCCGTATAACCAGAGCAGAAATATGTTTTCATCAACCCGGGGAATTTCATCAGACCGAAAGGGGAAATTTCTCTTTTAGTTTTCTTTGGCTGAAAAAAAAAAAAGAAATCAGAACCTCGTCTGTGTTAATATTTGTCTTTTATTTAAAAGGACCTCAAGTTTTCCCACGGAATTAATACTGATCACAAAGGAATCCCGCTTACTGTATGATAAGTGCAATGAGGCAGAGATATTGACATAAATTGAAGGCATCTCAGACGGGCGGATGAGGACACGAGGGCGGAGGTGAAACGGCACGAAACGACTCTAAATGAAAACAGACCCCTCGTTGGCCAATTCCACTGTACGGTGCCATGGCACAGGAAACAGTCGGAGCCATTACTCTTTATATTCCGTCTCCGTGTTGGCGCTGCGCACCACAGTCAGCAGTCACACACACACACACACACACAAAAAAAAAAAAAACGCTGGCACGGAGCGCAGCTCAGGGCTGGATTCACAGCGCGTCAGGCAGAAAAGATTTACACACCCACTGCAGAGAGAGACGGGTCCATATTCCAGCCAAGGCAAACCCACACTCGTGTTTATGGACATTTTTTTCCCCCGTGCACCGCAGGCTTTCCGCTGGTTGGCTTTGGACGGGCCCTCGAGTGTGTATATGATTTTGACGAGATTTTTTCTTTTCTTCCCACACTAAATCTCCCTCTAATCAGAGTTATTGATTCTAATTGCAAGTGGAGCTCCATCTTTTTTTTTTCCCCCCAGGGCTTTGATGTTGAAACCATTTAGGATGAACGAGCTAATTACAAATTGGGGATTAGCAGGTAATCACGACGGATCCCTTTTCTTCCTCGTCTCTTTCATGGGTTTCGAGTTTCGTGTCACCTGTGTTCGCATGCTGCTTAGAGTAAAATAAGTCATTCATCTTGAATGGGCGATACGTTTTCCTTCCAAAAAAATCCCAGTCTACATTTTGTATTTAAAAAAAAACAAAAAACTTTTCGAGTGAAACTAAACAAAGGCAAAAAAAAAAAGGTGAAAACCGATCTGCTCCTGGTTACGTTTGAAAGTATTTGCGTCGTGGATGAGCCTGTCATTTTAAGTGGAACCACAAAAAAAGAAATCGTGCGACAAAGAATACGACAAGCCGCCCGCTGTGCCGTCCAAAGGCATAATTTCAACCAGATGAAAGGGGTTAAAAACTGTGAATCTGGTCCTCGGGATGACCGGAGCTCGCTGGGAATATCATGTTTTGGTGCTTTGTAGTATTTCTGCAGACGGCCAGCTGCTAGTGGTTTGGCCAGCCATGGGAAATCTCCCTCCCATTAGCTTGTCTCCTGCCTTTAGTCATCTCTCTTATCTTCTGGCTCTGCCCACTGAGAGAACAGCCCCCCCCCCCCCACCCCTCCCACCAATAAATGCACAAAAATATTTCCACCATGAATGGAGCTATAGATAAAAAAAAAGATCTTCCCCCATAATACCCCGGAGCATCGTCCGCCTCCTCTGCTTCTGCTACCCAGAAGCATCGGAGCTGCATTCAGGCCTTCCAGCTCCAGAGCAGCCCTGGGTCAATTGAGGCCTCAGGCCTTTGTCCCGGCCGTCCGCGTAAGAGATGCACTTGTTCCCATATTTGACATCCATTCCGTCTTGGCACTTTAGACACGATTAGCTGTACAGGAAATGATGTGTGGACACACAACAATGGGGGAGACACTTTGTAGAGTCGCATCTATAATTCTGGTTTTAAACCAATACAATCTGCATCCACACAAACCTTCCTAGCTCCCCTCCATTTTAACACACAAAATATAAAATGTGTGTGTGCTGGTGTGAGCTTTATCTCTTTACCGTGCCGATATTAGCGGTAAAGAGGCTGGTAAGGAACAGAAATGGCAACAAAGTCCTCTCTGGGGTCTATTCTTTGTTTGAAAAACGATCAAATAAAAAAAAAATATATATATATATATTTATCCATCTATTTAGTCCAAATAATGCTTTGTCTCTCTAAAAGTTGAATTAGTTGACTTCCACCGTGACCTCAGGAGGTATCAAACCCCATGCAGGTAGCAGTTTTCGGCTGGGCTCATTTATCTGCTGGTTTTTTCTCGCTCCTGCGCAGCCTGACACAGCAGCAGACATTCTCAGCCAGAGGAGGAAGATAGCACCAGAGAGAGATGGAGAGATAAGGAGAGACTGTCGTGACATGTATGTTTTTTCTCTTTTGAAGGAAAACATGGAGGCACTCAAAGGAGTGCTTCTATTCAGCAATTGTGGAGCATGCTCGAAAAAGCCATGCCCATCTTTTAAGATGATTCAAAACCAACATGGAAGCCGTGCCGAACAGCAGCCTGTAGCGTGATGAAAAAGGCAAACTGAGAAACCAAAGTGTGGTTTAAAAAAAAACCAAAAACGAACTCCACAGAGATGGAGAGGAGTTGTCGTGGTTCATTTAAAACATGTTTAGCCTCGGGGACTATTTCCAGCTGCACTTCATAAGCTCTGCTCCGGCAAACACGCAGGTTAATAAAAAGAACCAGTTCCACCCTTTGGATTTTGAATCTGGGCCTTCCAAACGCTTGACTTCATTATTTTTAATTTCCGCAGCCCCCGACTTGTATGAGTACGTTTTCAATTTCCTATCGCTGACATTCCTGTACACTCGGCATGCTGCAGTGGACATGTTGTGTTGATTCTGGATGAGTTTCCCCACTGAAAAACGCACATATACATGCGTGTGTGTGTGTGTGTGTGTGTGCGTGTGTGTGCCATTTATTGATGCAGAAAAAAACATTGAAAAGTCAGCAGAAACACTTTGTGGTCAAATCATTACTCTTAGGGTTTATGGTCAAATGTAGCAACGCATCTTTAAAGTTTACGACCAATATTGTGAGTGTTTGGGTTTTTGGCGCACACTGTTGTTATTTCTGCAGCGTGTTGTATATGAAATCATACTCCAGCTTGTGCGTAACTTTTGAATCTTGATAGCCGCCGTACGGGATGATGTAGGGAGATGATAATTATGTGGATTAGTAGGAACTTGTTGCACGTAGAGCGTGTCCTCTCCCTGCAGTCCTCAGTGCCGCACAACTTTTCCACTCTCCAAAAGACACATAGAGCCATAGTGCTTCTCGCTGTATACCCGGTGATGTCATGTACATTCCTCTGGCGGTGTATCATTTACTGGTGTCGGCCCCTTATAATTCGGAGGAGGCAACGCGCCTGATATCACATGTGACAACCTGTTGATGTGTTTTTGCTGTGCAGCGAGGGAGTTGCTAGGCGCTTTTTTTTTTTTTTTTTTACACAGCAATTAATTTCAGCTCCGACCAGCGGTGGGTGTGACCGTCCAAATGGCTCGGAGAGTTTGACTGGCAGCCAAGAGAATGTGAGAGGGAGAGAGAGAGAGAGAGAGAGAGACTCTATTCCTTCAGCTGACTTTAGTTTTATGAGCAACAAACCACAGTAAACAAACAGAAAAGCATATAAATTCTTCATAGACTACCTTCTAAAACCCGAACCCGAGGTGCGGTTCTGCAGCCAGAGAAGCTTTTTGAGTTAGTAGTTTCATCATCTTTATTCAAGTGGGAATTTCTTTTTCTTTTTTTTTCCAGGCGAAACCTGCTGGGGTTTGTGTTCTTTATGGAGCTTCAGCTCCACGGTGAGGAAGAATAAATTTGCCCATGAGCAGAAGAACACATATTTTTTTTTTAAACACAGCACTTACGTGACAAACGTGTATTACAGCTGCACCGTGGACTGTGCCGTTCGCCGAGCGTTTTGTGATACTTATTTCACTCAGCACTAAACCGTAGGCAGACAAAAAAAAATAGCAGTCAGCTACGGAGCATACTGGAGCATTTAGCGTCACATCCAAATGCTTTTGTCAGCAATCAGTAAAAAAAAAAAAAAAAAAGTTTACAGGGCAAGAAATAGACTTACAGACTATAGGCTAGTGCAGGTTTCAGAATGGTACCGCTTTCATTTATAGCTTTTTATATTTATCCATTTTAAATTCAGCTAACACCAATAATATGAGAGGTTGGCATTTTAATATTCTGAAGTGGGTTTTTTGTTTGAGCACTGTTTGCGTCTGAGCGTATTACGGATGAAAAATCCTGGTGAAAAGTAAGGTTGGATTGATCCCTACGTAATTGGGGAAAATCCATAAGATTTGGAACTGAACACTGTCCTTTTAAAGCGTTCAACTAAATTGGACGGACTGAAGCACGAACAAGGGAGGTTTATTCATAGAGTAGGAGGGGACAGTATCTACGGGGGGGATGATTATAGACCAGCTCCGTTTTTAAGTGGACTTATTACATGTGAGCATTTTACTGGAATGGAGCACACACATCTTTTGTACTCCATTGGTCTTTTTTTTTACCAAGTGATTCAAGTCAAAGTTGACACAGCCTCTAAATGTTGAAATATATATAGCAAAACAACTGCATAAAACATTGATAAAATACTTTTGAATCAGTGGAGATAGTTTTAAAAAAATAGCAACATAGGCAGCACATTGTGATAAGCTCATTTTAAGTATATAAACACACAGTTTCATCTTGTAGCCTGGTATTTTCTGTTCCCTTAGTTACTCAAGTTCGACCCCAATCCAGTTTGTTGTGCTCATTAACTCCATGCAGTGACTTCAACTAATGGAGGCCGGCAACATCTGGGCCCACTAAGGGCACTATTAGCAACCTGCTTATAATTGGCCCTGACCCCTTATTCTGGAAGGTCATTGGTCAGGGAAGGTTGGGTAGTTTAGGAACAGGGAAATTAACTTCCTGTTATTCAATGATAACGTCCAAATTAGTAGCAAAGTCAACCCTAAGGTCATGCGAAAGAAATTCACACACACACGCACGCACACACATACATATACAGCTTGTTTATTCCAAAAAAAGAAGATTTCGTGAGTTTACTGAAATGGAAAATGTCTCAAAATAAGGGGAAAAATGTTAATTAAGCATTTAGCAAGTTCAGCCAAACCATTAAGTGGATATTCATGTCAGAAGTTTGTCTGTTTTTTGCTTTTTTTCTGCTTACAAAAGAGTGTGGCCGTGCGCACTTAACACGTAGTCCTTTAAAACAACATGTGCACACAAAATGGCAAACAGCCAGCGAATGAAACCTTATTTCTAACCACCGTCTAGGTTTCTTCACACTGTGAGTTTTTTTTCGTAGGTAAAGCACCTTCTCAAGGAAATCCTTTCATCCTTATTGGATGTCAGCTTTTTTTTTTTTTTGTTCTCACGTCCAAAAAACATAAAGTTTGACTGTAATCTTTGAAGCTTTACGTTGGAAAATGTCTCGCTGAGGCCACTGCTCAGTGCGGGTCCCATACGGAGAGGGCCCGGGGCCTCGCTGCTCCGCTCCTAACTAACTCCATATGCTCCGGGTCTGGACATCCAACTGACTTCTAAGACTGTTGCAGACTAGTGCAATGTAAACTTAGCATCTCATGTAAGCCCCCCCCCCCCCCCCCCCCCCCCCTTTCCCCTCTTTTAAGCCCCCCCCCCCCCCCACACACACACACACACACACTTCCCCACGCTTTAAGGAGAAGCATCTGTCCCCCATGTCTCAAAAATCCATCTCGCCCCTCGCCGAGGGCTCTGATGATGATGTGGCTTGGCTGTAAAACCTTAGATGATTTTAAATAGTTCACTTTTCTCCATTTACTCACCAACAATTGATTCTAAAGAACCAAGAGAAGCTGGAGGAGTTTTTTTTTATTTAACAAATTAGGTTCACACACAAGCAGCACATGGAGGATCCTCCTCTCCGGTTGTATTGTCCCTGTGTAAGACACTGGGATTCCTCTTTCGGTGTGATTTTTTTTTTTTCTGTTGGGAACTCTTTACTGGGAGAGCTGGCGCTGAAACTGGAATGATGAATGAGGAGGGTAAGAAAGAGTACAACAGGTAACAAGGACCTACTGCTGAGAGACAGATGGCTGAGCTGCACAATGAAAGGCCCATACACTAAGAGGAGGCTCTGTTTGCAAGTGTGTAGCTGTGTGAGTGTGTGTGCGAGTGTGTGTGTGTGTGTGACCCTCATTTATTCTCTGTATATCAATTTGTCCAAAGAGCAATCAAAGAATGCCTTGTGATGACTGTACAGGGGGCGCTTGATTTCTGTACCCTCTTCACAAACGGGTAGATGAGTTTCTTTCAACAATAACATCCAATTAAAAACATGCATGCATAATGTCATTTACACCATGGAAATGTAACCGGTCGAAGTGGGTCATCTGTTGAATGCACATTGAATCTCATTGGCCGCAAGTGTTAATGTCCATGCACCTTATCCTAAAATATATTTATATTGAATCTTGGCATGAAAAGCTGGCCGCTCACCTGTTTAACCAAAAATGCAAATGTGTGACTTCACATAAAAAAAAAACATCTTGATTCTCAAAACTGGACGCCTGACATCACAGGAAGTGCTGCACAACTTCTCCGAAAACTCACAACTTTGGAAATATGTTCGCATGACCTCACATCGTGCAACTCATGCATGAGAAAGTCACAACACTGAGTTTCCCCTTGGATGCGAGACGCGCTACACGCAGCTGCGTTTGAGCGGTTGCAGAGCAAAAGTACGTCAGGGACTGGCCGAACATATCTCACATCTTCACTCCTTAAACTTTTTACAGCGGATCACCGAGGCCGCAAACAATATGAAAATTCAACTGTTGAAAAGATTTTTTTTTTCTTTTTCTTTTACCATATGTGTGCTGATGATTCACAGAGGAGCTCACATTGCAGGCGCAGCTGCGTTTGAGCGGTTGCAGAGCAAAAGTACGTCAGGGACTGGCCGAACATATCTCACATCTTCACTCCTTAAACTTTTTACAGCGGATCACCGAGGCCGCAAACAATATGAAAATTCAACTGTTGAAAAGATTTTTTTTTTCTTTTTCTTTTACCATATGTGTACTGATGATTCACAGAGGAGCTCACATTGCAGGGCTCAGCCACTGTAATCGATAGGAAAACCACCATGGCCCCCCCCCCCTTCCTGGACCCCGCCCCTCCATGTACCCCCTTCCCCCTTTTTGGGAGAAATCTAACAGCACAGTCAAACCACATCCAGCTTGGAGATAGGCCAGGGAATTATTCATTGCTTAAGTTATCTGGGCCGGGGGCCGAATCATCTGGTCACACACACACACACACACACATAAACACGCAAACGCACACACATACACACACACTAGTGCCCTATCCGGGGCAGACGGAGCAATTTTTTTTCCTGGAAGTGAACTTGTTGGCCGCAGTGGCTCTCCACACTAAATAGCGAGGCTAACCAGTGTTTGCTTTGTGGAAATCCCTCTGGCGTTTTGCAGTGAGTGAGATGGGATGGATGGCGCACGCAGGCGCCTTGCCCTCCTCTGTGCAGCCGCGTTGTGCAGCGTGTGCGCGGGGGGCGGGGTGGTTGGGGCCGCTGCATGTTTTCACTGGAGCATGCACAAACTGCAGGTGGAGCCAAAAAAAAAAATTGCATTTCACACACGGCAGAGCTGAGAACATGTGATCGTGGAGTAATGGCTGAGCAATGCAGATTCATGCAGACTGGTTTTATTGCACTGGCGTCCTTTAATATGTTTCTGCAAGCGAAATGGATTCATGGCTCATGTGAAGGTTTTTTTTTCAGGGAACATTGTGTGCAGAAGTTATTCCCAAGCAGTCGTAGACTTACTTGCACCAGGCATCATCTCACAGTTTGACGTTGACCTGTTGAAATTGTTGGGTTTTTTTGGATGATAAATAGGAAGGGTGGATACCAATAAATAAATGCTCTTTATTGCCTGCTCAGTTAGCATCGCTCATTTAAATACAAATTAAGATAAGATAAGATGAGATCATCCTTTTTTGTCCCACAGTGGGGACATTTGCGGTGTTGCAGCAGCAGAGGTAAAACAAACAAACAAAAAAGTATACAAACATAAAAAGACACAGGTTCAGAACAAAGTAAACTAAGGCTATGCAAGAGTAGACACAATATATATATGTATATTGCTGAAGATACAATATATACAGTGACCTGAGTATATGCAATGGAAAAAGGACTGTATGTAATAAATAGTAATATAAGCAGTGTAGTTTACATTGCGAGGAGAAAAAAATTAAATAATAAAAATTAAAACAATTAAAATGTTTACTAATAACACATATAATAGCGCTATTTTCGGTTGAAGCAATTGAAAGATTTTTTTTTTTTTTTTTTTTTTTTAATCATGAGCTGAAGCAATAACCGTTTGAATTATTTCACTATTTATGACTTCTTCGTGCGCCGTTTTCTTTTCTCTCTTTGCCCCATGATCCAGAGAGGCCAGAGTTGTCCCCTGTCAGGATTCGACCCGACAACCTGCAGGCCGAAAGGGGAAGGCTCAGCCGGAGTTGGGGCCCGGGCCTCGTCTCATCTGGTTTCTATTCTCTCTGCCCTGTCCAATGAAATGTGACCTGCTTTAGAGGAGAAGTGAATTATGGACCCATTGGCAAATACCATATTCGCTCCCCCTTTGAAGCCGCGTACGTGATGGAAGGAGGTAAGATGTCATGTGTTAAAGTTATTACCCAATTCTTTTACATGAGCACACTGGGCTCCATGCTCCCCCGACTTTTGAAGACTGCTGTTGGCTTTATCTGTCCTGACAGCAGCCAGACTGGCCACTTTTTTTTTTTCCCACTTTGCCCAAATGTCAGAACTATTTTCCATCTCCCCCGCGACTTTTAGATAACCTCCGCAGAGGTAACCTGGCCTGGTGGGAGCTAGGGAGCGGAGGGTGTGTTACAGGGGGAGGAGGAGGGGGGAGGGGGGGTCGACTCTGAATGTTGTCGTGACAATGGTGGATCATTTTACCAGCTGGTGATTCGTCTGCGCTTGAGTCATTTTGGAGGTACCCATAAAGCCGGTGTGTCATCATCCTGCCTCCCACTCTTTTAATTGAACCTCTCAAATTGCTTTTGTTAAAGGAAAGAAAGAGAGACGAGCCAAGGTTTTTCTGATGTAACCAGTCAGTGATGTAAATCCAAGGATTTGATTTGATTTCATTGATTCTTTATGCCGCGTGTGAAGGATTTATTTTTTTTTGTATATTTTTGCCTTGGTTTCCTATTTGGTGGTGGATAGAGACGAGGAAAAAAGGGGGAAACATAAACTAATGGCAGGAAACAAAAGGGTCCAAACTGGAATCCTTTCTATAGCATTGATGTGCACCAGAGACGTATTTTGGACAAATTTAAGCTTTCTTGACAGATAAGTTTTTTGTGGAAATGTTTTACGTTGACTCAGTTTAATCTTTTTTATAAAATTCAAATGAAAAAAATCATTCCCCGCGACCTCAGGAGCCACGGCAAGTGTCGGCGGAGGACGGTGACGTCAGGAGTGAATGAAGATCTTCGGCTGAGACGCGGCCCTCTCTGACAGTTCTCAGAGGTCAGAGGTTATCCCCGCAGTAACAGCTGCCACCAGATAATGAGTAACAGCAGCACTCCGTCCTGACTGGGTGGAGGAAAAAAAAAAATTAAAAAATACCTCGGCCATGCAGGCGCCTTACGTGAGCAGAGGGGCGGTGGGGGTGGGGAGGTTTGGGGTGCGGTCACTGCGCGTATATTAAAACTGGAGAAAAGGACCCGTTTCGGAGGTTTGGATCCGCGCACGCAGAGACCAGCGAGAAGCTCCCTTTAAACGTCCCGTAATGTATGTTTTTAGTGGAGCATGCCGCGTGCCGACGTGTTTTGTCAGAGTCTATTTGTAGAGAGCTTATGCGTGTACATATGTAGGGGTGAAACACGCTTCTTTCAGAACGGGGGGCCTTTGTAGCGCCGAGCGTGCGCTGACAGCCTCATTGTGTCGTCCCAGCGATGCAGAAGAGTAGGTGTGAAGATGTTGTCGCTGATATTCATTACAAGCCGGCGAGCATCATCCCATCAAAGCCTCTGCATTGTGGAGGGGATCAGGCCAGAAGCAGGTTAAGGATTTCCACCGAGACCCCCCCCCTGCGGTTTTTCTCTCTTTTCTTCTGCTGCTGCCACCTTCTCCAGCATCTCGCTGGAAGTGCAGCGCAATCCCACTTCAAACACATCTTGAAACGGAATCTCTTGTTTGCACAAAGCCCAGACGATGATTTGATTATTTGTTCTACTTTTAAAAAAATCCTTAAATTGTTTGTGTTGCTTGGCTTCTGCTGATGGAAGTTAACCAAGTTTGACTTTTGGGGATTTGCGCATGGAATATTTCTAATATATATATATATAACCAGAATATAACAAATATCACTTAAGGTACAAAAAAAAGCCACAAAATTCAAAACGAGGATTATTTGGTTTATTTACCTCCATCATTCGGTCCTTGGCTTTTGGACTTCTAATATGGGTATTTTTCAATATTTATACGCAGAAAATGATCAGTCAATTATTGGCTCATTGTTAATTAATTTGAATAAAACGAGCAGTAGTTGTGTATAATATTATTATTATGTGTAGCCCATATTTGTAATTGATCATTTCTCTCATAGGGCAGTTCATGTATGGTAATATCAGTACCGTGTGATGTTAAAAATCTGGTGTGTTTAACCACCATTTAAACACAGGGGTTTCAATGAATGGGAAGTATAGAGAGAGAGAGAGAGAGAGAATCCAAAGAGATAGCCATCAGTCAGATGAGTGGCTGAGGGCTGGCAGGCTGCTTCCTGTCCGTGCAGGTTGTGACCCTGCAGCTCCTGCAGAATGATCCGTGTGTTGAGAGAAAGCGCTGAGCCACCGGAGCCGCTGACGACCAGAAGCCCGGAGACCTTTGACAGGCTCCGATCAATCAGCCGATGGCAGCGCAGGCCCCCCGGGGCCCATCTCCCTTGACCCCCGTCCCCTCCCAGAGCCGTAGGGGTCACCCTTTAAAATTTGCCCTTTTATCGCAAAATTGAAAGACTCGTCTGTCGCGCGGACAGGGCTTGGTTGTAAACGTGGAAACTTCAACCGGGCTATGACAACCCACACACAATCACGTTGTTCAGTGTACTTTTGCAAAAATATCCACATGACACGTGCTTTGATTTATTTCCACTGTGGTTCAGGAGGTACTTTTTTCCTTCGACTTTTGTATATTTCATATATGTAATGGACCTGGGTATACGAAGCAGGGAAACGTGTGCTCCCTTGAATTCGATTTTATTCCTCTCTCTCTTGGATTCACTCCCTTGAGAGGGGAGGGTGGAATACAGCAGGAGTTTTGTTTTGGACTCATTCTGGGAACGTGACTCCCTCCCTCCATTCCTTCCAGCTCAATTATCAACCTTTTTTAACTCCTCGGGGCTGGAGCACCCAGCAGCAGGCTCTGACTTGCGCAGGGGGTCCTGAAACTCTGGTCCAACCGAAGAAAAAAGAACGGTGTCGGAAAGCTACGAGCTTCAAGTTTGTGTGCACCTTTTTTTTTTTCTACCCCTGATGGTTCATGAGCTTGTCATATCAAGTCAACTTCATTGATTTCATACAAAAGTTAACATCACAGAAAAGTCAGATTGACTTAATTAACAAATGTAACGCTACCCATTCATAAATCCCCCCCCCCCCCAAAAAGGTGAAAGTATATCCAGGCCTTCATTTTCCCTTCAGGATGTCCCTCCCCATCCATCCATCTTTCTCCTTGTCCGCCCACACGGTGTCCTTCAGGGAAAGTGTAGAACGCCCTGGACAGATTTGTCTCTCCTAAAAGACCGCCGACACCTGTCGGGTGTTCATTTAAAACTTTTACAGGCCCCCTTTTTTTTTTTTTATCCCGGGCACCTGTTTCCTGCAGGCAGAACCTGTAGTTGCATTGATGGGATTTAATTGGCTACCCCTTTTATTTGAATGCATACGAAAATACAATGTGATGGGCCGACGCAAGCATTCCCTTTTAAAAAGTTGGTGTTTTATTTTTGTTATTTTTTTAATGTAGCGCAATTGAAGAAGAGCAACGGAACAATAATGTATTCAGCATAACGTGACGTCACCCCCTTCAGTGTGAAGGTGAAGAACTTGGGAGCGCACAAAATGCAGCTACGTATTTATGTGGAAAAAAAAAAAGCTACATTAATATACTTTATGTCAAAATTGTTTTATATTGCATTGGGCTAATTAGGTTAATGGGAATGTGAGGATACGACGGCTGCAGATTGCAGATTTTTTTTAAATTTCTGTTACTCATATCCACCGTGCACATAAGTGACACACACACACACAAATGATTTCAGCAGAAACCAGGGCGATGAATTACCGACACAGTAACATATTAAAGCCAAGGGGACGCACAAAACAAGCCTGTAAATACCACAACATGACTTGACAAGTGAGACATATGAGGGGCAGGAGGAGGAGGAGGGGCCTTTAAAAAGGAATATCGGGAAGACACACATTCCAATGTGTGCCAATTAGGATTTGTCTTCCTTGCACCTAATTCGTTTGATCGTGTGTTTAGCCACCACACTCGCCAGTGCACGATGACGCTGCCGTGTAGCTTTGTGACTTCATGTGATGGTGGTGGAGGCTTTTGCAAAACTCACTAACTGCAGATGGAGTATTCCGTGGGAGTATGTGTATCCGGGACGCACAAAACAAGCCTGTAAATACCACAACATGACTTGACAAGTGAGACATATGAGGGGCAGGAGGAGGAGGAGGGGCCTTTAAAAAGGAATATCGGGAAGACACACATTCCAATGTGTGCCAATTAGGATTTGTCTTCCTTGCACCTAATTCGTTTGATCGTGTGTTTAGCCACCACGCTCGCCAGTGCACGATGACGCTGCCGTGTAGCTTTGTGACTTCATGTGATGGTGGTGGAGGCTTTCGCAAAACTCACTTACTGCAGATGGAGTATTCCGTGGGAGTATGTGTATCCCCCGTGGCTCATTAATACCTCATTCAAATGTGTTTTTTGTAATCTAATCAAAGTTTGAAACCCACCAGGGTTAAGGGGGGGGGGGGGCTCTCTTGTGTTAGACAGCTTACCGCAATTCCATTTTATTTAAGGCTTACGAGGAATCCTTTCACTCTTGAACAAATCGGAGTGAATGCCTCTGACTCCGACAAGGTCGCACCACCCCCGACAAGGTCGCACCCCCCCCCCCCCCCCCTCCCTCCCCCCTATAGTCATCCTCCGCTCAATGAGCACGGAGAGAGCAGCGGCGCTTTAACCCCTCTGCAATACCTCAGAGCCTCACACGTGTAATGAAATCACAAAATAACAACAACTGCAAATTCAGAGTTTTGGAAGCCCTGGAAGTCTGTGATCTGAGGAAACGGGTGCACGCCAGATGACTTTATCGATGTTTTTTTTTTTGACAAACTTGTGTCATAAATTGTGTTTTTACAGCCCAGACATGAGCCCTTCAAGTCTCGAGGCCTGACGCAGGGGGGAAACAAATCACTGCCGGCGTCCTCAGGAGTGTCGCTGCAAGCGAGGCACTTCAGGAGATTACAAGTTCCAACAGGTTACCAGGTACAAACTGATTCTCCTCATGTTACTTTTGAAGGCCGGCTCCGACCTGCTGGCTCGCACTGGGATTTGACAGTTTGGTTTTAGATCCGTTTACAGTGTTTCTTAATGGGGCCATTGTGGCTTCCTTTGCCCTTCCATGCTGTGGTTTCTTTTTTGCAGCGTTCATGCAAAACTGGAAATTGACTTAAAAATATTCTCTGAGCGAGAGTGGAAATCTCTAAATCTAAAATTTACTTTGAAATTTAGATCCGAGTTTTGTGCGGAAACTGACACAAGGATTTGGGGCTGTGCAACAAGACCAAACAAAAAGGTTTGCACGGTTCAAAAGTTCAAATCAATAGAGCTTGATCATTATTGCTGTAAATGTCAAATAATTAACGATTGAAAGATTTGAGAAAGCATTTCATTGACGGAAACTTCTTTTTGGCGAAACACTGCGAAAACATTCAAATGTCGATGTCTTATTTCTCAAAGTATGTTTACGCAACGCATAAACCTTATATTGATATACAATGAGCTTTTGTTATATTGCCATGAAGGAAAAGTGTGTATAATAAGTCAATGTTCTATGTTCTATCTCCCAGTCCTACTACAGTATGTCTCTTCCTGTCCTTTTAATGTGTTTTTACATTTTTCCCCTGATTCCTTTGCCCTTGTGACCGAGTGTTGTATTGAATGCCTAATTTAACATGGGCCCTTTGTTGGCCCCCTCTTTGTTGGGATGCTCTTTCTAATGGTGCGGTCGGGGGGGGGGTGGCGCGGGCCCCCTCAGCCTGCTCTCATTCTTCCTCTGTGACAGCGTGTCCTTGGGCAAGGCAGCCGAGCTGTCAGGTCTCTCTGTCACACTTCTCAGCAGGCGGGGACGTGGCCAGCCCACGGCGCAGATAGGGGGTCCTGGAGATCCAGGGCACTGCCGCTCATCTCCGAGGATGCCTGCCTCGGTCGTCTAGCAACCCACTCCGGCTGACAGCATTTGTTGGATTGTGTTTGGCTGCCGTGTGATGGAGCGGTGGATGTTGGGGGGGGGGGGGTGGGGGGGGGTGGGGGGGGGGGGGGGGGGGGGGGGGGGGGGGGGGGGGGGGGGGGGGGGTGTTACGGCCAAACTAACCAAACAACACGATGGCTGCTTTTGTTGCCTCACCAAAGAGGAGGAGCAAGAAGGAGACCCCACTATGTGTGCTTTCATGCCTCCAAGTCATGGGAAGTGCAAGTACGCACACGCACACACACACACACACACAATGTTCAATGTAGAGTTTAGTGTCACAAATACCTTGTATTTTATCAAGAATCACAGGTTAACAATTGCGCTTAGTGGTGTAACTATTTTTTGCCTGGGTAAATCTACAAATGATTTCCTTATTGATCACTTGAGTCCAATGTTAAGAAATACAATACAATCATCTTGGTGATGGATTTAGTGTGCTTGATTTTTTTGGTTTTGTATTTTTGCAACCAATCAATCAGGGTTTTTGTCATGTGGGCCTTTAATATCCCATAAAGGTCCCATAAATGTTTTTCCTTCAATTGAATCACAAAAAAAACTAAAAACACTTGTGTTTATTGGTTATGGAGCATGTAAAACATTCTCATAATATCACGGAAGGAGTCCTGGCAGCGACTCTGACGGAAGCAGCCTCTTCCATCTTTCGTCTCCCTCCTAATCCTCTGTTTGCACAGCTCTCCGACTTGTCAGTGTAGTTTGTTTAGGTTTTATGCCCATTAATGTAGGCCTCCACCCACATCTGAAAAGATCATCGCTGATAGATTTGCCAGCCCAACATTTTACCCCAGCGTATGGTGACTGGAAAATGATTAAAGCTAACCGAATGTTTTACCCTAAACAGAGGCAAAGAGAACACCTGTGCGCCGCAGAAAGTCTGCTTGTTCAGATGAAATCTTTTTCTAGCCTCAAATTCACCCCGTGCCGCAAGGTGTTTACTGAAAAGTAGAAATGTGGGGTTTTGCCCAGAGAAGTCCTGAAAAGAGTCTGATAACTGCTCTTGTGGTGGATACATATTGGCTCATAAGCAGAGACAGTGTCATTCTTCAGGTTTTACGTCTTCCCAGCTCAAAAAAGCGTCAGTGTGGTCGGAACGGATTATTCATTTCTTTATTTCTTTATTATTAGTTTGCTTTTTCTTTCTAACAATAAAGTTATATTTAAATAAACATGGATTTTTTTTGTGTGTGTGTGATGCATTTTGCCCATATATATATATATATATATTTTTATGACAAGAAAATTGAATCTTCCTCTAACATGAATACAACTTATGGGGAAAAAAAATATGATAATAAAATAAATATCTGTCGGTAGACATGCGAGTAGTGGATTTTATTTAAAAAAAAAAACATTATTGATCAGAATGTCACAGAGGCAGTTAGAACCTCCACAGCTCATTACATTTTTTTCTTCAATGACTAACACACTTTGTTTAAAACAGTTAAAAAAAACAATCAAAACAGAACAATGAAAAAATGTGCATTTCTGCTGAAGCCACATTGAAATAAATTGGAAAGAATGATGGTAAAAAAAAAAGAATACAAGTTCCCAACACGGGTGAGTGCAGTTCACTGCTGACGACCTACCCAGGTGATCTGTGATTGGCCTCATTCCTCACAGGGAGCAGAAGCAGGAAGTAGAGGAGGAAGGAGATAGCTCCTGCATGTTCTCTTTTGAGACATGGATTAGAGAGGACAGGTGGAGGAAGGACAAGAAGTGGCTGGCCGAGGGTGAAGAGGAAGGAGCGGAAGACCCTGAGCGGGGGTCTCTGCGGAGATATGGGCCACAGTTATCGACCGATGGGGTGAATCGTGGGCTCTCTTGGAGGGAGGCTCGTCGAAGGGTGCGGCCAAAGTTGACACTCAGCAGATGAGCATCAATATTTACCATCTTCAAAACAACAGGTAAGATAAAAATAGGAAAAGTGTATGGCATGTTTTTGTTGGTGAAAAAACAGTTTTTGAAGGGAGATGAACTGTTGAGCTGAGATGTTTTGTTTGCAATTCAAACAGTATTGACCAATGCTTGTTGGCACCGTTTTTTTTTTTGTATTTTTTGACGTTTTTGGACAGAATTCTATACTATGACGATTTTGGTCAAATTTTGGACAACATGCCAAAACATTTTTTTTCACTTTTCTTCACCTGAGCCATATTTTTGAGCATTTTGCATGTTTTTATATTTTTTTTTACATACATAAAAAAACTGACAAACTGTATTATGACGTTTTTGGTAAACTTTTGGCGAAATACCAAATTTCATTTTTTCTCTTTTCGTTTTTGACGACACACTTTACTCTGACGTTATTGGTCAAATTTTTGACAACATACCAAAAAAAATTATATTTTCAATTTTCTTCACCTCAGTAATATATTCAAGCCTTTTGCAAGTTTTCTTTTTTTTTGTGACTTTTCGACATTTTTGGACGACATATTATACTATGACGTTTTTGGTCAAATTTTGGATAACATACAATTTTTTTTCTTCACTTTTCTTCACCTCAGTGATATATTCAAGAGTTTAGCATGTTTTTATGCATGCTTTCAATTTTTATTTTTTTTTGACTTTGCAACATTTTCGGACGACATACTATACTATGACGTTTTTGGTCAAATTTTGGAAGAGGTACCAGAATTTTTTTTTCTTCACTTTTTTCACTTTTTTCACTTTTCTTCACCTCAGTCAAATATTTAAACGTTTAGCATGTTCTTATGCATGTTTTATTTTTTTTTATTTTTTTTGACTTTTTGACATTTTCGATGTTCGGAAAACATACTATACTATGACGTTTTCAGTCAAATATTTGGACAAAATACTTTATTTTTATTTTTTTCACTTTTCTTCACCTCAGTCAAATATTTAAGCGTTTAGCATGTTCTTGTGCATGTTTTCACATTTTTTTCATTTTTGGCATTTTTGACATTTTCGGACGACATACTATACTATGACGTATTCAGTAACATTTTTGGACAAAATACTTTATTTTAGTTTTTTTCACTTTTTTCACTTTTCTTCACCTCACTCATATTTAAGCTTTTAGTATGTTTTTATGCATGTTTTAAACTTTTTTGAATTTTTTGACTTTTTGACATTTTCGATGTTCGGACGACATACTAAACTATGACGTTTTCAGTCACATTTTAGGACAAAATACTTTATTTTAATTTTTTTCACTTTTTTCACTTTTCTTCACCCCGGTCATATATTTAAGCTTTTAGTATGTTTTTATGCATGTTTTCAATTTTTTTTCATTTTTGATTTTCGTCAAATTTTTTGACAGAATACTTTATTTATATTTTTTTCACTTTTTTCACTTTTCTTCACCTCAGTCATATATTTAAGCGTTTAGCATGTTTCCAAATTTTTTTCATTTTTGACATTTTCGGACGACATACTATACTATGACATTTTGGTCAAATTTTTTGACAGAATACTTTATTTATATTTTTTTCACTTTTTTGACTTTTCTTCACCTCAGTCATATATTTAAGCGTTTATCATGTTTTCAATTTTTTTGAATTTTTTGACTTTTTAACATTTTCGATGTTCGGACGACATACTATACTATGACGTTTTCAGTCAAAATTGTTGACAAAATACTTTATTTTTATTTTTTTCACTTTTCTTTACCTCAGTCATATATTTAAGCGTTTAGCATATTTTTATGCATGTTTCAATTTTTTTAAAATTTTTTGACTTTTCGACATTCTCGATGTTCGGACGACATATTATACTATGACGTTTTCAGTCAATTTTTTGGACAAAATACTTTATTTTAGTTTTTTTCACTTTTTTCACTTTTCTTCACCCCGGTCATATATTTAAGCTTTTAGTATGTTTTAATGCATGTTCACAAATTTTTTTCATTTTTGACATTTTCGGACGACATACTATAATATGACGTTTTGGTCAAATTTTTTGACAGAATACTTTATTTTTATTTTTTCACTTTTTTGACTTTTCTTCACCTCAGTCATATATTTAAGCAATAAGCATGTTTTCAAATTTTTTTCATTTTTTGACATTTTGACATTTTCGATGTTCGGACGACATACTATACTATGACGTTTTCAGTCAAAATTGTTGACAAAATACTTTTCTTCACCTCAGTCAAATATTTAAGCGTTTAGCATGTTCTTGTGCATGTTTTCACATTTTTTTCATTTTTGGCATTTTCGACATTTTCGGACGACATATTATACTATGACGTTTTGGTCAAATTTTTGGACAAAATACTTTATTTTTATTGTTTTCACTTTTTTCACTTTTCTACAC
>JAFBJU010002186.1:0-64293 GCA_016785305.1 Colistium nudipinnis | reverse complement strand
CACCTCAGCTGGTGGATGACCAGGAAGTTCTCCATAAGACCTGTGACATGGAATATCACATGATTGAAAAACTACTTATTTTTGACATTGTGTAAGGTAAAGGGCAAAAGTAGGACAGTGAGCTTTGTAACCTGGGTTCTTCGTCTCATTGGGAATCAGGCAACGCACAAAGTGAGGGTGAGTGCTCCTCAAGTTGGTCATCAGCTTGCCCAAGTTCTCCTGTGGATTATGATCATGAGATGATGGATCAAACATGATTCGCAATGTAAGATTTCTAATTGTTATCCAAAAATGTGGAACAATACATACTCTGAAAAGAGCTGAGACAGTCTGGAAAGAGCCACCCTTCTTCTTACCAGCCTTCTTACCAGCAGCAGCAGCGTCTGTTTAGCAAAACATTGAAATTCATAAACTTGAATGAAAATGTTTTCTTGAAGATTAAAACAATGATTGAACTATATCTGCACTATCTTGTTTTATTAATGAAGGAAATATTCAGCATGTTTTTACCTCAGTACCCACACATAGCTCAACCTAGTTTCTTACCATCTCCAGCATGAGCTGCATACAGGTAGCACAGCAGTTTGTTTGAAGATTTCTGGTACAGCTGAACAACTGAGTCATTCAGGGGGTCCTTGTTCTTGTCCAGCCAGCCAGTGATGTTGTAGTCCACTGTACCAGCATAGTGAACCAGGGAGAAGTGAGCCTCAGCCTTGCCCTTTGCAGGCTTTGGCTTCTCAAAGGCCTTCGTCTTGCCAAGATGCTGATCATGCAGCTTGTTCTTGAAAGAGGTGTCGGAGGCCTTGGGGAACATGCACTCCTCTTCAAGGATGGAGAAGATGCCCATTGGCTGAGAAAAAAACATTTCACGTTTTTGGTTTAACAATAGCGTAATTTTCACTTTGACCATAAAAAAGAGGATTCACGCTACGTACCTTCTCAATAAGCTCAATGCAGGCAGCCAAGTCCATACCGAAGTCAATAAACTCCCAGACAATGCCTTCCTTCTTGTACTCTTCTTGCTCCAGGACGAACATGTGGTGGTTGAAAAATTGTTGCAGTTTCTCATTGGTGAAGTTGATGCAGAGCTGCTCCAAGCTGTTGTACTGTGATCAGGGAAAGCTGCTTAGTTTCATAGCAAAATTGTGTACAACCTTTACAATGCTGAAATATTTTAACTACTCACATCAAAGATCTCAAATCCAGCAATGTCCAGCACTCCAATGAAATATGACCTGGCCTGCTTTGTGTCCAGCATCTCATTGATACGGATGACCATCCACAAGAACATTTTCTCATAGACGGACTTACACAGAGCACTGACAGAATTGTTGACCTTGAAATAAGAGGGAAAATTGTCAGTTTTGTTTCTTCCTTTCATTTGTTCCTCGCACATTTGTTTCGAAGAATGTTTCAGGAAGTCATTTTACCTGTGGAACGGTCTGACCTTTGGTCACCATCTCATTTCCGACCTTGACTCTTGGGTAGCACAGACATTTTAGCATGTCAGCGGAGTTCAGGCCCAAGAGGTAGGCGATTTTATCAGCCACTGATGAAAAATCAAATATCAAAATATTGAATATCCAGCTTAGTAAACCTTGTACGCTATATTACTACAAATCAATATTAAATGTACCCTCATTGCCATCGGGCTCAGCCTGCTCTTCACGCTGCTTCTGCTTGAATTTCATGTTGCCATGATGCATCACAGCACCAGTCAGCTTGTAGATGCCGTTCTTTTCCTCTCCAGTGAATCCCAAAACGTCAATGGCCGTCTATTTCACAAAGAAAGAAAAGGTTTTAAATTCAGTTTTTAAAAAATCCCTCTATACACATCCATACATTCGCTGTCTTAGATTCCTAACACAGGATTCTCAGAACAATCATGAATATATTCTTACATCTGTTGCAACAAACTCCTCTGTGTCATCGATGCTCTTGACAGTGATTTCTCCCTGACTGATCATTGGGTAGTCATAGGGGTTGGTGGTGATCAGAAGAGCCTCTGCACAAGTAAAATGAATACATCCTCTTTCAACACTGCCTTAATCCCACTCTATAATTTATATTTTGCATGTTTTGTCATACCCAGGAGCTCTGGCTTATGGCCAGTCATCAGCTGATAGAAGATATGGTAGCTCCTCTCAGCAGACAGCTGGAAGGTGACACGGGACTTCTCCAGCAGATCTTCATTCAACAAAAAAAGTAAGACAACCGTACATTGCCTCTTTATCATGACACAACAAATGGCCGTGTAAATTCAAATTAAGGTGACTTAACAAAATACAAAGTTGCCTTACATGTTTCAATATCTGCTGAGGCCAGCTTCCCACTGGTTCCAAAGTGAATTCTGATGAATTTACCCTAAACATGTGCACTCATGTTAGCAATTATTTTCATTTGTAGCTCTAAAAAACTGTAAAATGTTAATATTACTCACAAAACGAGAGGAGTTGTCATTCCTCACAGTCTTGGCATTACCATAGGACTCCAACAGAGGATTGGCTGCAACAATTTGGTCCTCAAGGGAGCCCTACGAGAGAACGTTGTAGTTTTAGGTTGACCATCCAAACAGTTTTCCTTCCATTGACAGTTTTCTTGTTTTATTATTTACCTTCATTTTGCTGGCTGATACGGGTTGGTCCTTTTTGCTTCCAAGAGCTGCAATTGTTGCAAAGTACTGGATGACACGCTTGGTGTTGACAGTCTTTCCAGCACCGGATTCTCCACTGGGGACAAAGGGGCACATTTTCAAGGATTAGCATTTTGAACATGAAGTTTATTGTGATTTAACATGACAATTTGTGTAATACTTACGTGATCAAGACAGACTGGTTCTCACGATCTGAAACACAAACAAACATACTTCTTATTAGTGGCATTTAAATGTTTCCTTCAGTGAGGGTATGTTTATGTTGAGGTCTATTTTACACATACAGTATTAACACCTGTATCTTTGAACTTACCTGTGAGCATGGCCTGATAGGCATTGTCAGAGATGGAGAAGATGTGGGGTGGTGCCTCAATCCTCTTCTTGCCTCTGTATCCTTGCACAACAACCTCATCGTACACAGGAAGCCACTTGTATGGATTCACGACGACGCAGAACAACCCAGAGTAGGTCTGTAAAAACAGAAAGCGTAGACAATGGGTTATTCATTAGATACACATATAGGCATATTTACACATACAGTACATGCATGCATTCCATGTCTGATAGTTTGGGATATCTGAAGTGATTATCAAAAACTGTTGTTGCTCAAAATAAAACTCACGTAGATCATCCATGATGCATAACGCTCTTTGAGGTTATACAACACACAAGGCTCATTGAGGTGGGTCATCATGGCCATGTCCTCAAGCTTGTCAAACTTTGGAGGGTTCCTGAGATGGATGTCTTCCTCTTTGACAGTGACAGTCTGGATCGGAAATTGAGTTTGAGCATTTGATTTACTTTATATATATATATACGCACACACATATATTTATTTATTTAATTTACTCTTTTTTATTTTCACCCACCTTTCCAGAATCTGTTTCAACTGTGGCTTTGCCACCCTCCTTCTTCACAAGTTTACCCTTGAGATACATCTCATCGGCGTCGACCACAAAGTAGGCAGTTTTGGCGTCGAATGGAGCGGTCTGGGCCTCAATTCTTTCCCTCTCTGGTTTTCTGAGGAAAATACGAGCCGGCCCATAGGCCTCCATCTCTGCGTCAGTGCTCATGGTGGCACTTTAGTGGTGACTAAAAAATTGAGAGTCCACAATAGTTAACCTTTCAAAATTATATTAATATGTTTTTTTTTCGATTGATAATTGAGACTTGTTTTACCTCCGCTCTTTTAAAGAAAAACAATGGATGGTGCTGTCCTTGAAGGAGTCCCAGATACTGTCAAAAGTTAATAGAACATGAGTACAACGCCTTGTGTGTTGAAAGTTGCAAAAATTTCAATATGTTTGAGAGCAACTAAGGGTGAAGACTGTAAAAGATCTTCATATGTAACTAACAAAGTTGTATGGAACAATACTGTCCCTTTTCTTCAATTTACAATCAGAGATGTCTTCACTCTGTAGGCTAAGTATTTACTCAGACAAGAGATTTTTTTAATAATGTTTTCCACTCAAGACCGCTTTGATTGGCCAAACATTTGACTTAAATCAATGGAACTTGTGACTTACATTATATATGAGAGAAATATATTCACTTAACCATATATATATATATATATATATATATATATATATATATATCATAATAAATTGGATGCAATATGAAGTCACAGAAATACCACTTACCTGTGTTGGAAGCCTGTCACTTCATGCAGACGCTCCCATCTCATTTATAGAGGGTAGGAGTGCCTGGTCAGCAGAGTCTCTCTCTGAGTTTGGTCATGACCTCCTTTCATCCTGTAGCTTCTTTTGTGCCAGTGATGCATAAGGAAGTGATATGCGTAATTCTTTGCGACCAAAAATACCCTCCTTAAAAATACACAATGCACGATCATGTCATATATTTGTATCATTGAATATTTTATTTTTTATTTGTATTTCACTTGGATGTGACCAATCCAAGGTGGATGTAGTGAAATATGAATAATCCTAGCACGAGGTAGGTTAACTGATAGTCACTCCACTATAACAAAATAGGAACTACGTCATAAAGGAAATATTCTCTAAATGTTTTCACACCTAAAGATTATTGTTGAAACATAACCACATTAACTAAATAACTCAAATAATGCATATGTATTTTTACCTGATCATCCCAAAAACAAGTTTGTTGGTCTAAGATGTTGTTTCATTCATTAATATGGTTTGTGTATGATTGGTTTAAAATATATTACAGTTCTAACATGTTATGAAGATGCTTTAGGAATTGGTTCAAGATAGTCTTCTAAATGCTATGATATTCAGTTGCAGGAAACTTGCACAAATCAAATATCTCAACCAACTGACACTGATAGAAGACAGTTACCAGCACAAGTTAAAGAACTAAACATATATTCTAAACTTGTTTGAAGCTCTTCAAAAGCTTGTATATATATAAGTAAATCTCAAATAATAACTTTCAAATATCTACTATGATGTTTATAAAGGACTTTATTAATAGACTTTGTAACACATTACTGATGCATGCATGGAGTGTAGTTTTGGATTTGCCCCCAAATATGTGTTGTCTACAATTACAGGACACATGTCATATTCCAGAAATAAAATTAATATCCCAAAAGTTCAAACACCCATATGACTCTTTAAATGGACATGAAAACTGTTGGCATCTTGTTTGATATCAAGCCCAAAATAAGTTCCACACAAGGCAAAATGTCCATGCTACATTTGATAGATGTTGACGCCTGACGTGTGTGTGTGTGTGTGTGCGTGCGTGCGTGTGTGTGTGTGTGTGCACGTGTGTGTGTGCGCGTGTCTGTGTGCGTTAGTGCGTGTGTGTGTAGGTGTGCGTAGGTGTGCGTAGGTGTGTGTAGGTGTGTGTAGGTGTGTGTAGGTGTGTGTGTATGTCACTTTCTGACATGGCTTCAAAGGCCTGAAGATAAAGACAAGGTTTTAGCATTAGGTTTATAATTAGTTGTTTAATTCGATGTGATTTTATCCTTTGCTGCCTATGTGTTATGGACATATTTACCCTCGGAAGGACACACAAGTGATGTGAAGCATTGCTCACTGCTAAGCCCACAGGGCTAAAAGAAGAAGTAATCAAAAACTTGAGTTGAAACTTTGTTCTGCTCCAAGATTCAGATCCAAGTCAAGGTTCAGTTTCATCAAGGAGACATAGTGCAATGACTTCTAAGTGGTGGAAACCTATCTATTTGTGGCCTGTGGCATTGCAAATGGAGTACTGCATTTATGCAGGGCAGACCTGAGACTTTTCAAATATTCAAGTTTCTGTTTTGTCTTGAAACATTAGGGTTAGTGGGGTGTGCCACCCTATATTCCATTTACAAGATTAGAGAGAAGCATTTCATTTCGGTTGTTTTCTGATTTTGTTTTATTGATTACAATTTCTTTGGCAGATCAGCTGTGTCTTGTCCTCCCCCACATTTTGCCAACTTGGGGAAACCTATGATTGATTTCAGTTCAGAAATATAACCACTTTAAAACTGCAAATTGACTCATTCAAATCCTTGATATGTTGTGTTACTGTCCACATTTACCCTAGTTCCAACACGGAACGTAACAATCTGTGCAATTTGTGCAGCTTTATATTTTTACTTTGCCTCAGGTTACAGGCTCACACTGTATTTAGTAATGTGCATGGCTAATTTCCCTACTTGTGTTCAGCTAGATGTTTTTTCCAGACAAGCAAATGAATTCATCACTCAAATTCAAGAAAAGCACAATTATTTATTGTAAAGACCTACAGCCACTGTTTCATATTTTATGAGCTCAGTTGAAAGGCCTTCACTGGATGATGACTCTTACTCAGCAGAATCAGACTAAAAGAAAAGGGGGGAGAATAAATTAGTAATGGTAAATATTCAAACGCAAGCATCCAATTACTAAATAAGCTGTTTTCTCTTTTGATGTGGAAATGAGATTTCATGAAAATAAGTTGCCACATAACAATTAAGAGTATAACTACATCCTTTACCTTTCCAACATCACGGCTCTTGGCCCTCATCTTGTTGACCTGAGACTCAGCGATGTCAGCGCGCTCCTGAGCTTCTTCACTCTCATGCTGAATCTTCCTCAGTCTGGACATGTGAGTGTTGGCCTGCTCCTCCTGTGCAAGGATTGGATTTGTTTCAAATCATTAGTTAATAATGTTATTACCATTAAATCAACGTAATTTAACGTTGTGTCACGTTCTATAAAAGACTCACAGCCTCCTCAGCCTGTCTCTTGTAGGACTTGACTTTGAGCTGCAGCTTGTCCACCAGATCCTGAAGCCTGTGAACGTTCTTCTTGTCCTCCTCAGTCTGCACGGTTACATGATTAAACAGTAAGTGAGGAGGTGCAGCGAGTCACAGGAAAGCCATCGTAGATATTTTGGAGGGAATTACCTGGTAGGTCAGCTCCTTCACTCTCCTCTCATATTTGCGAACACCTTTAATAGCATCTGCTCCGCGTCTCTGCTCGCCTTCAACTTCAGACTCCAGCTCACGCACCTGTAATGAAATTATAAAAAGAAATGGCAACAAAATGATTTAAGAGCAAGAAAGACGGAGTTTATACAATACGTTTAATGTGCTATTATCCTTTAACTAATCTCTGTGCTTTTGTGGGTAGGTCATACCCTGGACTCGAGTTTCTGGAGCTGCTTCTTGCCACCCTTCATGGCGAGGTTCTCGGCCTCATCCAGACGGTGCTGCAGGTCCTTGACGGTGACCTCCAGGTTCTTCTTCATCCTCTCCAGGTGAGCACTGGTGTCCTGTTCCTTCTTCAGCTCCTCAGCCATCATGGCAGCCTGAATGGTGATTCAGTTAGTTCATTTATTATCAGTAGTAAGTGGTTCATCGTAATTGGTAAAATCATTTGTGTATTCAGCAGACTAACATGATAAGTTAAGTTAGAGATGCAAACTCACATCCGTGATGGCCTTCTTGGCCTTCTCCTCAGCATTCCTTGCTTCCTGAACAGAATCGTCAACTTCACCCTGAACCTGGACAAGGTCAGACTCCAGCTTCTTCTTGGTGTTCATGAGACTGGTGTTCTGGATGTAGGAGAAACGTTTGTCATTTTTACGTTTAATTGAATGAACATAGTGTATTTTTCTGTGAACTTCCCTTTCTTTGTATTTTTTGAATTGAAAACAAACCTGAGAGTGAAGCAGGCCGACACGCTCACTAGCATCAACCAGCTCCTGCTCAGCCACTTTGCGTCCTCTCTCTGTCTGTTCCAGAGCGACTCTCAGCTCCTCAATCTCAGCGATCATGAGGCCATTTCTGCGCTCCACCATGGCAACCTGCTCCTTCATGTCGTCATGTGATCTCACGGCATCATCAAGGTGCAGTTGGGCATCCTGATGATGAAAAGATAAGGAGTCAACTGTCTTTTTACCTGAACATTTCTTCTTTTAATATAGAAGTAAATCAATACTGACCTTGAGCTGTCCCTGGACATTTCTCAGTTGTTTCTGGGCCTCGGCAGCCTGCCTGTTTGCATGGCTCAGCTGGATCTCCATCTCATTCAGGTCTCCCTCCATCTTCTTCTTGACTCTCAGGGCATCATTCCTGCTCCTGACCTCTGAATCAAGAGTGGTCTGCATGGTGTCCATCAGCCTCTGGCTGTTCCTCTTGATCTGCTCCATTTCTTCATCCTTCTCTGCCAGCTTCCTGTCAACCTCTCCTTTAATCTGGTTGAGCTCAAGCTGAACACGAAGAATCTTGGCCTCTTCATGCTCCAGTGTGCCCTTTAAATGATTGTAAACAATTGAGTTAAACGTCACATGACCTGAAATACCGACACAGATAAAGTGATTTCAACCAAAAGGAAATTATATAATATCTAATGTCTCATATTTTCTTGATGGTTTAAAATATATTACCTCAGCTTCCTCCAGTGCTGACTGAATCTCAGACTTTTCAGTCTCCACAGTCTTCTTGGATTTCTCCAGCTCATGGATGCTCTTTCCAGTCTCACCAATCTGTTCAGTGAGGTCTGAGATCTCCTCTGTAGTCAAACCAAAAACACAATTCAGTTAATTACAAAAGCTATCCTAAAAGGTAGTTGGAAATGGTAAAATTCTTAGTTTTAGTGACATTTGCATACGCTGCAGGTTCTTGTTCTCTCTCTTCATGGTCTCCAGATGATCCAGAGCCTCCTCATAGGAGTTCTTCATCTTGAACAGTTCAGTGCTAAGAGAGCGGGCCTCCTTCTGGGCTCCCTCCAGCTCTGCCTGGCCTTCTTCATACTTTTGTTTCCATTCTGCAAGGACCTAAAATAATACAAATGAGTCCAAGTGTTATATGAATAAATCTTGGTTTGTTTGGTGTTTCTTTGGACCCTTTAAGTACCTTATCAAAGTTCCTCTGCTTCTTGTCAAGGTTGGCAGCCAGAGAATTAGCTCTCTCCACATCAATCATGAGGTCCTCCACCTCACCCTGCAGCCTCTGCTTGGTCTTCTCCAATGAGGCACATTTGGAGTTCACAGCCTCAACGGACTCCTCAGCATCCTGCAGACGCTGGGCAAGCTTTTTCCTGACAGAAATATATTTTTTAAGTTTCAAGCAAACAATTGAAATTACAACTTAATCAACTGAAAAGATAGTGAATTACTTGGACTCCTCCAGCTCCTCAGTGCGCTGGATAGCATCAGTCTCATATTTGGTTCTCCACTGAGCCACCTCGCTGTTGGCCTTGGACATTCCTCTCTGCAGCTCAGCCTTGGCCTGCAGCTTGTCCACCAGATCCTGAAGCCTGTGAACGTTCTTCTTGTCCTCCTCAGTCTGCACGGTTACATGATTAAACAGTAAGTGAGGAGGTGCAGCGAGTCACAGGAAAGCCATCGTAGATATTTTGGAGGGAATTACCTGGTAGGTCAGCTCCTTCACTCTCCTCTCATATTTGCGAACACCTTTAATAGCATCTGCTCCGCGTCTCTGCTCCCCTTCAACTTCAGACTCCAGCTCACGCACCTGTAATGAAATTATAAAAAGAAATGGCAACAAAATGATTTAAGAGCAAGAAAGACGGAGTTTATACAATACGTTTAATGTGCTATTATCCTTTAACTAATCTCTGTGCTTTTGTGGGTAGGTCATACCCTGGACTCGAGTTTCTGGAGCTGCTTCTTGCCACCCTTCATGGCGAGGTTCTCGGCCTCATCCAGACGGTGCTGCAGGTCCTTGACGGTGACCTCCAGGTTCTTCTTCATCCTCTCCAGGTGAGCACTGGTGTCCTGTTCCTTCTTCAGCTCCTCAGCCATCATGGCAGCCTGAATGGTGATTCAGGTAGTTCATTTATTATCAGTAGTAAGTGGTTCATCGTAATTGGTAAAATCATTTGTGTATTCAGCAGACTAACATGATAAGTTAAGTTAGAGATGCAAACTCACATCCGTGATGGCCTTCTTGGCCTTCTCCTCAGCATTCCTTGCTTCCTGAACAGAATCGTCAACTTCACCCTGAACCTGGACAAGGTCAGACTCCAGCTTCTTCTTGGTGTTCATGAGACTGGTGTTCTGGATGTAGGAGAAACGTTAGTCATTTTTACGTTTAATTGAATGAACATAGTGTATTTTTCTGTGAACTTCCCTTTCTTTGTATTTTTTGAATTGAAAACAAACCTGAGAGTGAAGCAGGCCGACACGCTCACTAGCATCAACCAGCTCCTGCTCAGCCACTTTGCGTCCTCTCTCTGTCTGTTCCAGAGCGACTCTCAGCTCCTCAATCTCAGCGATCATGAGGCCATTTCTGCGCTCCACCATGGCAACCTGCTCCTTCATGTCGTCATGTGATCTCACGGCATCATCAAGGTGCAGTTGGGCATCCTGATGATGAAAAGATAAGGAGTCAACTGTCTTTTTACCTGAACATTTCTTCTTTTAATATAGAAGTAAATCAATACTGACCTTGAGCTGTCCCTGGACGTTCCTCAGTTGTTTCTGAGACTCAGCAGCCAGCCTGTTTGCATGGCTCAGCTGGATCTCCATCTCATTCAGGTCTCCCTCCATCTTCTTCTTGACTCTCAGGGCATCATTCCTGCTCCTGACCTCTGAATCAAGAGTGGTCTGCAGGGCGTCCATCTGCCTCTGGCTGTTCCTCTTGATCTGCTCCATTTCTTCATCCTTCTCTGCCAGCTTCCTGTCAACCTCTCCTTTAATCTGGTTGAGCTCAAGCTGAACACGAAGAATCTTGGCCTCCTCATGCTCCAGTGTGCCCTTTAAATGATTGTAAACAATTGAGTTAAACATCACATGACCTGAAATACTGACACAGATAAAGTGATTTAAACCAAAAGTAAATTATAGATTTTCCACTGAAATATATTTTTCTTGTTTTTTTTTAAATATATTACCTCAGCTTCCTCCAGTGCTGACTGAATCTCAGACTTCTCAGTCTCCACAATCTTCTTGGATTTCTCCAGCTCATGGATAGTCTTTCCAGTCTCACCAATTTGTTCAGTGAGGTCTGAGATCTCCTCTGCAGTCCAACAATAACATCATTCAGATAATTATAGAAGCTACACTAAAAGGTAGTTGGAAATGGTAAAATTTTTAGTTTTAGTGAGATCCACATACGCTGCAGGTTCTTGTTCTCTCTCTTCATGGTCTCCAGATGATCCAGAGCCTCCTCATAAGAGTTCTTCATCTTGAACAGTTCAGTGCTGAGAGAGCGGGCCTCCTTCTGGGCTCCCTCCAGCTCTGCCTGGCCTTCTTCATACTTTTGTTTCCATTCTGCAAGGACCTAAAATAATACAAATGAGTCCAAGTGTTATATGAATAAATCTTGGTTTGTTTGGTGTTTCTTTGGACCCTTTAAGTACCTTATCAAAGTTCCTCTGCTTCTTGTCAAGATTGGCGGCCAGAGAATTAGCTCTCTCCACATCAATCATGAGGTCCTCCACCTCACCCTGCAGCCTCTGCTTGGTCTTCTCCAATGAGGCACATTTGGAGTTCACAGCCTCAACGGACTCCTCAGCATCCTGCAGACGCTGGGCAAGCTTTTTCCTGACAGAAATATCTTTTTTAAGTTTCAAGCAAACAATTGAAATTACAACTTAATCAACTGAAAAGATAGTGAATTACTTGGACTCCTCCAGCTCCTCAGTGCGCTGGATAGCATCAGTCTCATATTTGGTTCTCCACTGAGCCACCTCGCTGTTGGCCTTGGACATTCCTCTCTGCAGCTCAGCCTTGGCCTCCTGCTCCTCCTCATACTGCTCTCTGAGCAGATCGCAGTCATGGCGAGCAGACTGAACGGCATGAGCCAGAGCATTCTTGGCCTGTTGAATAAGACGAAACAGATTTAAACTCACCAATAAGTAGATTTTGTGTTAGAATATACTTATACAGTATTTGATATTTCGTGTGGAGAATCTCTTTTGGAATACCTTTACTTCCTCCTCAATGTGCCTCTTAAACTCCTCAATCTGCTGAGTGAAGGCCAGCTTGCCTCTGGTCAGCTGGGAAACAAGAGCTTCTTTCTCTTCAATCTGGCGAGAAAACTCACCTGAAGGACACAATGTTAATGTGAGATTTCAAGATAATCAGAACTGGTTTTGTTTATTGTTCTTACCAATTGCTTACCATTCTCTGTCTGCAGTCTTGCCCTCTGTGCATTAATATCATTTAGCTGGCGAACATTCTCATCATTTTTAGATTTGAGTTCACTCAGCTGATCCTCAAGAGCTCTGCACATTTTCTCCAAGTTGCCCTAAAATAAAAAAATATATAGTTTCAGTTTCTCAAACTTAAAGCTTGTGCAATATTTGCCCAATACAGGTTTTCCAAAGCACAATAGGTTGGAAATCCCCAATATATAAAAAATCATTCACCTTTGCTTTGGCAACTGCCTCCATGTTGCTGGAGAGGTCATCAATCTCCATCTTGTACTCGCTCTTCTCCTTCTCCAGCTTCTGCTTGACACGCTGGAGGTTGTCGATCTGCTCACCCAGCTCAGCAACGCTGTCAGCCTGCTTCTTGCGAAGAGCTGCGGCCGTAGATTCGTGCTGCAGGGTTGACTCTTCCAGGTCCCGACGCAGCTTCTGGAACTCAGCCTCACGCTTCTTGTTCATCTCAATCTGAGCCGCTGTTGCTCCACCGGCTTCCTCGAGCCTTTCACTGATCTCCTCAAGCTCCCTGGAGAGGTCCGCCCTCTGCTTCTCAACCTTAGCCCGAGCAGCCCTCTCGGCCTCAATCTCCTCTTCCAGCTCCTCAATACGAGCCTAGATTTGATGATTGTAACATCAAAAATGCTTGTTGACTTAAATGTGTTGTTTTGCATTCACTAACACAAATAACTGTGTGAAATAAGGTTACCTGGAGCTCCTTGATCTTCTTCTGAAGCTGAGCACCAAGAGACTGCTCATCCTCAATCTTGCTGAGGAGCTGACTTATCTCAAAGTCCTTCCTTCATGCGGAGAACAAAAAAGCTTTTACTGCTATAGTTCTAATTGTTATTAGCATTGTTATTAGCATTAGCGTGACACTTGAAACAAAAACCTACTTCTTGATTTTCTCATCAGACTGCTGCTTGTCATTCTCCAGATCCATTATGGATTCCTGGGCCAGTTTCAGGTCTCCCTCCAGCTTTCTCTTGGCTCTCTCAAGGTCCATGCGGAGTTTTTTCTCTTGCTCCAGTGATCCCTCAAGCTGCAAAATAACATTTATCAATTATAGTTGATTTGCAGCATTGGAATGACAAACTCGATCAATTCTAGGGGTCTTGGGGTTGTTGGGGGGAAAGGCGCCTGTTTACTCACATCGTCCACTTGCTGTTCCAGCTTTGTCTTGGCCTTGGTCAGAGTGTTGACTTTGTCCTCCTCTGCCTGGAGATCATCCAGAGTTTGCTGGTGGCTCTCTTGGAGAGCTTTCTTCTCCTTGGTTAACTTGGCAATAGACTCATCTTGAGATGCCATCTCTTCTGTTAGGTTTTTCACCTGAAATCCGTTTGAAAAGTTGAATGTTTCCCCCAAAGGTTTAATAATTAAATGGGCACAAAAAACACATTATGAAATAGTTGTACATGTAAGAATAAAATATACTGAACCTTGTTTTCCGTTGCATGTTTCTCCTTCTCCACTTTGGCCAAGGTGAGCTCCAAGTCGTCAATGTCCTTCTTGAGCTCAGAGCATTCATCCTCCAGCTTCCTCTTCTTTGCAGTCAGCTCTGCATTGATTTCCTCCTCATCCTCCAGCCTCTCAGTTGTCTCTTTGAGCTTGGCCTCCATCTGGATCTTGCTCTTAATGAGCCCTTCACACCTTTCCTCTGCATCAGAGAGGTTGTCACCTTCCTATAGTACATAAAATACATTTTCAATCTTAAATGTTGCAGTATTTAATGGTTTATTGACTTAATGTACAACTCTATGATATGGCATAAAATATTCAGAAGATGAGAAATTCTTATTTTGCTATAGCATGTACACAATAAATACATTTATAGACACATTTCACATTTAACTCACTGATGCCACTTGCAGTTGCAGGTCATTCTTTTCCTGCAGAAGGGAAACCATCTTTTCTTCCAGGTCCTTTTTCTTGGCCAAGGCAGTAGCCAGATCTGCCTGCATCTTCTCATAGTTCTCCTTCATCTGAGCCAACTCCTTCTCAGACTCGGCACTCTTCAGAAGTGGTTTGATCTTGAAGTACAGATTCATCCATGGCCAATTTTTGACATTCATGAATGAGCGGATATTGTACTGGATTGAATAGATGGATTCCCTGGGAAAAACAAACAAACAGATACAGTGTTTCTTCTACTGCAATAGGATTAAATGTCTTCCAAATAGAATTGAAGAACAATATGAATATCATGGGACAGAACAGTTTACTGATCAATGAGAAAGTCCTACCTCCTCTCCATCATCTTCACAAACACCTTCCTCATGACATATCCTCTGCAGAGGGCCTGAGTCATGGTCACCAGTGTAGCCAGTTTCTCATCTCTCATCTCCTCCAGGGTACCCAGCAGACCAGCTTTGAAGAACACCTATGATGTCAAGTCAAGGAAATATGGAAGTCATATACATGGACAGCACTGGCCATATATGCACCTGCGGGTATTCATATTTTCCTTATGGTACCTTTGTGTGCCCAAACTTGTACTGAGTGTGGTCCACATCAATGGAGCCCAGAAGCTTCTCTGAAGCTTTCTTGTTGTCGATGAACTGTCCCTCAGGGATGACACTTGCGTTCAGCACTTTGTATCTACGAGAGGAAATTGTTTTGTGAAGCTACCTCCATTGGAATCAACTTGACTTGTTATTATTGAAAACTGCAGTCACCTCTGCTTGAAGTCACCATAGAGGATTCTGCTGGGGAAGCCCTTTCTGCAGATTCTGATGCCTTCAAGCACACCGTTACACCTCAGCTGGTGGATGACCAGGAAGTTCTCCATAAGACCTGTGACATTGAATATCACATGATTGAAAAACAACTTATGTTTGACATTGTGTCAGATAAAGGGCAAAAGTAGGACAGTGAGCTTTGTAACCTGGGTTCTTCGTCTCATTTGGAATCAGGCAACGCACAAAGTGAGGGTGAGTGCTCCTCAAGTTGGTCATCAGCTTGCCCAAGTTCTCCTGTGGATTATGATCATGAGATGATGGATCAAACATGATTCGCAATGTAAGATTTCTAGTTGTTATCCAAAAATGTGGAACAATACATACTCTGAAAAGAGCTGAGACAGTCTGGAAAGAGCCACCCTTCTTCTTACCAGCCTTCTTGCCAGCAGTCTCTGTTTAGCAAGAAATTAAACAATAAGACATTTTACCAAAGAGCAATCATCATAATTATAAATTGCACATAAGAGCTGATATAAGCTTCAAACTAGCAATTTAGCTACTATAGAGACTATAAGGTACATTAAAAAGGCTGTACTCTCTTTGGTCTTGTTTATTACCTTCACTTCCACCATGAGCTGCATACAGTAAGCACAGCAGTTTGTTTGAAGATTTCTGGTACAGCTGAACAACTGAGTCATTCAGGGGGTCCTTGTTCTTGTCCAGCCAGCCAGTGATGTTGTAGTCCACTGTACCAGCATAGTGAACCAGGGAGAAGTGAGCCTCAGCCTTGCCCTTTGCAGGCTTTGGCTTCTCAAAGGCCTTCGTCTTGCCAAGATGCTGATCATGCAGCTTGTTCTTGAAGGTTGTATCAGAGGCCTTGGGGAACATGCACTCCTCTTCAAGGATGGAGAAGATGCCCATTGGCTATAGAATTAAATATAATTAATATAGAATATAATTAAAATCTAGCATGTAATCTGTGAAGGGAATTTCAGTTCTACCTGACTTGTTTGTCTTACCTTCTCAATAAGCTCAATGCAGGCAGCCAAGTCCATACCGAAGTCAATGAACTCCCAATCAATGCCTTCCTTCTTGTACTCTTCTTGCTCCAGGACGAACATGTGGTGGTTGAAAAACTGTTGCAGTTTCTCATTGGTGAAGTTGATGCAGAGCTGCTCCAAGCTGTTGTACTGTAATCAGGGCAAGGTCGAGTCAAGTCAATTCAGGTACAAAGGTGCTTAATTTCAAAAGAAAATCCTGTAGAACTTAAACACTACTGAAATAATTTTGAACTACTCACATCAAAGATCTCAAATCCAGCAATGTCCAGCACTCCAATGAAATATGACCTGGCTTTCTTTGTGTCCAGCATCTCATTGATACGAATCACCATCCACAAGAACATTTTCTCATAGATGGACTTACACAGAGCACTGACAGAATTGTTGACCTAGGAATAAAATAGGTAATTTAGAGAGATTTCCCAGCGTAATCTATTTTTTGGCATAATTAAAAAAGTATAATAAAAATGAATGTATTTTTCTCAAAATTACCTGTGGAACGGTCTGACCTTTGGTCACCATCTCATTTCCGACCTTGACTCTTGGGTAGCACAGACATTTTAGCATGTCAGCGGAGTTCAGGCCCAAGAGGTAGGCGATTTTATCAGCCACTGATGAAAAATCAATTATCAAAATATTGAATATCCAGCTTAGTAAACCTTGTACGCTATATTACTACACATCAATATTAAATGTACCCTCATTGCCATCGGGCTCAGCCTGCTCTTCACGCTGCTTCTGCTTGAATTTCATGTTGCCATGATGCATCACAGCACCAGTCAGCTTGTAGATGCCGTGTTTTTCCTCTCCAGTGAATCCCAAAATGTCTATGGCCGTCTGTTTCACACATGAAAGAAAAGTCCATTCAGGACCGTTTTTGTCTTAGATTCCTAATATAGGATTCTCAAAACAATCATGAATTTTATTTTTACATCCGTTGCAATGAACTCCTCCACGTCATCAATGCTCTTGACAGTGATTTCTCCCTGACTGATCATTGGGTAGTCATAGGGGTTGGTGGTGATCAGAAGAGCCTCTGCACAAGAAACACGAATACATCCTCTTTTAACACTGCCTTAATCCCAGTCTATAATTTATATTTTGCATGTTTTGTCATACCCAGGAGCTCTGGCTTATGGCCAGTCATCAGCTGATAGAAGATATGGTAGCTCCTCTCAGCAGACAGCTGGAAGGTGACACGGGACTTCTCCAGCAGATCTTCATTCAACAAAAAAAGTAAGACAACCGTACATTGCCTCTTTATCATGACACAACAAATGGCCGTGTAAATTCAAATTAAGGTGACTTAACAAAATACAAAGTTGCCTTACATGTTTCAATATCTGCTGAGGCCAGCTTCCCACTGGTTCCAAAGTGAATTCTGATGAATTTACCCTAAACAATTACACTCATGTTAGTCAGATTTGATAGCTGAAAAAGCTTAAATGTATTCAGCTTACAGTATTTTTACTTACAAAACGAGAGGAGTTGTCATTTCTGATTGTCTTGGCATTACCATAAGCCTCCAGTAAAGGGTTGGCTGCAACGATTTGATCCTCCAGTGAACCCTAAAGAATGTCATATAAATATTGTGCATTTTGTAGATTATATAAGATCCATAAACAGAACGTTTCATGTATATTATTTTCAGTAAAACCCTTACCCTAACCCTCTTACCTGCATCTTGGCAGCTGATGGCTCAGCTTTCTTTGAGCTTGTCATTGCAATTATGGCAAAGTACTGAATGACACGCTTGGTGTTGACAGTCTTTCCTGCACCAGATTCTCCACTGGGGGAAGATCAAATATTCATTTTACCTTTAACTGTTTATTTTTTTATCTATTTTTTACTTCCTTACTTAGTTATGTTTGAATTACTCACGTGATAAGGACAGACTGGTTCTCACGATCTTAAACAAAAAATACATGAACAATAATACAAATGTAAAGCCTTGTACTTTGCCACAAAGTGTTGCAGAAAAAAATATAAATAATTCACATGCACAGCTTCTTTAGTCATACAACTTTAACAGAGCATTGTATTCGCTGTACACGCAAATTAAATAAAGTAATAACATTAAATACCATGTTGAGTCATATTTCATGCCATATTTAAAGTAATATCTGCTTTAAACTCAATTTAAAATATTTACCCGTGAGCATGGCCTGATAGGCATTGTCAGAGATTGAGAAGATGTGGGGTGGTGCCTCAATCCTCTTCTTGCCCCTGTATGCCACAACAACCTCAGTGTCGTACACAGGAAGCCACTTGTAGGGGTTCACGACGACACAGAACAGGCCAGAATAGGTCTGTTGAAGAGAGGAACGTTTAAAAGATCTTGTTTTTAATATAACTTTTGTTTTAAAATGATTTAGATAGGGGGTTACTGGTAAAAGAAGAAACCACCACTTGAAAAAATGTCAAGTGTAATACTCACGTAGATCATCCATGATGCATAACGGTCTTTGAGGTTAAACAACACACAAGGTTCATTGAGGTGGGTCATCATGGCCATGTCCTCAAGCTTGTCAAACTTTGGAGGGTTCCTGAGATGGATGTCGTCCTCTTTGACAGTGACAGTCTAGATCGGAAATAGAGTTCCAGCATTTGTTTTTCTTTATATATACACATATATTTATTTATTTTATTTACTTTATTTTATTTTCAATCACCTGTCCAGAATCTGTTTCAACTGTGGCTTTGCCACCCTCCTTCTTGACAAGTTTACCCTTGACATACATCTCCTTAGGGTCAACCACAAAGTAGGCAGTTTTGGCATCAAATGGAGTGTTTTGAGCCTCAATCCGCTCTCTCTCTGGCTTCCGGAGGTAAATAGCCGCCTTGCCATAGGCCGCCATCTCTCCATCTGAGCTCATGGTGGCACTTTAGTTGAGCCTGAAATTGTGAACGTTTAAGAAAAGTCCACAATCGGGTTTTGTGCTGAATTGGTGTGTGCTCATATTAAATTATTGAGATTGTGTTCATGCATGTCTTACTTCCGCTTATCCCTAATAAGATGGCACAGATGTATTGTTGTCCAAGGATGCCTTCAAAGAGAGATTATGATGAAGAGTTTGTATCATCTGTCACATTTGTATATATATATATATATATATATATATATATATATAATAAATTATTTGTCTCACATTTCTTTTTTTTACAGGTAACCATCATGTTAAATTAACACATTTCTAATGCTTCTGTTTCCTGTGATGCTCCTTTTGTGTATTCTTTTGTTCATCATGATTTGTTCTCCATGCTGCTTGCTGGTGAGCAGGTGCTAATATTGTCCAGAAAGGATTGTTCCCTAAGGAAGGCCTTGCAAAATTAAATTCTGCCTTGACAAATGAGAGGCTAACATTAATTAACTGGGAACTTAACAGAGTTCAGACATGCTATTTTCTAAACCCTTTAGTAAATTACTTTTTTCCTCGACCTGTATATTTCCGTCCATATGTGTACACATTTACTTTTCTGATCCTCAAAATTTAAGTATTTTACACTAGTGGCTACAACACTTTTACACTTTACTTTTTTACAACCCTTAATGACACAACCAGACTTTATGTTGAATTCAGTTATCGTCATTCAAAATGTTTTGACGGTTTAAAGAATGTAATTTCACAGACACTGTAAACATTTTTCTACATACATTATTACTAATTGATTACATGCGATTAAAAACAAATGTGACATTTATGTATTAATAAATAAAGATTAGATGACAATAAACACACAAAACACTCACCTGTGGGGATGCCTGTCCGTTCGTGGAGGAGTCTTGAGTCTTTTGCTTTTATAGAGGCTGCGACTGCCTGGTCAGCAGTAGCCTGCCTCTAGATTTGGTCAAGCATCCCTGTCATCCTAAGACCCATCCAGAACAACATTGCAGAACTCTCAAAATAGCAATGAACAAAAAAACAACAACTATATTTGAGAAATAACTTTGGCAAGCTAGAATTTTGGTAAAGTTTTAAGTCTTAAGGAAATAGAAACAGTAATTAGTAAGTAAGTAATAGTAATAATACAATTCTACTTACATTATTGTATGAGAAATTCCCTATTAATTAACACTAGTGCATTTATTTATGCCATACATTTTGTGTGAAATGTAATAGGATCAACATATAATTAATTTTATAAATATATTTAAAAAGAAATTCGGGACTTGAGCTTTGATTTTCTAAAAGCTCTTTTATCTTAGATTCACTTTAATTCCAATGGTATTAAGAGTCTCTTGTCTACATTTTAGATATTTCAAACACAGTAAAACTACAATTTATCACTAGATCAGAGAGTATCACCAATATCAATTTAATACCATTAACCATTGAAACTTACCCCTCATGCAACATGTATTCATTTTAAAGAGAATACCTTGTAATATTAGTCATTTATTGCATGAATAACCATTGGATTCAACTTTATTTCTACTCTTAAAGCATGAGAGTTGGGCTAATGTCAGACGTATGTCCTAAAATAGATGCTGTACAATACTTACATAATGTTTTGAACCACTAATTTGCTCGAAATACATTTTACATTTATACATTTATATTCTTACTTAATTGGGAGGGATTTTGTTTCATTTTCAAATGAAATGTACACTCTATTTAACCATGCAATTAAACATGTCTGTAGCCAGATATGGAACTTAATTTTGGGGAAGCACACATGTGTTACTGGTATTTAGTTGCAGGGCACATCTCATGTTCTATTAAAATTGACCGTAAGGCCCTTTCTACAAAGTTCAAGTGGCATTACACCTTGCCTTAAAAGGCAGAGAAATGTGTTTGCCAACCAGGCTGAGATAAGACCTATAATAAGTCCCACTCAAATATCAAAAATCTTTATCCTGGGACTACATTTGATTCTGAGGATGTTGTTGCTGTTATGGAAACCCAGTGTCCTTGAAAACTACACAAGCCTCATTTTCAGACATTGCTGGCATTGGTTCCAAAATCAAATCGAATACATAATCTTACATAAACAACCGACAACATTCCAAATCAGAGGCATTAACATTGGAATAAACAATAAACATGTTGAAATGTTTATAACTGAACTAGCAGTTGTTTAACAATAAAAATACTATAAAAGTAAATGCACACCTATTTTTTATTGTGAATATCTATGTAAATATAGGATTCATCATTGTGAACATCAAATAATCAAATAATCCAATATTTATACAGCTTAACCTTCGAGGGTCATGGGGGGAGCAGGGGCCATTCCCCTTGGACATTGGGTAAGAGGCAGTGTACATGCTGGAAATGTGACCAGCCTGTTACAGACCCACAGCACAGAGAAAAACAACCAGTCAATTTATAGTCTTCAAACCAACCCCAAATTGCACGTCTTTTGATTGTGAAAGAAGAGAGTTCCCTGTACCTTGCAGGCATGGGGAGAGCATGCACATTTCCCACCATGCTGCACATATTGGCGTTTTGCAAAGATAACTGTGCACAAAAGGCTCATATCAGAAACTTTTTTCAGCCAACCTAAAAAATGGAACAAGCACTTAGCATAACATATTCTGAGAAGAGGCCTTCAGTAATTATACCATTTTGTGCCATGTTTCTATGTGTTGTAATTAGACATTTTGTTGTGTACTCAGAACAGAACAAGAACACTAGCTGTCATCGTGATCAAAAAAAGATTAAAAAGCTAATGTTATTTACAATTTTACATTTTCGGGGCCAACTTGCAGAGCTTTACCTTTGGACTACAAACATTCTAAGTTGTGTCGCTTAGTCTATGCGCTGTGGCGCACTCTGTGACGTTACCGGAAGTGCTTGGAGGACTACACGCTCTGAAAGACCCGCGTTAGGTTCGCTACACTGTTAGCTAAAGTTTATATTCCTTATTCACCTGAGCAGCCCTTCTGCTGCGTCAGCCACACTTACAGGAGGAAATGCCCACGTTAAACGGAACAACCGACGTTGTTTTTGTAAGTTATACCATACATATATTTAGTTATGTCCATTAGCTTTTGTTTACCATCAGTGTTAGCTAGCCAGCTTTTGCTGCCTGCTAAAGTTGTCGTGGTCTATCGTAATATATGTGTTGTTAGATAGTCGTTTGAATATCGTGTACACAGTAAAGGCATGTATTGCTGTTGATTTCGTATAATCGTTGAAATAAATTCCAAAGGAATAAATGTGAACGTTACAGCAACGTCACGTTGTCGTGCTAATGCTAGCTTTACATACGCAACGTTAACTCTTTGAATGATTCGCACATTTGTGCTTAAATTGTTGTGTGCTGTGATTCCCAAAATTGTTAGGAGGATGATGATCTGCCTTATGAAGAAGAGATCATCAGGAATCCGTACTCGGTCAAGTGCTGGATGCGGTACATCGAATTCAAACAGAATGCATCCAAATCCACCCTGAACATGATATATGAACGTGCTCTAAAAGAGCTGCCTGGCAGGTATGTAACGCACAGGGGCATTTCACAAAACCCTCTTAATAGTACAACACATCTGGTGGCTGCGTATCCCAGCAAATCAACTACATCGAAGTTAATCAGTTCTTGACAGTGATGCTGGACCCTCATCAGTAATTAACATGTGACTGGCACTCTTGTGCATTGGTTCTTACTGGTAAACAACACGTGTGATCTTGTTTACAGTTATAAACTGTGGTACAGTTATCTGAGAGAGAGACGGAAACAAGTCAAAGGGAAATGTATCTCAGAACCAAGCTATGAAGAGGTCAATAATTGCCACGAAAGGGCACTGGTCTTCATGCATAAGGTAATATTAAATACAGCATTCCATAGTGAATATGTTGGCAGATGAACTACATCAACATACTATAACCTGTGGAAGTTGTCTCGTGAACTAACCGTATGTCATTCTTTAATCTAGATGCCTAGAATATGGCTTGATTACTGCCAGTTCCTTGTATCTCAATGCAAGATCACAAGAAGTCGACGGTCATTTGACCGCGCACTCAGAGCTCTTCCTGTAACTCAGCACCCACGCATCTGGCCACTGTATCTTCGCTTTGTTCGTAGCCTGGCCCTGCCTGAGACTGCTATCCGGGTGTACCGCAGGTATCTTAAGGTGAGAGCATTGTTACACAATCCAAATTCACATTCATTCATTCATCATGTAAAACGCTTTTATGCTGTTAATATTCACTGTATATATCTGAAGATTTCCTAGTTCTCATTATTAGTTGTCAAGTGCTGTTTTACGAATATTTTACTGAAGCAATCATTTGAAAGGCAAAACAAAATTTGACATCAAGAGCGCTGATGAACACATTTCATTAAAATATTGTTAATTTAAGACAATGGGATAAGTCTTAATGGAGGGAACTTTTAAAAATGAACGCTGTCAATGGAAAAATGATATTACGGCCTAAATAAAAAGTTGTATCAATGTATAACAATGTCCGCTAAATGTGGCGTCTGCTCTTTGCACCATTTAGCTTTCTCCAGAGAGAGCAGAGGAATACATAGACTACTTGCGGTCGGTTGGCCGCTTGGATGAAGCAGCTGTACGACTAGCAGATGTTGTCAATGACGAAAGCTTTGTGTCCAAAGAGGGCAAGTCAAACTATCAAGTAAGATTCCTTTCTCTTCCCAAGTGTTCCCTTGTCTTCACACACCTTGTATAAATCGACAACATACCTAATTCCATGCTACTATTTACATTAGCTAGCTACATTAATATGGCACACATTTATCTTAAAAATAAGCACATTTTTCCATTTGCCATTTTGTTTATGAATGTTGGCCCTTACACACTTGACAATTTGGCAAGTGTTCATTCCTCATCCTTCACAGACTTAACCGGAAAGCACCTCACAGTCTTTGAGAGTGGACATTAACTAGAACATGAGCCCAAAAGTCTACTGCACCACTGAACCAGCCTTGGAAACAACAAACAACTCATTAACAAGGCTGCACCTAAGCTAAACGGGCAATTAGCTTTTTTTGTTTTCTTTGACAGCTGTGGCACGAGCTGTGTGACCTGATCTCCCAGAACCCTGACAAGGTGACCTCCCTGAATGTAGGAGCCATCATCCGAGGAGGCCTCACTCGCTTCACCGACCAACTTGGAAAACTTTGGTGCTCTTTAGCTGACTATTACATCAGGAGTGGCCACTTTGAGAAGGTATGCTTCCTTTTCTCACATCTTCCCCTTTATATCACAAAGCACCTCATATATTCCCTTCAGTTTAACATTGATGCACCGTGTAATGGTTTAACTCACTGTGACTTCACGTTGTCAGGCCCGCGATGTGTACGAGGAGGCCATTCTTACAGTAGTAACCGTAAGGGACTTCACCCAAGTGTTTGATAGTTACGCTCAGTTTGAGGAAAGCATGATTGCTGCCAAGATGGAGACCACTGCTGAGGTTGGAAAGGATGAAGATGGTGTGTATAGATTCCTTAATAATATGTGCCGTATGTATATACTTTTTGCTTTCACTTCTCTCCTCATGCATGCTGTACTCTCTCTGTGTCTCTCTCCTCCTAGATGACATAGACATGGAGCTTAGACTCACCCGCTTTGAGCAGCTGATAGCTCGGCGGCCCCTCCTCTTGAACAGTGTACTCCTTAGGCAGAACCCCCACAATGTTCATGAGTGGCACAAGCGGGTCAAATTGTATGAGGGCAACCCTCGGCAGGTGAGTTTTGTCCTTTGACAAAAACAAAGAGAGCCCCACACAGAGCCCACAGGGTGCTGACGCTATGTTGTTCATTATTTATTGTCAACAAATCCATGCCCTCTATGTACTTTGCAGATTATAAACACATATACTGAGGCAGTCCAGACTGTGGATCCAATGAAGGCCACTGGGAAGCCTCATGCTCTCTGGGTTTCATTTGCCAAATTCTATGAGGAAAACGAGCAGCTGGATGATGTAAGTGATTAAGCAGTTTTCAATAGACCAACGGGCCAGGTGTGATTCTGTATTCTTAACATGTCTTTACCTTACCCATCGGTCCCAAAGGCCAGGACGATCTTTGAGAAGGCTACTAAGGTGAACTACAAGCAGGTGGATGATCTTTCTGCAGTATGGTGTGAATATGGAGAGATGGAGCTTCGTCACGAGAACTATGAACAAGCACTGCGCATTTTGAGGGTGAGGCAATTGTGTGACATTTGCGTGCAATATTATTAGTGCACTCACCAAACTTGTAGTGCCATGCTAGTTATATACTATCATCTAGTGGCAGGACAGAGAAACAACAACGTTGGCCATTGTCTCGTTTCAAACATTACCCCAAATATAGGCTATATATTTTAATAATCTTTGTGTGTGATAAATAATATTGTGGGGCATTTCTGTCCAAATTGATTTGAATATAGAAAGCTACGGCCATTCCATCTAAGAAAGCAGAGTACTTTGATGCATCTGAGCCTGTCCAAAACCGGGTATACAAGTCCTTGAAGGTCTGGTCTATGCTGGCTGACCTGGAGGAGAGTCTTGGCACATTCCAGGTATGTTCACTAATTCTCAGGGAGTTATTAGTATATCAAATGAAACGTATAATTTGATTCTTTCTTTGTTTCCTTTTTTTTCAGTCTACAAAAGCAGTGTATGACCGCATTATTGATCTCCGCATCGCAACACCACAGATCATAATCAATTATGCCATGTTCCTTGAAGAGCACAACTATTTTGAGGAAAGCTTCAAGGTAATAACACCCCACTAATCAAACCTGCTTTTATTCTGGTGGCGTGTTCGTGTGAAACACTTCGAATCATTCTTAAATGTCTTAACACCTTTTTAGGCATATGAGCGTGGCATCGCTCTCTTCAGATGGCCAAATGTTTATGACATCTGGAACACTTACCTCACCAAGTTCATTGATCGTTATGGAGGCAAGAAGCTGGAGCGAGCGAGAGATCTATTTGAACAAGCCCTCGATGGCTGCCCTTCCAAGTTTGCCAAGAGTAAGTTGTTTTGTTAAAATTACATTCATATCTTTCTTGTCTTTGTATATGTTTATTTATAAAAAAAAAATGCTGTACCTCTATTTCAGCCATTTACCTGTTGTATGCCAAATTGGAGGAGGAATATGGATTGGCAAGACATGCCATGGCTGTATATGAAAGAGCAACACAGGCAGTAGAAACTGATGAGAGACATCACATGTTCAATATCTACATCAAGAGGGCAGCTGAGATTTATGGAGTTACCTATACCAGAGCAATTTACCAGAAAGCTATTGAGGTATGGAAAAAAAAAATGTTTTGTAATAATGAAATGGGTAAATACTAATGATGTCTTTCTTAAATTAAGAATCTTTTTTCTGGAAAATTGACACAGTAGCTTTACAATTTTAATTAATACTGAAATAAATCTAAATTGTACTGTGTTCTGTGCTAATAAGGTCCTTCCTGATGAACATGCAAGGGACATGTGTCAGAGATTTGCCGACATGGAGAGTAAACTGGGTGAGATTGATCGTGCCAGAGCAATCTACTCCTACTGCTCTCAAATCTGTGACCCAAGGGTGAGCCACCTCCTGTTATCACACTCATTGAATAAAATCCTTTTTTCCCCACCAGATATCTATGCATAGTTCATATTCCTCCTGACTTACTTATGAACTTGTTTGTGCAGGTGACAGCAAATTTCTGGCAGGCATGGAAAGAATTTGAGATCCGCCATGGAAATGAAGACACCATTAGAGAAATGCTCAGGATCAAACGCAGTGTCCAAGCCACATACAACACCCAGGTCAACTTCATGTCCGCTCAGATGATGAAGGCCACAACAGGTGCCACTGGCACTGGTGAGTGACCGTGCGCTAGCCAATTGGTCTTTGTTTGTCTCTACTAGGCAGTGGAATGAATGCACTGGGATATTGGGGTTGCCAAACATGCAAAAAAAATCCTCAAATCCTGAGGTTACACTTTAGGAAAAATAAATATTGATCAATACATGTTACTTTATGCTCTGTGCCTGCCTGACAATGTTTTTGTCTCTAGTATCAGATCTTGCTTCAGGCCAGATGGGAATCGATGACATGAAGATGTTAGAGCAGAGGGCACAACTGCTGGCTGCGGACGCTGAAAAGGACAAACCCAAGCCCAAAGAGAAGATCCTCTTTGTCAGGTTAGTTGTGCATCTTGTTTTTATTCCATTAATAATTATCTGTCAAAAGTTGTGCCTTATTGGATGACATCTGCCAATGGAAAATGAGACACGAAGGTCATGTTTTTTCGATTTGATTGCAGAAGTGACACTTCTCGCAGTGAGCTGGCTGAGCTTGCCAAACAAGCCAATCCTGATGAGATTGACATTGATGATGATGACGAGGATGGCGATGAAGACCAGGGACCGGAAGGTGAGTGTCGGACACAACAGGCCCTGCCGCTGCAGCAAAACGGGAATTATTGTGTTTATTTGAATGCAAGACTTTTTATCCATAAAAATGCATTCAACGAATGTTCTCCTCTTGGCCTTTACAGAGGTGCAGCTTGAACAGAAGTGCGTCCCCACAGCTGTCTTTGGAGGGCTCAAAGATGAATGAGAGATACCTTTTGTGTCGAAAGAGCTCAATTTCAATTTATTTTGTAAGTGTTCAGTTGTATCCACTTGTACCCATGGATTTCTGTAGTTCAGTATAGAAAGAAATGAATCGGAGCGTATTGGCCTCAGGGTGTCACTCTTTCTCGAGTATATGGCAATACGAGCTATTTTTTCTAATATGAAATACTCTGTGGTTAACTAAAACAGAAAGTCTGATGTTGTCTGAATTTGTTTCTGAATGGCAATGACAAAATATTTAATAGAAAAAAAATGTTTTACCCAAGAATGCAGATATCTTTCTCGAATGAGAAGTACTGCCCTGGACAACATAGGGGAGGACCATCATTTCTTTACCAGGAAGCATTCATTTGAAAGCTGAGTATTCATTCGTTAGCATGTTGTTGGCTAGAGGATCACTAGAAGGCGTGTTTTACAATGCTCAGTTTCAAGATCATACTGTAGTTGTAAATTAGTTATTGTACAAATACATACCAGGAACAACTTACGTAAGGGAAGGCTGTCTCAAATTTTCAGTATATCACATTTCATCCAAGTAAATAATGTTGCAGGTATTAAAAGCTCATTGAACACTTGAGAATATAGACAATAGGCTACAGAGATGTCTTACTTGACATTTTTTTGACATTATACTTTTGAACATCCTTTATTCAGGCATGGTTAAAAATGAAAATTATGCCCCAATTATACATGCTCAACACATGTATGCTGGAAGGTGTAGATCTAACTGAATTGGAAAAAGTACTGTTTCGGAAAAAATGTCCTTGCATAATTTGATTAAAATAGCTGAGAGGTAATCCGCCTACGAAGTTACTGCAGTGGGGCCCCTGGAGAGCTCTTGGAACTTTGAGCAACATCATGTGACAAGTCACTAGAGATTTCAGTTTTCCAGTGTGGGTGAGAGCACTAAATTTCAAGATAATTAGATTCTATAATTGGAATCTTTATACAGTCACAATAACTGGATGCAAACAAATAAACCAATTTCCTTGTTTAATTTCTTTATTTCCAATACCCATATTTAACACAATGTCTACTCTATCTTGGTGTCATTGCAGCTGCCTTAAAGACCGTGGAGTATATTAACAAGTCATCATATCCGCAGTTGTTTGACATCACTCATTGGGCTTTTTTTTTTTATGAAAATAGTTTTGCTATAATTGCCCTGACCATGATATTCCCTTTTGCATAAAAATGTTGACGCTCCGCAACAAATAAAGAAATTAATAAATAAGAAAATGCTGGATTTCCAGGTTCTTTCAATAATAGTGGTGGGCATTAACCAAAGATTTCAGAAGTCATCATTTAATTTAAATTGTACTAATTATATTTCAAATGTGAAGAAAGCATTATTTTTTGGAATTCAATTCAAAAAGTGAAACTGATATTGTATAGATTTTTGGAATAGATTAGATTAGAATTATTTGAAGCCTTTTTTTATTTTTATTTTGATGATAATGGCGTAGAGCTAATAAAAACCCCACATTTGTATAAACTTTGTTCAACTTTGTATAACTGAAATCTGTATATTGATTAGACTGTCATAGTTTCAGTATATAAAAAAAAAACGGCTCAGCAGTCAATAGATTTGCAATTTGCATATTATTATTATAATATATTTTTTTATTTTATGATACTTAAATAATAATATCATGTAAAAAGTGTGATCCCTGGGCTTCACGTTTAGTGGCTTATTTTATAGGCTACTGTGGTTTTGCAAGGGTCCTCCAACACTGTTCTCCACACTGTATGAGCGAACGCATCTGTCGAGTGTGCTTGCAGGACTGTTTCTATTGTTGGCTCTCTTTGTGCTGTTTGACCTTCCCGCTGTCACATGTCCTCAGACGTTCACCTGTGGGCCAGTGAATGCACCTGTAGCGGGCAACACACCTCAGCTCCATTGCTGTCTGCGCTCACACGGAGGTCCCGCCCTCCCCGATCAGCCTCCAATTCTATTGGACGGCGCGATGAGCGAGTGGTTCCTGTGTGAAGCACCTGGTAATCATTCGTCGGCGGGGCTCTCCGTGGAGCTCCGTACAGTGAGTAGGGCACGCAGCAATGCGAACGAAGAAGGGCAAAAATAAGGGGAATCGTCCGGTTTTCCTTGGTAACCTGGCGGATTGGGGCTTCTTCCGGTCGTAGGGAATAATTCAACCGGGATCCCTTTCCAGACTAACACAGAGAAGGACTTAAACTGGGTGGGAAGCGGCACCGGCCCGGATATTTTTTTTTCCCCGACCAAAAACCTTATCCCACATCCCGTAATCCAAGCCCCGCGGTCGTGTGGAGCAGTCAACTAAAAGGATGCTTGCTTGAATATTTTTGATCCAGACTTGTAACCGTTTTTGTTGTTGCTACTGCTGCTCCCCATTAGCCACGGATTCGCCATGGTGGACTCTCCGAGCATGAGGAAGACTTTGGTGGTCCCAGACATAAAGCCATTGGACTTGTACGACTGTGCGAGAGCAAAAATATGCGCAAGTGTCGGGTGGCTGTTGGCGAAGTCCTACGGCAATGCAGGTAGGTTTCAGGCCTGGTGAGTTATCATTCCGCCCAGCGAGGCAGCTTCTCAGACCACCGTCCCCCTTCTGTCGTCACGTATGTTTATATTGTGTTCAACACGGAGCTGAGGGCACATGCATGTAGGGGAGCCACAATGCGTATGTTTGCGCGCGCGTGCGCGCGTGTGAAGCTCAGCGATTTTCAGCACAAAGAGCAGCGTATGAAAGGGGCTGTATGGTTTCTGTACGCGTCTGACACATGTCATTTGTTCGATGTCAATGGGTGGTCACATTTAGGTGCGTGTGTGAGAGTGAGTGTGCTTCAGAGAGACAGGCCGCCTCCCTGGGCCTTATCACGCTTACCCATTTTTGTCGTTTTTCTGTCCGCCAGGCTTCAGTCACAAATTGTTGGCCACTGGGTATGTTTTTAATCCGTCCGGCTGTGTGTCCGTGAAAGGGCTTTTCTGTACAAATGACTCTCAGAAATGCCAGCCCCAGTCAGAGCAATTTCAGATTGGGATCAAATGGCTGCATGCACTGCAGTTAACGCGATTACAACGCAAAAGACTTTTGTTCCGTTGCAGTTTATTAAAGGTGCCTCTTCCGATATCTGAAGTGGACAGACCTGAAGAGGTGCCTGAGAGAAATTGTCCAGCCTCCGTGATGCAAATCACACTCACCCACAAACATCTAAAATAAAAATTATTTGTTTGAATGAGTATCATAAGACGGAGCTTCTTGGCTCTTTGAGAGCAGCCCTGGAAGAGTGTCAGCTGTAACCCTGAGGAGATAACAAGCCTCTTTGTTTTGGAGCCTTATCCACAAATATTAGATCTCACAAAGAAGACGCCAAAACAGTCCCGTTTGAGATTGGCTTGATGACGTTCTCCCTTTTGAGTTTTCCCTGTTTACTGTTTAATTTACTATTGACAGCACAATACAAGGACCCTTCCTGAGATGTGCGTGCACAATAATACTCGACTGGAGGTAAATATACATTACTCCGTTTTGGGTGGAATTGGTGTGAGGTAACCTTTCCTTTTACGTTGATGGTGTGACTTGCATGTTACACAATCCCATGCAAGTCCTGGGCTGAGAGCTCCAGGCTGCTGGTGCATTTGTGTACTCTGTTAAGCACCTCAACCACGCCCTCTGGTCAAAGTCACCATCCATGCCACGCTGCAAGAATATCAAAACTGATTGTGTTGATGTGCAGTTTTGGTCTTAATCAAATGAATGTCCTTAATGATAATTCCCTGCAGACATCATCAAGTCCCTGCCCAGAAACTCGGCCTGGCAGAACAACAGACCGGGTCATCTGGTTCCCTGCTCTTCCAGGTCAATTAACCGAATGATAACAACAGGCTCCATTTTTAATCTCAGGCAGAAAGGAAAATGGAATAGAAAATGGACTTTCAAATGGATCACAAACTATGCACAAGACAGGTCTTTATTTAGACAGAAAACATGCCAGTGTTGACATTTGCTTCAAAAGGAGCTGGCAAGGGCCTCATGACATAAATTAAGAAGAAAGATCTCAAATAAATCCATGTTCAGTCATGTTAATCTTAAAGCTGCTTACAGACTTTCTATGCCGATAAAATATTTCAAGGCTAGATGAACAAGTGACTCAAAATGCAATAACACACTCTACCCTCATCTTCAACACAACTAACCCATAAGCCTAATGAATATTTTTTTAGTTTTTGCTTCGTTATCACAATATTAAACATAATGCTTTAACATTGTCAGATTCTCTAAATTCTATACCGGAAACAGTTATTCACCATGTTGTTAAGCCAAGTAAATGCTGAAACATCCTCTTTGAGTGGAGAGAAGCTCATGCCCACACCTATGTGTTGGTGCTCAGGATTTAAACACTGTGATAGATGACATGAAAGATCCTTTTAGGGTGAGTCCAACTAGTTTGTGTTTTCCATGGAATGAGATCTTGATTTATCTGTTTTTAAATGAAAAATATTATTTTCCAATTATCCCTGGATAATAATTTAATGTGTGTGTCTATGTGTAAATAACTTTATTACCACCTACTAAACCTTTTAAGGCCCAGCTTGGAAAAAACTATTTTGGTCTTAGGTGTTTTTGGTTTGGTATACCCTCTTATATATTTGTTTTTAGAAACGAAGCCAAACCATCTTGAACCGTTCACATTGAACATGTTTCAAACCTTGTTTTTCTTGATCGTGTTTGCCCCATTTTGCTGCAAAGCTGCTTCTAGCATACTGAAATCCTTTTGGAATGATAATTCATCCTCTCTCAATCATTGTAACTATGGTGAGTCAACAAGGGACAAGGACCTAAGGAGGATGTTGTTTTGCTGTTAGTGTTTGCTCAAGTGGTAGGTAGTGGAGTCCTATCGCTGCACTGTATGGAACACAGCTTATCCCGTTTATTCATTTACTGAGGTATGAAGAAAAGTCACCTGCAATACCAAGCAGGGAGGTCAAAGATTAGCGTAAGCCAAAGAAAATAAACAGATTTGGTTGGAAGTTGGTGTCAAAACTGAGGCCGGTTCTGCAAGGTTATCGCGCATGTTGTCGTACTCCTATCCGGTGTTTTTCTGTCTGTGCGTATAATCGTGTTTATATGATGTGCTTCTGTGTACACCGACCCTGTCATAATGCAATTTTAGGCTACTGTGCTTAAGTTATGCTGGAGTGTTGTCTGTGGTGATGTGTTAAAGGACTCACTGGGCTGTGAGGCATAGCTCATTTAGTGGACTTGTAGATGCATATACAGATGAGGGATGCCTCATGTGTAGTTCCTGTGCCTTCTTTCTTTCTTAGCATGTGCTGTCGGATGTGGATCCAATACGTGAAGTGCTTTTATGTAGACTTCTCAGTTTTTGCAATTATTGAAAGGAATATTGTCAAATGAGTGTATTTGTAGTTGATTGATGATTTATTGATTGTTTCAGATATTCCTTGAAACCAGGAGATTAACAAAAATACATATATATGTATAGACATGTCAATGGCAATATTTTAGGTTGCGAAGATGTTTAAGCTATAATGTAATGTAATGTAATGTTTCTGTTGGCATCAGCATTTTCCTAAATTTTTGTGGTCACGTGCCGGGTAGTGTGTTGGCATACCGCTAGATTTGGGGCTCAACACAATAGTGCCTGTTTTGTTCTGAAAATGGGAGAGGACTTTCATCTGTGTTTGATCCTTTAGACCACATGATGGAACATTTTGTTGTTCAGTTTTCCTCAGAGGTTTTTAAAGGTACATAGCCTTATCAAAACACATGGAATGCTAATTAATAGTATTGTAAAATCTTAAAAAAAAAAAAAAAAAAAAAAAAATCACCAAATGCAATTTAGAATTTGGGGTTCAGTAAGCAACCTGACAATAAAGATTGTCAAATACAGCTCCTTAAGGTTACTGTTACTGTGAAAACCTTGTTTGCTTCATGTAAAACCTGGGGTTGACGTATTTATTTGATCCCCTCTGGATTACTGTGTGACGTGTTTATCAATGTCTGTGACATGACCATCCCGCTAGATCATACAGTCAATGAGGTACAACGATACATGGCCTCTTTTTATCTGGAGGCCACCAAGCAATGCAGGTCAGCACAGACAGCGACTAACACTGAACTGACAACAGCCATGAAGGCAAGAGTTTAACAAATGCATGTTGTGATTGTGCACATTAAATTGTGCATTAGTCTTTTGCAATGTTCTTCTGTTTTTCCTTTAACAACCATGGGCAGTGCTGAAGAATATGTTTGCCTTGCTCCTGCGCAAGAACAGAAGAGGTCAGGGTCAGCTCCAGCACAGAGCTCCTGCAGGTGGTTGGGATTAAGCCTCTGGGTCAAAAATGTCCTCAGTAGATGGAAAATGCTCATTTTAACCTCTCCGCTTGAAGAGTGAACGTTTTGCGCACCCAGCGTAGTAATGTGGTGATCATAATCTTTTGACTTGACTTTTGCCTTTTTACTCCGTCCTGTAGATAAGCACTGGCCCTGTGACCTGGGAAAGTGACTGAGAGGCTGTTGCTCGAGTTTATGCAAATACACAAGCTTATGTTTTCTCTCTAAATATTTCCCTGGAGATTTAGCCATGTCACAATTATAGAGGCTTCACGTTGACAGGGCCAGTTTAGCCATTCCCCGAATTTCTGCACCTTCCTTAATAGTTGTTGTGTTGTTGTTGTGCTTTATCCATTGCTGTTTTGGATGTTTACGAGCAAAACGTTGGAAAAATGTGTACACTTTTGCAAATTTAAATTGGTACTGCCTTTTTTTTTTTTTTGTGACATGCTACCACGTCCTTATTTATGCTCAGACTTTCCCATAGGGAAATCATGTTCATATCAACCTGCCTCTTGTCACCGAGTGGTGGCATTTGCATTCTGCTTTGCCTTTGGGTGAAGTTTCTCTTTTTTACCCATCTTAATTTGGAACTAGAACAATGCAGATTCATGAACTTAAGACTAAATATTTTCCTTTTTAGTTGGTGTGTCACTGTCATTTACAGCAGTCAAGTGAGCGTCTTATTTACAGTAAAGTGGACCATGTGACGTCTATAGTCCTCACAGGGTATTGTCTCTAAAGCTGGGTGTTTTGTTTACTAATGTCATTGAATGTATTACATGACTGTATAATGACACAACAACGCTGCGTCCCCTCCCTTGTAATAACCCCCTTGTTTCTATGTTTGGTCTTAAGGACTCATAAACGCCAGCCCATTACTCTTACGTTTGTCCTTTCTCTTTTCACGTGTGACGGATGTTATTTCAGCGTGTTAACATTTTACCCCAGAGACTCTTGTGAACTGTGAAACATGTTTCTAGTATGTTTGTGCAAAGAGATGGGTGTCCTGCTGTTTTAAACTGGATGTAGAGAAACCAGTTTCGTAGAGGGTGTGTGAAGTGTTTGTTTTAGGATCGTTTTTAGGCTGTGCCAATGTTATTTACAGAAAAACCAGTCTGAACAGATTCTTTTAGCAATATTCAGCTTCTAAAAATGTGCTATTGCCGTTTCTTGAGATGAAACTGATTTTTCTCATTTGCTTTTAAAAGTTTCAAGGTTCGAAAGGACTATCTTCATTCTAGCAGCTTTTGTACAAAGATAAGGGGAGAAGCAATCTGCAGATGTCAGCTTTTGAGCTGATGAACTGACCCACTGACGTTCCGGCTTGCTCTGTTCTCATGTTTATTACGTCAGTTCATAATATATACCAGCTTAAGTCACCTACAATGCCAACAATTCATACAGAAACTCGTCTTATTTATTCATTATCCTCAAAACATTGTTCAATTTTGCACCCGCATCTGCCCTATGAACATGGCAATAAGCGTCTGTGTATTTCTTTTTGTCTTTCGGTAGAAAATGTCCCTGCAGAGCTGCGTGACCCCTTCTACTGTGACCAGTATGAGCAGGAGCACCTTAAGCCGCCAGTCACGCGCCTCCTGCAGTCCTCCGAACTCTACTGCCGCACCTACAGCCTATTATTGGGGGGCACCGGAGCTGAGGCAAAGCCCAAAGACAACGTTGCCCTGCTGGAGCTCTTCACTCAGAAAGGCATCGTCTCCAAAGACGAGGACACGCTCGTGACTGATGCAGACCTCCGTTATAAACCCATCAAAATGGTAAAGCATGGTGGTTATGAATCTTATTAACAAAAAGAGTTGCCTATTTTATTTCAACATGACAGCAGTATGGTGCCGCATGGTGAGGGGCTGCTCTGGCAGGCTGTTGTGCGAGGAGTGGCTTCCATACGTTAATTCAGGGAAATGATGTCTGGTATGAAACTGCTTGTTATTTGTCAGTCGGTCTCAGAAGGGGATGTCTCTCTTAACCACGAAACCAGATGCTGTGCTATCCAAGAGCCTGCAGACAAAAAGCAGAGGTGGTCGTATGGGCTTGGCTGTTGGGGTCAGGGCTTGTTTATGCTTTGATTCAGGGGATTATAGAACATCAAAAAGCCCCTCATTCGACCCCTCCCCCATCCACCTATGCTGACCTGAGAGGATGGGTGGATCCAGCTGCTCGCGACTAACGATGACGACTTAAATTCAGGGTGTGAGAGGGAGGGAGAATCGAGGCACAATAGATGGTCAGGACAACCACAACAATGGTTAACGTTTCTGGTGAAACGCTAGATACTGTGCTGAAGGAATACTCTGAGCCGGCCTAGCTAGTTGGATCAAGAGAAACTGGTTTGTCCACTGAGCCCTCTTGACAATGCAATCTCACTCCTGCGGCCTCTCTCCGTCTGTCTATTTAGCAGCCTGAAAACGTACGGATAAGTTATTTTTCCAGGGAATCATAATAGCTGCATTGGCCCTGCCACATTTGTTCTTGAAGTTTGTTGTTTTTACAAGCCACACAGGGAGTCTCTGTATGGATGTTTTTTGTGTTGGTCCACTGCTGCTTTCTACTGGTTAGTGCAACAGATGCAGTTCTGTTACTGCTGGCCCTTGTGATGATACACCTGAATGTATGCTTGAAAAGATTTGCATGCATCTATGACACTATCGTACCGAAATAGCAAATAACCTGTTTTAAGCGCAAGTTTAAGGTTATAATGCTGAGGTTAACAATGACTGAGATTCATCATGATTCACCATGATCATCGCCGCAGCTTCAGCATTTTAAAAAAGATGACACAGAGGGTCTCTGATTGCATATGTTTGCTTTAGAATCCGTGTGGCTGAACTCGGCTCTGGATGCTGCATTCAGGGCAGACTAGGGATGATCATGAAAACATGAACAAATTATTTTGCGTGTTACTGTGAAATGGTCCATTTGCTGTGTTGGTATATGAGCCCTCTGCTTGCTTGGTCCCTCGGCCGAGATAGTCTGCCACTGACTGGCACTGTACCTACAGTGTGGCAAGCAAGGAAAGTGGGTCATGCTGCAGCGGCATTAACGGATGGAGCATCAATGTGGGTCTTGGCCAGTAAACAGCTTTGTAGCAGCAGTAATCTGCTTCGGCACTGCCACATATTACGGCTTCACATATCTCTATGTCAAACAAGAGCATCATTTGAATGCATTTAAATAAAAGTTTGCTGTATCATGTTTGACAGGTGAAACAATTCTGGCGGTCAGTCTGCCCAACTGTGCTCATTGGAATGATCAGACATCTCGCATCATGCCGTCAATGGCTTATAGTTTTGAAAGTTGGCTCATGTCCAAACTCAGGGGTGTAGGTTTGTCCTATGTCTGAAAGATGTTCATCCTGACCTGACCTTCTGCTTCCGTGTAAGAATCCCAGTGGCCCGCTGTCTATGAAACTGCAAAGCTATGATCAAAGTAGGGCAAAGACAGACACATCATAGGTCAATAACGGCTACATAATTATTCTCTGTCATGACATTGTGAGCTGCTGCTACACGATAATGAAGCATTCTAACCCTCTTTGTAGTTGGTATCGGCAATAGTACCTTCGGCCATCTCCACCATTCACCCGGCAGCCCAGCCCCCCCTTCACTGAGATCGAGGATAAAGATCTGTGAAGATTAGAGATAATCCGTTATGCAGACTGAACGTCATCATGCACATCTAGATGACACGCCAGAGATGACCACGTGCGCCCTAAAATCTTCCACATCATCCCTCCTGTAACTATGATGCTGGCTGATACCGGAGGACACCATCGTATACTTATGATATTGTTAATTGCGCTGGAGACGGATCGAAGCGCCTGTTCCCACCGTCACAAAGTCAGTCATGTAACTAGAATGCGGCCGACCCTCTTCTCGTCCCCTGTTGGTTTTTGGAAAAGCACTGACACTTAAATCGTACCGATGTGTTGGCGGTTTTTCTGCTCATGTGAGCATCAGTCACAAGTGGCAGACTATCATTAATGTCCATCATTTTAATACTATTTGTCCTGCTTTCTGCCTTCGTTGATGGGGAGCGCTATTGGGGAGTGGCGACATAATGTTTTCTCCTCGTGTTTAGCAAAGATTACACTCGGCTGGTTTAGCTTATGTTTATCATATGAGCGTAAATGTATAACGTCCTGTGAAAAAATCCCTTTGCTGGGCCCCAGACCTGCCCCCTGTTTGTCTCCCCCTCTGCAGGCACCAGGCAGGGTAGGGGGATGGGGTTAAGTCATATTTCAGACATAATCAGGTTTTGCCCTCACAGTAATCTGGCTCCCTGATCCATAAAATGGCCTTGCAGCCTTTGTTTGGCACATTGTTGACACACGATTATGTAGCGATGTAGAGCTTCCCGGAATGGGGCTCACAAAAATGTCAAATTTGATGGGGTTCATTGATGAGGTGTTCATTTTTCCTCTTTGACACATGGGTTTGTAGAGGATGAAGTGTCTGCTGGCTGGATGCTTCTGAGCAGAGAGCCGGTGCTAAGCCAAGAGCTCTGCTGCGGTCAGGCCAGTGCTCAGATGCATTGTGGGTCAGCGAGTTGGTTGTTATGGTGATTTGGCAGTCTGTGGTGCTGTGTGTTGATGATTTGCTCCTCTCTCCCCTCTCATTAAGGACTCTTGTGATTTAGGTTAGCAAGTTCTACTGCGCCTGTAAACTTTCATTCAGGTTGTCTCTCCTTTTTTATTTATTTGTTCCCTCTCTCTGTCATCCTGTTTCCTTTCACACTGCGACAAAAGCTCCAACCTGTTATTACAAATTGCATGTACCTACCACACCTTTATTTATCAGAAGTTTTAAGCACAACTGTGGCCCATGGTGTCGTACTGCGACATTTAACTAACTTTATTTAATTTGGAAATTTGATTGGGATCGAGATCTCCTTTGTGTACGGGCAAGCGCGGAATTGGTTGATATAATAATTTGATTTATTAAGCATATTCATCAAAGCTGATATATGATGGAATTTTCGTTTTGTCCCTCTCGGAATCATTTACACTGCAGATACCTCCATGGAACATACAACGATATATGTAGATGCTCTCGTCGTGGCAGCAGTGTTGGCCACACAGCCCCCAGTGACTGACTGCGGCACATCCACAGGGATTGACCCAATGCTATCTGACAAGCCTTTGCTGGCAAAGCCCACTGTGCACGACCCGTCAGCCGGTCTGTCCAGGTCAGCACTTTACATCAGGGTTGAGTAGACAGACATGCAGACAGGGCTCATGCACGCAGCTGTACTACCACCAGCCCCGATCAGAGCAAGAATGTCTGGCCTGTAGAGTAGAATTTGTAAGTAGTGAAAGGGGGCAGGCACTGATTTGCACAGATTAGGCTCAAAACTCAAGATTGGAGATTGTCGAGTGGCCCCCTGACGGGCATGTGTTGTTTGTTACTAGTCTGTCCCCTCCATTGGTCAGAATTTATCATTAAAACAAGGGGTGTGTTGCCATTAGCTAGTAGTGAGGCAAGTGGGGCCTCAGCGATGCTGTCGGGTACAACTAAAACGAATACAGAGGGGGAGACAACAATGTGAGAATTATATCTGAAATGCTTAGAAGCATAACAAGGATAAAGAGTGCAAAGGATATGAATGTTATCATGAAATAACCCAAAAATGACATTTTTGTGCCCATTGTCTCATGCAAATAGTTAAAATATCTGAATCATCAAATGATTCAGATATTTGTGTGTAACCTCAAGAGTTCTCTAAATTTTTGAGCACCCTTGATGTCATACATTTTAAGAACTGTTGGTTTCTGCTCCGTGGCTTCACGGATGGAGCACAACTTCTAACGAGCTAACAAGTTTATACAGTTAAGCTGTTCTCTTTGACTGAGCTGATAATGTTGGTGGTGCATTTTAATGGGCTCTGGCCTTTGGAGAGAACACAGTAATGGGCTCTCAAGTATGAGGAAATGTCTGTCGGATACAAATGCCTCGGAATATTTTTTTTTTTTACGCAAGCGAGGGGGGTTTTCTTTAAATTTGTGGGCAAACTAGAACATCTGCAGTAAATTGGATTTTTCAGCCCTTTTGTTGCCAGACAAAAACACATTTCTTTTCCCATAAAAGCTGAAAATATATGGAACACTGAAAACGCCGTTCTCTGTTGTGCTTCCTGGTGATCTAGTTACAGCGCCTCATTTTGTCCCGCCATTGACACATGAGTCATGAGGCGATAGTGAAGCAACCTGGAGAGAGGGCAAGTTAAGGGAAAGCAGCAGAGGAGTGACTGTCTGGGAACACACGTGTTGTCATGTTATAGGTCCGTGGACTCTCTACTGATGTATTGATTGCACACACATAGGTCCAGAGTTCACTCCCATCTACTCCTGTGTGGATTTGCTTGCTGAGAACTTGTGTGTGTTTCTGCTGACTCACAGCTGGCTTTCAATGACCTCTAGAGGACGCTGCCTGCCATTGCCGCTCCGACACGATCAGATCTGATCTTTCCTGCAGGCCTGTCCAGCATTGATGTCTTCTTTATGTTCAGTGCCGTTACTGGTCCCACAGCAAGACGCTTTCCCCTTCTTTCTTCCATGTGACCGTCGTAGAGTGCTCACCTTGCAGTGATAGATGCCCTGATGACAGTGGGAGCCATGGAGACGGTGGCTGCGGTGAGGACATGCGGCTCCGCTGAGCTGCTGGGTGGAGCTACCAGCTGGGAGGTTGCGCTGCTTCATTGGGTCAACGGGGTAAGGAGCAAGCCGGACGCACACATCTTTTGCGTATCCTGTCAGAAAATTCTCATTGTTCAAACTTGTCACCCTGAGCTAAATGGCCGAGCGATGATTTCAGCTTCAGCAATGAAATGTTGTTATGCTATAATCTTCCACGTTTTATTACTGTGACCACACATAATGCTCAGCACAGATCTCTTTTGCCGTCAGTTAAACCAGAAGCTGCGAGAACTGACTGAAGAATCCCAGGCTGACGCTTCTCAGGCCACAGAGCCCCAACCTCTTCAACCCTCTGTGAGTTTTGTATTACAAATAATCTCGGTGAGATTAAGTATTCAGTGCCATAAAACAAAAGTCTCTCGAGGATATATTGTTGATTTTGCTGCTCTTGCAGGGCCTTACCCACTCTCTCGTGCCAACAAGAACTGCTCGGCACAATAAATAAATACGGGCTGTGTCGCTGCTTTGTCAACAAGGGGGTCATGTCGTGTCAAGCAATTACCGTCATCTCAACCCTTTCTCTTCTTTGTCTAGTTCTTGGACACTCTAGGCCTAATACCTCTTGTTGTGCTCCTGTTCTCCACTTCCCCGTCTTTCTCTTTTTCCTACCCCTCCTCCTCTCTGACAGTGTCCTACTCGCTGGTACTGGAAACTTGTTCCTGTAAGTTCCCTCCTTTCCTCTACTCCCTCCCCCTGTCCCTCCATCCCTCCAGTGTCCTCATCCAATTTATCAGCAAATATCTGATGGTCAGGTGTGTTTTGTTTTAAATCTCCATATCCTGGTGTGAGAATGCTCGTCTGAGTCACTTTCTAGGCTGCATTAAATTGCACGTCACAGCATAAATGTCAAAGGGTGGGGCATGACAGGGGCGTGAACAGCATTGTTTGTTGAGAAACGAGTGGTGCATGAATCACAATTGGTACTCAGGCTGGCCTTGAACATGAACAGCGTCCAACCAGTTCCTCTGGTTGTCGGTGTGTCAGAGGGGTGTGTTTGTGTGTGTGTGTAAAACACATAGTGGCTAACAGAGGCCTCTAGCTAGTGTGTCCCTGATGACAGGGTGATGTTTCCTTTTATTTATCTTACTGTGCCTCCGTAGACTCTCGCGTTTCCCACTATTTCATCACAAAAGCCTCTTTCTTTTTACTTTCATTAAGTTACTCCCTTTGAATCCTTCACAGCTGAGCTCTCACTTGTAAAAAAAAAAAAAAAATTACACAACCTTTTTTTGTGCCCTTTCTCACATTTTCATGCTTAACAGTAACTTTCAGTTTTTTTATAACAATGCATATAGGCTTTAGATCATCAACGTGTGTTTGAGAGAACACAGATGATGTTTTTTTTTTTAAACATGATCTAATATGCCATTTATTTTACACACACAAACGTGTTTTTGTTATGGCATTATTTGTGTTGATTTGTTTTTTTTTGTTTTTTTTGTTTTTTTAGCTACGCTACAGGAAGGATAAAATTCAGTCCAAACAGAAGGCTGTCTTTCCAGCGGTGAATGAAGTTAAAGACTTGTCCAGTGGTTGTGCTGTTGCTGCTGTCATACATTACTATTGCCCTGGCCTGTTAAGGCTTGAAGGTATCAGTCAACACTCTAACCACTAACTCTAAGAGTGAAACGCACATTTTTAAGTGCCAGATTTAATTTCAGTTTAAAACTCGACTCTCTCTCTCTCTCTCTCTCCCTCTCCCTCCTTCAGATGTTTGTATGAAGGATGCCATGTCTGTATCAGACAGCCTGTATAATCTACAGTTCATCCGTGAATTCTGTGACAGCTGTCTAAAGTGCTGCTGTCCCTTGGCACTGGAGGACATGCTGTACACACCGCAGGAGCTTCAGGTACTTGCTTAGTTTTGCTGATCGGCAGTCCACTGAATGACATGTTGACAAAAAAAGAATAAGTACAGCTTTGAAAATAACTGATTTATTCTGTGTGATTTGTTTAGCTCAACTCGCTGAGCTTCCTAGCAGAGCTGCTGAACTGGTTCGAAGTGCGCAGGCCAGAATTTGTTCAGCCTATAGACACAATGGGTATGTGCCCCCAATATTTAGGTGCTTTGTACAAATACTGGGCCAAAATACTGGGACATCCTGCGAGTAAGATCATAACATTGAATGTCTCTCAGTGTTTTTTTTTTGTTTTGTTTTTTTGTTAGATGGCTCCACACCACTAACACCGAGCAGCTTGAGTGGCAACAGGTACAGAAACTCGCTGATTATTCTTTTGCTTTTGTAGAAGTCTGGAGTATTCCTTGAATGCATTGGGGTTAAACCTTTTTTCTCTGTCTTATAGTACCTCTCCTTCAATCTTCAAGAAGCCTTTCCTCCCCATCTCCTCCCCTGCGTCAGGTATGTCCCTTCGTCCTTAGATCTACATACAGTTTTTTGTACTCCTTTCTATAATGTTCCCGTCTGTTACACACATTTCCCTCTGCTTGTTTCCATTTTAATTGCGTTGCATGTTGTGTCATACGTATGTTTTCGGACGATTTTTTATTACATTTTATTGGTGCGCTGTTTGGTTAATATGTGCATCCCATTCATTTTTTTTATCCCTGTGTGGTGTGCATGCTTTTACATGTCTGTGTGTGTCCCATTGTACTCAGGATCTTTGACTCAGTCTACCTCAATGTCTCATATAGAGGGAGTTGGAAAGACATGGAGCAAGAAATCCCTTGGGTAAGATAAATATATAGAGTTACAGTGTCTTTGGTACTTTTGGCATTGTACTTATGCTCACTCTTTTTTCCCCCTGGCGAAGCCGTCCCTTGTCCGCAGTATCCTTCAGCATTCCTTTTGGCCTGGACAGCGATGTGGACATCGTGATGGGCAACCCTGTCATAACCCGCTCTGTGAGCTCAGACCAACTTAACCCAGCAGCCCAAAACATTACCCGGGTGCCATACACGCCTCCTGAAGACATCAGCCATTTGCTTAACAAAGCCTCAGGCCCCAGTGGCCCACAGAGAGCTTCCTGGACCACCCAGACTCCCAGCATCCCGATGTTGGAAGATCAGAACGGTCTTGTAGCCAGTGAAACAGGAGAGCTACCTACCATTGAGGAAGCTCTCCAAATTATCCACAATGAGAGCAAGATGGAGCCTCGTTTACACCCAGATGGCGCTCCTGATGGCTTCTACCTCCACTCTCCTGATGAACCTGATACTTCAAGACATACTAGCAACTTAGCAGCCATCAGCAGCTCTGCCCCTACACGCTCAGGAATGATGTACCGACCCTCAAGGGAGTCCCGGGACTCCTCTCGCACCAGCAACACTTCTGAATGTTCGCGAGATGATGATTCTGTCTTGAGAGATGGCAGTGTGGACTCGGATGCATCAGAAGACATGCCGAAGGCCCACTCCACTCCAGCCACCCCGGCTGGTGGTTCTCACTCTCTTAGGGGCCATGGCAAAGCAGAGTCTGACAGCGGTGTAAAATTGACCAACTTTGCAGAGCGCAAAAAGAAGCAGGTTATGGATTCTCCCAAAGCCAGGGACTCCTCTTCTCCTCAGATGACCACATGGGCTCAAAAGTCCGAGGAGAGTCCCAACAAAAGCCCGCAACTCAGTAATGAGATGACAGAGCTGGGAGTTCGACTCGAAGAAAAGCGCAAAGCTATTGAAGCCCAGAAGAAACGCATTGAGGCCATTTTTGCAAAGCACCGGCAAAGACTGGGGAAGAGTGCCTTTCTGCAGTTAAAAAAGGAGCAGCGCGAGGATGGAGATGAGGGCGAAGGGGAGGGCGGCAAGGTCAGCACCTCATCAACGGAGGAAGACCTCTCCCGCTTGACACTGGAAGAAAGGCTAGCTCGCATGGAAGAGGAAGACCTGCGGGAACAAGATGAAAAGCCCACCTCAGGAAAGGATGAGGGTAATATGAGGGAGGGACTTCAGCTTAACAAACGGGTCAGTCACTCCAAAGAAAAGGCAGGTAAACCGGGGGGAAATGATTCTGGGACAGCTGAGAAAATGGTAGCTCCACTAGGGGACTATAACAACGCTGTATCAAAGCTGACTGCAGCTCTTAGCTCCCTTCAAAGTGACATGCAACGTCTGACTGATCAGCAGAACCAGCTAGTCAATAAGAGACCCACGGCTTCCAACAACAATTCCTGGGTAATTCCACCCAGCCCTAAAACCTCCACCCCAGCCCCTGCACGCATGTCTCGAGGATCCAACCACGATTTAAATTCGGCCTCCTCCTCTCCGTCTCCGTCACGCAGAAACGCAAACCGCAGCGCTCCTCCCAAATCTCCTCTAGTCCACCGTAGAGCTCAATCTGTGCCCCCCAAAAGCCCCAAACACCACCAAAGCAATCGTTCCTTGGACATTAAGATCCCGACCCTGTCTAGGGTTCTCAGCACGCATCAAAATGTAGACCGCATCCCCCACCTTCGTCGAGGAAATCCCTATCATTCCCAGGTCCAGACCTCAGCCTCATTCTCCCTCAGTGACTCTGGCAGCCGAGATGACAGGCGCTCGCCTGGACCAACTCCCGTTCCCACACCGCCATTGACTCCTATAGCCACCCCGACTCCCCGTCCTGTTGCAGATGACCTCCTGTCTGAGGTAGGTTCCAATGATGACCATAGCATATTCAGCATGGACCTGGAAGCGGGGTCCCCACATGGTGGTGCAGCTAAGAGGGAAGGGCTTGCAGGCGGGGGCTGCAGCTCTGGTGCCCCGTCCGAGTGCTCCTTCGAGAGTGACGCTCCTTCAGGGATGTTGAATGGAAAACGCAGTAGCCTTATCGAGATATCGCTGTCTGCTCTGCAAGACGGGGAGGAGGACGACCATCTTCATGACGCCTTCTCGGACACGATGAGTGTGGGGGCAGAGCCACAAGGAGGAGTCGGTTTCTTCTTCAAGGTGGGTAACATTACTGCACACGTGCTTATTAATGTATGTACCCTTCCAAAAAATGCAGTTTTTTGAAGACCACCTCACTGATACCTCTGTGTTTCGGTCTTTATTATCAGGAGGACCAGGAGCGACCGGAGGATGAGATGGCCCAGAGAAGGGCTGCTTTGCTGGAAAAACAGCAGAAGAGAGCAGATGAGATGAAAAGGCGTAAGCTTGAGCAGGAAAAAGAAAAAGAGTCAAAGTAAGATCCTTTTTATTCAAACACCTTCTTATAAAACTAGACATTATCGCTCTTGCTTTTGCGCCATTTGATTATTAATATAATAGAGATTACCTGTTGTGGTTTGCAATGTCACATGTTGACCGTTTCATATTTTCTCTATTGACTTTCAGCAAGCCTCAGTGGATGACCATTGAAGGCTGGGGTAAGGGTGAGGACAGACCTCAGACCCCCGTCACCCCTCCTGCAGCGAGCACTCCACCAGCCGAGGGCACTCCCCAGCGTCGAGGAGACTTCACTAAGCAGGAGTATGAAAGGAGACATCAGCTGAAGATCATGGAAGATTTGGGCAAAGTGCTGAGGCAGAAACCAACCACAGTGCGCGGTGTCAAGAAGCAGAGACCTAAGACTGTGTTCAGAGATGACTCCGTACTCTCCCATAGCCCCGTCAAGGGTTTCATGGGTACGTTCCTTTAACATTCGCATACACTGGTCTTTGTTTTCATATGCCTTCTTTCTAAACTCACGCCTTTACTTTTTTTTTTTCCAAAATAATTCATTTCCTTTTCAGGCACAAAGCTGAACAAAGTGTACTCCCACTCAACCATGAACCTGTCCTCCATGGCCAATGACTCTGGTGGCCTGTCTGTAAGGAAATCACCCAGGTAACCTACGCAGTGACTGTGGCTAACGTTTCCCTTTCCCTCCATTCTTGGAAAATGAGAGGCACTACAGCCAAAAACAAGTATTTAATCCAAAGACACTAACACCTTGACCATATCAACAAATTAACTATAATATACACTAATATAAAGTGGAGCAACATGATTGTAATATTGTTATCCTTATATGAGACTTAACTATACCGATTTGAAGTGACTGGAGAATAACCCTAATATTGATCAATTGTCATGTTTTCTGCCCAGAATATTGACGTCAAAGTATCCAATATCCTGAATGTATCATACTGTATGTTTGATAATAAAATAACTACAGGTCCTGTGCTAGCTCTCATCAGTGATATTGTTGGCACATTTACACACAGTCCCAATGTCTATTAATGACTTTCCTCTTTAAATCCTCCAGCCGCTCACACTCTCCTTCCCGGCAAAGGTCACCAGGACGAACAATTGGTGTGAATGGAGAGAAGGACTGGGAGAATGGCTCGACTATTTCTTCCCCAGCATCGATCCCGGAATATACCGGTCTGTTGTATATTCCAAATACATAAATCTTGTTTTTAAACTGTTAAACAATAAATCAAAAACATGTATTGGGTCAATAACGGGTTTTGCAAATATCGTATCCTCCAGGACCAAAGCTGTACAAGGAGCCTAGCTTTAAGTCCAATAAGTTCATCATCCATAATGCTATCACCCGCTGCTGCCTCGCAGGCAAGGTCAACGAACCGCAGAAAAACAAGATTGTGGAGGTAGGTCATCCTGCTTCGTCAGAGTCCACCCCAAGTGCACTATAAGTGGCTTTGAGTTTGGTTTTCAACCGCTTTTAACGCTGTTTTTCCCCATCCGTCACTCTTCAGGACATGGAGACAAGTACTGCCAATCATTTCCTCATCCTCTTCAGAGACACCAGCTGCCAATTCCGAGCAGTTTACACCATGAACCCTGAAACGGAGGAGATGATGCGGCTGACTGGCATTGGCCCGCGCACCATCTCGCCTGAGATGGTGGAGTCCATTTACAAGTACAGCTCCGACCGCAAGCAGTTCACAGTCATCCCGTCCAAAACCATGTCCATGAGTGTCGACGCCTTCACCATACCCGGTCACTTTTGGCAAAAGCGCCCTGGAACTCCGAAAAAGCTTGGCACCCCCAAATGAGGACATTCCAAAGGTGGGTTGAGATGTTATCATTCAGGGAACCGACTCCCAAGTTGACTTCTGTCCTGTTTTATGGCCAGAAAGGCACTTGAGGTTGTTCGTTGTGCATTTAGACTAACAGCGGACATCATGATATCATGATATACCCTCGCGAGCTCCAGGAAGATTCCAGCTAACGATATATGACGAGAGAATGAGTCAATCACTCACTCATCAGCCGTTGTGCTTACAGTAATTTCAAGAGCTTCTGATAGGCTCCAGGTTGTATTATGTATCGGAATGAAGAATTCTTTTTCCGTTGCCACCGGCCTACCCATGCCTTGCCTTACCCTGCCCCCAGAGTCGTTTTTTTTTGCGACTCTACCGTGAGAAAAAGAGACAACCATACTGCCTTTGCCTGCACAACAGTGTTTTGTGCCAGAGTAGTTCTTCCCCTCTCTCATATTTCTGCTTGCTTTTCCCTCTTTGAGCTCACTTGCTCTCCAGTGTACTTTAAAAATGTTGAAAGATCTCGGCTGAAAATTAGCAGCAGTCCACACAGCGCTCATATGAATGTAGGGCACACCACTAACCACTTGTTCCATTCAGGGGTGTTTTTTTTTTTACTGGTCATTCAGGACCAGAGGACCCAGCCCCCAGTGGAACCACCCACTATGGTTCCACTGAGGGCTGCACTGGTGGTGGCTATTGTGGTTGTCAGTGGATTTGCACACCAAGAAACTACTTGTGCATCCATAGTTTGTGCACTCCACGCCACTTCAACTCTCCATCGGCTGTAGACATCTGGATGTTTTTTTTATACTATTTCTTGACATATTTTTGCTGGACAAATCACTTCAGCCACTGAGGGCTGAAAGAAGAATGAAATCCATGTGACTTTTTTCCCCTTGAATTGCTTTCTCATTTCCAACATGGTGAATTGAAATGTTATCTTAAGAAATAATACAGGAAACATGAAGGAGGGCTTTATCATGTTTACCATTACTTGGATTCAGCTCTGTGTGAAAATGATAATCAACTCTAATTTAATATATACTGAATGCTGATTACTTAGATTTTTTTTTTGGCAATGATTTGTAAAAAAGTAAGATGACCTTTGTAAGCTATAAATAAGCTAGCCTGCTGCTTGACCATATGTGAGATGTACGTTTGAGAAGTGAATGAGTAAATGAGAATGAATAGTAATTGCCAAACAGATGAAAATGACGGGAATCTTTTGTCGAGGGATGACTAAATCCTTTACTTCTGTCTGTTTGCTATTGATTCCCTGTTTGTGATTGTTGGCATATTAACATGGGTTTGGTTTTCAGACTTCAGCAGCCATCGTTGGTCGTCGCAACCTTTATGTTGTCACCGAACAGCTTTTGCCTCCTATTCCATGCTATTAGTGAAAACTCTTGACTCTGCATTTGCTTCTGATCAAGTCGAAATCAACATGAGATCTAAAGGACAATTACCCTTTTCATTCTCCATCAGCTGCTACAGCACCTGCAGTTGCAGCTCTGTGACCGCCTCAAACATTAGTGTGTCGAGTGAGTGAGCTGTGAAAGAAAATGTTGAGAGCACTAGGTGAGGAGTAGTGTGTGGAGGAGTGCATAATGTGGATGTTTGTATTTGTGTTAATAAAGAGTATCATGTGGTAGTTAACACTATATTTTGATTCTGTGCAATTCTCCCCTAGAAACCCCCATATCTTCACAGATGTATTTATTTGGTTTGCATTAGATGTTTAGTTTCAGTTTCTGTGTTCTACTCCTGTCTTTTTGGTTGAGTTAAATCACTCATAGGAGTTGTTAACATTTTTCTTCTTTTTGTTATTGAATTTTGTCCCAGCACATTATGTATGTTAATTTCATAAACTGATTATCATTGCAACTGGACCAGACAAATAAAACTTGTTTTTGAATCATACATTTTTCCCCATTGGTATTGCTCATGTTAAATTGGATTTTAAAACACATTGGCAACACACATGCAAAACCAAATTTATTTATTCAGCAATGTCATTTATGTCTTTGCCGCTTCTTTGAAAACATTATGGTCAACATGCTCAGAGCGCGACATGACTGGCTTTGTGGCTGTGGCTAATACTGTTGATAATTGGAATCTGGGCCAAATGTGACGCATCTTACGTAAATATCATCATCATCTTTACCGTGATGATGCACTTTTGTGACTGAAGCTGTAAGTGTCGTGAAAGGGGGCAGGCCTGTTTTTTTTTTTTGTTTTTTTTTTTCCCTCAACGATCCTCAAATGTGAAAAGGACCGGCAGAAAAGGGGGCACAAGCATTTTCAGCAATATCTCAGTTGTTCTTGGTGTGAAGCATCTCGGTGAGCAGAGAGTTGCAGGGCAGATCTCCCAGAAGATGGCGCTGGTACAAATACTCCTCAACCTGCAAGCTAATGCTGCGTACCTCAGGCAGGCGAAGCAGTAGCTGGCCAAACTTATCCGACTGTCCTGGGTGACTCTGTCGAGTGTGCTCCATCAGGGCCCTGTTCACCCTCTCTTGGGTCAGTTCCACCTGCCTTCGACTCTGCACGTATTTCACGTCTAGAGCACAGAGAAGATGCTTGCATATTCATTTACACGCGTAATGCGTGCATTCAGCGGTAACAGAAGCTGCATGCTTGACAAAAACTGTTCAACTGAAAGGCCATGGACTGGATCAAAAAAAGAATTGTTTGTAGAGGCTGTGATCACAACATTTTTAGGATGAAAAACTCACCAGGGTTGAACAGCACCAAGTATTTAAGACAGACAAACTCATGCTTGTCTAACTGTAGAGTCTTCAGTTTGGACACCAGGTCTTGAGTCCTTGACACCAGGCTACTCAGTGTCCCTCCTGCCTGGGAGTTAACAGTCGACACCTCAATCTGTATCGGAATGAGAGAAAGGTAATGACATGTTTGATAATCACAGTCGTGCCGTCGTTCATTTACAGGAGGTTTTTTAAACCTTACCTGTTGCCCCGTGACCAGATATATGCATCCATCTTTGCCATAGGCCACCTGTCTAGACAAGTGGTCCAGGACCAACAACTCACTCCAGCAGCTCTGCAGCAGTACCATCTGGTCCTCCACCTATGTGAAACATAAAAAGTGTATCTGAAGTAGGTTCAAATGAAAGGCTCCAACCGTTGCTCTGCCTACTCTATCAGAGATGTCTACACCTATTCCTAGGACTTCATGATTCATCACCTTGAGCTCTTTGAAGAGGGCGGTGCTCCTGGCCCACTCCACGAGACCAAACAGAGTCTGGTCAGCCATTTTGCACATGATGCTGAATGTATTCAGGCGATCGTGTTTGCCTCGATTGGCCTGCTCTCTCTGCAGGCTGGCCAGGACCTTGGCACACAGCTGACCCTCGTCCTGCTCGCCCTCCAGGAGTTGACTCAAGAAGTTGGTCGTGTGCGTGTCTGCTGCACGAGCGTCTTGGGCTCGGCCGAGAGCTTGGGAGTGTTGGGTGGTTGAGCTTGTTGAGCAGGGGGATGATGCTGGTGTAGCTCTCAAGGTGAATGACCGGTGTTGAGCTGGATGCGCGGAGTAATTTGCGGGAGCTGTGCTGTAGCTAAACGCCAATTCTCCTTTCTCCTGGACAAAGCCAGGATATGTGTGGCAGTACAGTACTGAGCAGGGCAAGGGTGGAGGAGTGAGCATCCTTTCAGCATCCGCTGCGCAGCCCAGTGGGATGGACGTTCCAGACTGCCCTATGCTGGAGGGACAAATGTGGGGTTGACTAAATGAGTCGGAAGACAATGGAGCGCTTGGATGACTCATTGGGTGAAGGTCATTTGGACTTGTGGGCCGGTACATTGTTGTAGTTTCCATCTTAATCCTGTAGGGAGCAGTGTTTGCCTGGGGAGGAACCCTTTGCCGTTTCATTTGCCTGTCCCGTCTATACAGAGGGCCAAATTTATTCCTGCCGCCTCTCATCCGGTCTGCTCTTACAGCTATTTTCCAGGACACAAACAAGAAAGATTTTCTAAAACTTTCCGAACATTGCCAGCAGATATTTTATTTTCAAAAGTCAAAAATGTTTCCACTCCAGCTAAGATTAACTCCACAACCCGAAGTCACCATATATAGCACTTGTTTATGACTTCTTAGATAAGTTGTTAACAACATAAGATCGTGCTTGTCAGTTGCCTGATTACACAAAGCATGTTGTAACAAATGAGAATACATGCCCTAATGGACAAACATGTTTGTGTGTTTGTGTGGAGGAGCTTCTTTAGGTGTGTGTGTTTGTGAGGGAGGGTACCTTCTCTTTTCATGCCCACTGCCAAACATTTCTGGAAGCGGCAGAAAGGACAGCGTTTCCTCTGAGAAAGGTTCATGGGACAGCTCTGTCTTTCTGCACAGGTGTAATGCTTGTTATTCTGCACCGAGCGTTTAAAAAATCCCTGCAGAGAAAGAAAGACATAGACTAGGGCTGTTGCTTCACTCCCCGCAGGACAAAATAATTGTCATGGTGCTGTTGGAGAATAATGACTTTATCTTGGGTTATCCAAACACTGTCTCCTACCTTGCAGCTTTCGCAGGTGAGCAGACCATAGTGGTATCCTGAGACTTTGTCGCCACAGATGGGACAGCTTTCCTCCCGCTCCTGTCTGCCATTCGGCTCGGTTAACTGCTGAGCTGGATAATGATACCAGAGTTATCATTCAATCAAATGCACATAACGACACTGGCTGCTCCTGAAGGTGGCCAACCTCGCACAACAATTCTTGGCTGTTCGAAAGAGTTTCCACTCTTGTAATACTTTTGCTTGACGACTATGTATGGCAGTAATGCAAAGAATAATATACATCTTATAAATAATCTTTTAAATATTCCATGACACAGATTGATAACTAACACATGTTTTCAGATTGGTGTGAATGTTGCTGACATGTACATTTGTCATCTAGTGGTATTGATTGCTGAGGAATAGTGTGTTGCAGGGCCATCCTTCTGTTACAGTCTGTACCTTATCACATTTCCATCACTATGATCACTGATATGACCCCTTACATAATTCTGAAATGTCATATACCGTTTATGACTGGAAACTGTGATTCAAATTAAGACGTCAAGACATTTTAAATTGTTGTTACCATTACGCGCCATACAGGTTCACACAATAGCTTTCGATTCGCCTACCTAAAAGGGCATTATTTAATCACAGAGCACTTGCGTTGAGCACTCACGTGTTGATGATTCCTCCAGATTTACCAAATTGTCCGGACGACTGCCAGGGTTGTGGACAAGAGGCTGTGGGTGATAGCCAGCTAGGTCCATTTTTGGCAGGTGGGGCTTGAGCTCAAGCTATACTGACTCCAGCAGTATAGCAGTAAGCTTGATTTACTTTGCCGCAGAAAACAGGAGACGTGGCAGAAGCGGCGGGCAGGATAGAGAAAGGCCAACAGGCAGGCCCAACGGCCCTGGTGGACTGATGGCTGTTTGGTGGACTTCGATCTTGAGCGAGTGTCATAAAAACCTCTCCTGACTGGCACTCCTATACAGTTTGTCCGTCAGTCAGCAAGCCGGCCAACCAACCAGTGCCTCAATGGGACAGTCTGATAGCCAGCTGCTGGATTGACACTGCAGTGAAATAACTATTTAGTGCAACAGCTGATAACTGATCTGAGATGAGGGTTCAAACTACACATCTCTTTTTTTTTTAAGTGAAGGGGTAACAGGTCACGGTCTTGAGCAGTATATTTTATTGTTTAAATTCATCAGTTTAAACGAACCAATAACTATAGTTTTCATAGATGTAGTGAACTACAAAGCACAATATTTCTCTTGTGTAAAAATATCTCATAAATGTAGTCATTACTGGAGAAAAAGTACTGTTAATGTATACATGAAATCCTTGGTACAAAGCAGGCTGTTTATTCTCAAGTAAAAGACACAGTAATGAGATTAAAGGAAAGGTTAATAGAATTTGAAAATGTGGCTTCAGTCGATGCAATGCAATGGCAAAGTGTAGATATACAGTTCCACTTTCTCAGCACTTGAGGTGATAAGGGACCATGCACCCCCATGGCCTTCATTTCCACTGTTCTGCTGACGATACCCAATTATACATCTCCGCCAAATCCATAACTTCTGCCACTAACTCAGTCGTTATAAACTGCCTCACAGACCTGGACGCAACCTAGCGCCCTCCTACACCAACATACTCCCAGCCGTAACCTCAGATCCGCCGACGCCAAACTCCTCACCCGGAGCACCAGACCTGGGGGCACAGGGCCTTCACCATTGCCGCCCCCTCCCTCTGGAACCCCACCTTCAAAACTGAACTCAAAACACATGTGTTTAAATCTGTGAACCACAATTTGTATTTTAGACAAAATACCTTTTCATTTATAGTTTTTTTTAATTTTCTAGTACATAATATTGTTTTTCTTCTTGATTCTGTAAAGTGCCTTTGAGTACAGTTTAAGGCACTATATACATATACATTATTATCATTAAATACCTCAAATTGCACAAGCACATTTGATTTAGCTCAGCGACAACAGAACGAAGGGAACCCTAACCCTAACCCTAACCACTGGAATGGAACAACACCTGCACAGTAGCATTTGAATGGATTATGACATTAAAGTGACAGTAAAGTTGTCAACCTATTTTTGTCACTTATTTTGAATCCAATAATTGTAATGAAATCGATCATAATTAAAAATCCCTAATGGGCATCACTGAAACGCCCAAGGTGCTTGGCGGTGTGTAATTGAGGCCTAAACGGTCACTCACGTTGAACTTAGTAGCGCCACCTGGTGGAATAGCACTGGTTTAAACTGCCTTGTCTGTTGAAGGGCCTTTGTAACACATTTGGTTTTATTTTGCAATTTAATGAATCAGGGCTATTACACGTTTGAATATGGAGCGGTGTGAAAAGCAATGAAGCACACAGACGCATAACTGATTTCAGCGGCTGTATTAATTTCCCCACAAAAACAAAAAACACCCGATGGAAACCAAGGCAGAAACACCCATCAGAAAAAACAAAAAAACAAAAAACGACACACATCTTAAGGCCCGTTCAAACTGTTGTTGTCTGTTGCTTTAAAACTGCAGAACATCACAAAAAGAAAAAAAGAAAGAAAATGAAATGGGCCACTAGCGGTCACTTGTCTCGGCCTTTAAATTATACTCTTGGATCACATTCATCGGTTAATTTCAACGATCCAGACAATCCAATCAAATGATTTCAACGCAATTAAAATCGCACATTACTGACATTCACAATCACATAAGTCCATCTCGGATTTACTTCTATTAAGTTGGTCCTACCAGACCAGTTGGGGGGGAACTGGGGCCCCAGAGGATCAAGGCTTGGGGTCTGCTGCATACAGGTGTCGAAGTGGTCCAGCACAAAGGTGTCTTCTGGGGTTCCCCCCTTAGCTCGCCAGGCCTTAATTGCTCCCGCAATAGAACCTGGGTGTCGTTCAGCCTCATGTCCGATCCATTCCACTGCAGCACCGACTGTTCAGTGGTTGAATGGTTGTGTAAAGTTTGCACTGAAGCCACAGGGCTTGTCCGCGTATCTCACCGGTCCCTTGGATGCACGTGACATCAAACTCCCAGTTGCCAGATCAACTGCCCGTTAATTGCGTCGCACAAAGTTGGCGTCTCCATCTCACAGATGTTTCAGCCTGTGATAATGAGCAGAGGCTGCGTATTGTGCGCCGCAAACGGAAGAGGCGGGACAAATGCGGGGAAAAATACTGCTCCCTATTGGCTAAGGCGTTTCTATTGACAGGCTGCGGGATACACCAGGGGATATGGAGTGTGACTTATTTTACCTGGGTACCACTTTATCTATTGAGCCAGCTGTTTACACACATGTTTGGAGGGTTCCAAACAGATGGATCAATTAGGAACGACCACAAGAAATAATTGTCAGAATAATTTATTGAATGTTCAAATCCTTCATTACAAGTAATATATGGTGCAGTCTTTTCACATGTATTTACAAATTACATATGAACTGATTGCAGCAGGAGCAGCCACAACTAGCTCCATAATCTTTGTATGGAAGCCGTCGATGCACACAGCTCAAAAGCAGAGGGACAATTCAGTAGGGGTTTCGGAGGTCATTTCCTCACTGCTGGAGGTGCTGGCGGTGCTGGCAAACTGGACCTCCTCCTCCTCAACAACAAACCACACCTCATTATCTCCAAAAGGTGTTTCAAGTGGGCTGAAAGAAATACACACACACAGGTTATTGCAGAGTTGTGGCGTTACCTTCGTTAATCCATAATTTCATCATTATTATTTCTGATCATCTTTGAGAAAATGATGGTATTTCATTTACTTGTTGTACGCAGCACCAAATAACTTTGAATATTTAAGCCCACGCAGATCAAGGGAACCGGAGAGGCGGCTTGTTGTGTTGCTGTCAAACATGCTTCTCAGCAAACCAGTGAAGTTCTGCACAAACACCGTCATCTCTGGTGTTTCTTCGATCGTCACCTGAAAATCAACAATCAATTGTCATGAAGTGGCAAAGCTAATAGTAGAGCCAAATAAATAATTCCATTATAATCAAAGGCATTTATACTGCGTCAGGATGAATGTCTGTTAGTGCATTTTTTTGTGTTAAACTTTACCATATCATCAAGTGGATTGGGGGGGTTCATCTGAACATTTTCCGGCAGCAAGAAACTCATTTTGTAGTTCTTCATTCCAAAAGAACTGTTTGTAGGCATTTCGATAACAAAAGGAGCAGTCATATCAATTGCCGTTGCTAAAGGGGGAAGACACAACAAAATTAAAAAAATAAATTAAAAATTACATTCCAAAAAAGAACTTGAACACCAACACTATAAGAACACCATAAAAGGCAAGCAATATGCATTTCTGGTTGTTGTGGCTTATGGCTACTAAACCCACCACAACTAAGTAAAGTAATTAAAATAATAAAAAATCAATAATAATAAAGTTTCGAATTTTGACAGTACTGCTGGATCAGTAGGGGAAAAAACTGCTATAACAACTTGGAATCTGTAAAGAGTTATGCAAGTTTGCTCGCAAAATACTTTGGTTTTTTTTGGAGATTTCAAATGATTATACTTAAGCAATCCACTATGTTTTCTGTATTCAGCGCTTGCGTTCCTGAATTCAATGTGTTTGTTCATTCATTCACTGTATATCATTATTCTTCTGCACAAGTCTCTCTTGATAAAGAGAACCTAATCTCAATCATACAGTGTTTCAAAAAGTATTATAAAAGAAAATAATACGAGTTGCAAACACTCAGACACATACATACCATTTTCATTGTGACCATCGAAATATTCAGAGATTTTTTTCATTCCCTCGGCGTTTGCCATTTCCATGGAAGAGGCTGACACGTTAGTTGAAGCCCATTTCACAGCATCATAGTGACGGACCTGAGGAAGACGAGCAAACATGGAGGAGTGGGCTTTTAAAAAGGTTTTCTGGCCCTGCGAAAGGTTTTCTCTTGCCCAGAGACACTCACCTCATAATCGTCAGTCTGACATATCAGCTCGTACAGCTTTGAGATCCTTGTCTCAGAAGAGGAGTTTCTGTCAAATGATAAAGGAAATGATTGAAAAGCAGGGCACTGATGCAGACAGAAACTGGTGTTTAAGGTGATGGTACCAAAACCTGTGACAGACTCTTTGTTAAGTTGTGATCATTATGTTTCAATTCCAATTTAGTTGATAGCAGTTGATTATTAATTTTTAAGTTGATGTGTGGAGGCAATGGTGGCATAATTAATGCTCAGCAAAATACATCAATCTGCCAAAATGGAGATTAAATTCAAGTTGCTTACCCAAATTTGGCCTCAGCTGTCAAAACCAGCAGAAGACCAACAAGCCCTGAAAGATAAACCCTGGAACACACAAATGTTTTTCATCCAGTCAAAACAGGGAAAGCCTCACATTAATATAACCACAAAGTTCTATTTAATACAATTGCAAAAATATATACTCACATTGTTAGTTGGTGTTGTAGAGTTGAGTGCCTCAGAAAACTGTATCTTTGCAGACTAGTCCAATGCTGCTACTGAGTCGAGCTCGGACTATTATAGGAGGCCTGGCCACGCCCCCAACCAATAACACAATCCCCATGATTTGCAAAACAAATTGGAGAGCAAAGCAGAAACAAACCGAGGCGTTGTCCTTTACATTGTTCGTGTTGTTTTAAGTCAATTATTTGTAATTTAAAGACAGCTGTTCAACAGCACTTAGAACAATGTGTGACTGCCTCACATACAGCCCCTGCTCAGTCCATATGTTCCAACTGTTGATTTTGGAGCAGCTTGTCATTTTTTCCCTTGCCTGTAGCATTTGAGCTCCGGTGAGAGTGAGGTTATTACAGAATAAAAAAAAGTGTTGCTGTATTCTCCCCTTTGAACAAAGATGTACACGTCTCATAGAACATCATATAGAAATGCACTGGTAAGGGCGGTGCATCGGCCCCTTTGGTTGTTTTGATAGCAAGGTGCCCCCTGTCAGTTCTATCCTTCATATGTCATAATTTTCCGAGGCTCGTGGACTTAAAACACAGAGGTTCACAATCGCACCGTGGATGAGCTTATTTTATTGTGTATGCAGCAAACAGTTACTATTGAGGTTTTTGAAACTCGCACCTCATGTTTCCTTTGCTGTGCTGAACCCCTGCGAGCGCGGATAGAAGTACAACATCTCTTTTCTTCAAACAAGATACTTCAGTGCAGTTTTTATTTTTTTTGCATTTTGCAAGTGTATCCAAACAAGTGACTCACACATAGGTACCTTGAAGTCTATTTGATAGGCCTATTTTCCTGTAAATAATTCACTGAATAAATTCATGCTTTGCTACAGTAAATGCTTCATTTTCTAACTTCATTAAACATTTTTGACATTTACATGAAGACACCTTTTGCCTTTTTTGTGACCTCTCCATCATAAAAAAATCCTTTTACCGGGTCGAAAGTTGAGGCTTCATGAGCACTACAAGGGAAAAACTACAACTCAACCAACCATCAATGTAGGTTTCTGAGATAAGTCATTTGAAGAAAAAATTAACTTATAACTAAATTATCTGAACTATTTGTGCTTTGCTCTTTAAGGTAAACTTTGAGACTGTTATTTCAATTTAAATAACTTTAGAATGTTCCTCAAGGTAAAGCAAATATTTAATTGTATTGATCAGGTAAATAAACACATAAATAATAGTCTCCCCTGGACACACACACACACTGACAAACACACACAATTCAAATGCTAATTAGTAAGCTGGGCCTAGGCTTGTCCCTTTGAGCTAAACCTTGTTTAACATCCTGGATAGTAAACTGTGTTTTAACTGAAAACGTTCTCGTTAAATCGTAACCATATACATTTTCATTTCTACAGGAAGACAATATTACCTCTGGCACATGGATGGATTATCCTCAATATATATTGATGTATTGAAGACCTAATGTAAAGTACATTAAATGTGTATATACTCTGTGGGTATGATCTGAGACTTGTTTGGGATACATTAAATGTATTAACCCTAACAAGTCATTTAAGAAAGGGAAGATCTATTTACGTTTATGTATAATATAGCCTTATTTTAAACCCCAATTGTTTTCCTCCTGTTTTCCTTCCTTCAAATGTCTTTCTTCTTTCAGTGGGAAAAAGTTCATGATATAAAAGCGTTCCAGATATATCTGAGTTCCTATAGTGCTCGTCAATTCGTACATAGCTGCTTGATCCTGGAAGTAATGGTGTTTTTTAACTTAGGGGTACATTCTGGATAATTAGAAAAGCATTTATCAATGGTATAGTTTGCTCATATACTTTAACTATACAATTATATCTAAATTCAGTTTAATGGGTGTTTTTTTCTGCCAAATATGCAGATATGTCTGATATTGTGGTGGTCATATCTCTGCTATGTTGATGATTTCATGGAGCCTAAAGAACACCTTGTTTTGAATAATTTTTGCCTGCAACTACAGGGTTACCTGTACGGTTTAGCATAAATTAGTCCAACAGAATTCCATCAAAAGCCAATTTAAATACTTAGTTTTGGCTTCCTTTTGAGATGAGCAAGTTTGGCGGGATAATTTAATTATATGCGCTTTTATGTTTGACATTTGACACAGTTAATGGTTTCAAGAACTTCGTATGAACTCATGTGGGATCCACTTAAATTAAAATCTATTTGACTGATGAATGTTCCATATAATCCATTTTAGACAAAAGATAGGTGTATAACTTATAATAATTTCCTAACATTTTAAACCAACCTTTCCGTTTTATTTTCATAAAGTTAGAACGTCTATTGCAAGTCAAACATCTAAAACTCGAGGCCCACAAGCCAAACACGTACCCCAATGGAATTTGCAGCGGCCCACAAGAGCTTGCAAAGAAAACGATATCCTTATATAACAATTTAATTTTATACAAGTTCTGTGACCATCTGATTTGGCATGGGATGAAATTGTTTGACACCCCTGATCTAGAATTATGGGGGCTTCTTACCTAATTTTAAGTTGAACAACGTCAAGTTTGTAATTACATAAAAAAATTCTGTTGCACCCATTATACACTTTCCAGGAACTGCTGCACCTAATGTACACAGCGTTTTTAGATCCGTACAGGAGTTCATTATCACTATTTGAAGAATAAAAAGGATAGCTGATTCAGCAGTTAAGTGTTAAAGCTCTTAAATAATGTAAGTATTTACTTTTCCACTAGCAAAACGTTAAACATTTTCTATTGCCTAGTGTTTCTGCTTTAAGCGATGTTAAACATCCTGGACTGGAATGCTTAAGCACCTTGGGAAAAGCAAACGCAATGTTAAATTCTTCATTTTAGAATTAGCTTGCAGGGCACATTGCCGTAAACAGCCAAAGGGTTCCACATGTCCCGAGTGCCGGAGTTTGCCCAACCCTGTTTTAGTTGTCTGATTCGACCCTGACACAAAACAATCAATAGCTTTAAAACATGTAAATAGATATAAACTATAAACATAGTGCACTGCACTGTACAATGTAGTTCAATAGTGGGATAGGGATGCATGTTTCACCTGTTGCCAATGATGCAACTGTTGAACAGTTTGGCTGCAAGCAGCCTCGTTGTCAACTGTAACCTGCACTTACCTGTATTTTTTATTATTATTATATAATGTTATTGTTACCATTTTTATATTCTTATCAGTAGATTTCAATGTGGCTGCAGAATATAATATATGTTTTTTTTTTATCATCCTTCTGTATTGATTGTGTTTTTAAATGTTCTGAACAAAGTGTGCCAGCATTTGAAAAATGTGCTGCAAAAGTATTGTGTTTTGTAGGTGGTGGACTCTGAGAAAAGAGTTCATGGATTTTGGTGACTGTGGTCACCGGACACATTTTGTGTGAAAGCAATGAAAAGTGAGTCACAGTTGGCTCCACGTAGACTTCTCTTTCGCTGTCTTTGTTAAGAGTTTTGAAAAGGTAGTTTTAGTATTGAAAAATACTTGCTGGCGATTGAAAAAAAAAGTAAAACTGTAAAGTAACCCAGGCCTCTTTTTGTGTGGAGTTTGCATTCTTCACATTGTCTGCATGGATTTTCTATAGTAAATCTGGCTTCCTCCCAGTGTCCAAAGACGCCATCTGTTGTTATGACGGTGTAACTACATCAAAAAGCCTGGACCCCCCGAATATAAGACTTTTTAAGATTTTTTTCAAGGAAAAAAAAACGTCTTATATTCAGGTCAACACGGTTTGTAATAGAAAAAGTACTAATCCAAATTGTGTTATGAAACTGTCATAGCAGTAAATTGTAATTGTTTTGTTGAACTTAGAGCTGGTTTTCCTTTGCATGCTTTAATAGTTTATATGGCAGCTGCAGATATTTTAGGATTGACCCAAAGAGGTAGACAGCGACAGCAAATCAAGCTGAAAGATAACTTTATTGAATATAATCCCACTGGGCTGCTCATTTATATGACACACCTCAGTTCAGTCCCCACTGGAACACACAGGCTCACCCTCAGCAACAAACCACACCTCGTTGCGCCTGTCGGCCATAGTCATTGGACTGCAAGAAGCACATACACATTAATGTATAGATCTAATGCAGATCAAATACTTTTTAAGGCTTTTATTATCATTGAGAAAAAGATGATGACTTCCTTACCTGTTATATCCAGCAGCAAAGTGGTCATCATTTTTGAACTGTGCACCAATGGAGTCAAGGTGAGCGGAGAGCCCGCTTGCATGTTCTTTTTCATTGATGCTCGTCATCCACCCACCATAGCTCTGTACGTACAATGTCATGTTTGGTGTGTCATGAATGTACACCTGCAAATCAACGTTAGTTATCCATCAGAGCTTACACTAGATTTCCCAGTCCAAACATGATCAAGTAAATTCAATCTATCTATATCTATATTGTACTGTTTCTTTTGCTACAGAAGCTAACCTTGTCATCAGTAGGCATAGGGGGGTCTGCCTGATACTCAGCTGGCAGCAAGAAACTCATTGTGTAGACATCCTTTTGCCAAAACTTCTTGTGAGGAATTTTTATAACAACAGGTGCAGTCATTTCAATGTTCTTTCCTAAAAGTAGACATTAGGATGACATAATGAATTTAGGAAAAAGTAATAAAACAAATTATAATAACACATCACATTAAATACACAAAATAAACATAAAAACATGTGTTGTTGTTCCGACTTAAATATCCTCTAAAACTACACAAGTATCCTCACGTCAATATCAAATTGATATGCTTAGGGTTTTCTCAAGAATATATAGTTAATATTACAGGTTTCAATGGTCACGCAGTTTTAAAACTAATTTGTTCATGCTGTGATTGAATTGTTTCAGTGTTTTTTTTTTAGCACTGTTGAGGAGTCTGAGACTTTTTCATAGGCAGCAATTGTGCTGTTGAGCACACACTCACACAAAAAATCTTCAATCTTCCATTTGTAAATCGAATTCGTTTTAGTGTATGTTTTATGTGTAAATTGTAAGTTGTTATATAATGTGAGTTTGTCATGTTTTTGTTCTTCTCTTATGTCTCCAGAAATCCCATGTAGATTTTAACGAAAATCAAAAACACATTTAACTAAGCATAATTACACTCAAACACACTCAGACATACAAACCCTGGTCGTTGTTGCCATTGATGTATCCATAAAGTCTTTGAAATAATTCAAATAAAGCAAATTCCATAAAGTAGCATGTCTTATCAGTTGAAACCCATTTCACAGATTCATAGTGACGGACCTGAGTGAAAAAAAGCAAAGTCAGCTTTGTGGAGTGGTGTTATAAATGTGTTTAAAACACTTTCTTGCTCAGAGATACTTACATCATAATTCTCAGTCTCACATATCAGATCAAACAGCAGGCACTGGTCTGTCTCAGAACAAAACGTTAACTGAGAGGAGCTTCTGTAAAAATAAAAGAGGAAATTATTCGAAAATTGGCACAGATTAAGCGATGTATGAGGTGTGGAATGATCACTTGGGCCAAGCTCTGAGTAAATAGGTGATTTATACCTTCATATTCTCCTTCATCCATCAATCTACTTAACTAATTAAATAAACTGTAGAAGCAGTAGTTGATCCAGTTACATTTATACTAAAACATTACTTTGTAACTTTGGTTGCATAGATTCAGATTTCTTACCCAACGCCAGCCTCGGCTGTCAGAACTAGCAGGAAGCCAACAAGCCCTGAAAGATACATCCTGGGGGACACGCACATTTGTTGTTTCAGCACAAGACATAACAGACTGACAGACTGTTTATCCAGTGAAAAGAGGATGGTCCTCAGACAACCATTGCTACAGCTTAAATCATGGAATCAAACATTTATGTTGATTGATTCTCTTTTAAGGTAATCAGGCAGATAAACAAATACTCACATTGTGACTTGGTGTTCCAAGCTATCAAAGGATGGATCCTTGCCTGGTCCAAAGCTGCTATTTATTCCAACTCTGGTTATGAAACGAAATTGGCCACTCCCTGAAACCAAAAAAAAAAAAAAAACACCAAGCACGGTCATGAAAAATGGGAAATCAAAGCAGAAACAAGAAAATCTGGGAGGAACAAAGTGTGCTTGAAAACATTTCAAACTGTGCAAGTATTATCTTCTATAGGAGCCCCTTCTATTATTCTGTGTAAGTCAAAGGTCTTGTTCCCATGGAATTTTAGTTTCCACACTTTGTGCACAATGACCTCAATTCACAAGTCACATACAAATCCAAACCAGTAGCTAAGAAAGAAACCCATTGTACATTATATTTGAAAAGGTCACTTGATACCCTGTTTTTTTCTTTTCTGTTCTTTTTTCACGTGAAAAGAAGTACATTCAACAATGAGACAACGGCAAAAATGTCTATACTATGACGACTAATACCATGGTTTATGCAGTCTGAGGCACCAAGGATTATACTGTTTTATACAAAGAAAAGAAAAACAACCATCTCGAAACTCGTACAGCAGCATCGGCAGGGCTTGAAAAAAGGGTAGGTGCAAAAATAAAGTGAAAAAAGTGTAAGGATTCTACTTTTTGGGAACTTTTCTGTCGTCCAAATAGGCCAAAAAAACGACTTACTAAAGCCTTACCTTCGGGGCCAAAAATCCCAAATTATCAAACGCGTCCGAATCGCTCCAAACTCGCACAGCAGCATCGGCAGGGCGTAAAATTAGGGTGGGTGCGAAAATAAAGTCAAAAAAGTGCACGGTTCCCTGCGTTTGGGGACTTTTTCGTTGCCGGAAATGTCAAAAAAGACGCCTTACTATAGCCTTACCTTCGGGGCCAAAAATCCCAAATTTTCAGACCCGTCCGAATCGCTCCAAACTTGCAGAGCAGCATCGG
>JAFBJU010002184.1:0-146400 GCA_016785305.1 Colistium nudipinnis | reverse complement strand
AGCAATTCGAGAGATGTGAGGTGGTCCCTGAGAGTTTTCAGGGAGCCCGATCGTGTTTTTCTGGGTCCCATGTGGTTTTGACCTTGGGAAGTGGGTCAAAGGTCAAGCGACCAAGAAATATCTCGCAGTTTCACCCCTTTCCCATTGTCCAATCAACACAGGACCCAGAAAAACGCAATCGGGGTCCCTGAAAACCCCTAGGGACCACCTTGCATCTCTCAAATAGTTCCCCTCCTCAAACCCCTAACCCTAATATTAAATTTGTAACCCTAATAAGTAGAATCAGGGTTCTCATCCCTATTCTGAGTCCCCTAATTGGGGTGAAATTGCAATATACTTTTGGGTCGCTTGACCTTTGACCCACTTCCCAAGGTCAAAACCACACGCAATCAACACAATAAATCATCACCCCTAATAATTAGTTATATTATCTCCATCAGTATTATTATATTTTGGTAATATTGTTAGTGTTGTTTTGTTCTGACAAACCATGGGGGTGGCTCCAGGAGGTTTGGTCCTGCTGGAGGCTGCTGGTCCAGGTCTGTCCACCGTCCTAGTCTGTGTTCTCTCAGCTTGTGGGACGGTCCTGCTGGAGTAAACTGTTTTGAATCTAAAGGGTTGGAAGCAAACATCTTGAACTCATCATTTTTCATCTAGTCTTCCCATGTTTTCGTGACCTCACTATTTCTGTTAAGAGAACACTGGTTATTTGGAATTCAAATATATTCATGAGTGATATACAGACACAATGGTGGTCCTTGTTTATGAAGTTTTTAAATATCTTGCTCTTTAATTTCAAAACGATGAAAAAACAGCCTGTATACAATTTCAGGGCAATAGTCCTATTTAGAGGTGGCTTGAAGCTCTTGAAGCTTTTTGACCCTTAGAATCAACATGGCGACAATCAGCAAGCATCTAGAAATTGACAATTTATACTGTACTCCTCTATTTTTTTCTACAATACACAAATCTATGACAAATTCTCATATCATCGCAAAATTATATTGATACATTGATATAATTACAGAGCAATTGTTGATCTGCACATTGCAACAAAAAGGGTCTTCAACATTTTGCAACAAAACACCCAATCAATCCCAGACTCTACTTATCACCCATGAGCGCCCCCCCCTCACAGACTAAAGTGTTATAACAAGAAAAGCTCTGTATGATGCAGGTGAATGAGAGGACTCACCTGGAGGAGTCATCCGTAGAATCTGAGAAGGAGACGTGAGGGAAGAACATACAAATTAAATGTTGCGCCCGTTCATACAGAACAATGCAGGAAAACCCTGATCTCTGATTTGTGGACTCACCTGGGAGGTGGAGCTCGGCGGTGGCCTTCACTGTTCCAGCGCTGTTGGTGACCCAACACGTGTAACTTCCTGTGTCGTGCACGCAAACTTCCTTTATCTCCAGAAAGTGAAGGCCAGAGCGCTCGTATATACAGACCCGCCCACACGACGTTAGCTCCTCCCCCTCACAAACAGACCAAACACACTTAGGCACAAGCTCCGCTCCTTGGACAAAAACACCGGCTTAAGGGCCACGCCCCCTCAGACACAACCCACCTTGTACCATGCGACCCGGGGCCGGGGACGTCCTGTTACTTGAGCGGAGAACTTGTTACTGTGTCCCAGCCGGGCATAGACCCGGCTGGGCTTCCTGATGAACTTTGGCGGACTCTCATTCCAAATGCTGGGCCTGGTCTCAGGTGGTAAGGCCGCAGAGCGACGCCTGGAAGCAGAGGACAGAAAGTTTGACATGAATGATAAATAGATCATTAGATATAGATCCAGCGTGGACGACGAGCGAGGAGCTCACCCTGGTTTCATGGAGGACAAGAGGCCACACTTCTTCCCACAATCCTCTGCATGTCAGAAAACATAAGAGTGTTTGCTGTTCTTTTAATTTTCCCTTATGGAAGGGTTATAATGACTTACGTTGACAGTAGTAGTAATACTGCAAGTATTTGTTACCTTTCTGAAGAATCTCCACAGTAACCTGTCGAGTCCCCACCTGATTGGTTGCCTGACAGGTGTAACGTCCCAGGTCATCCTCTCTGACTCCTCCCACTAAAAGACTGAAGGTACCCCGCCCTCCTTGCTCTATGACCCAGCGCTCTCCGCCAACCACAGGCCTGCCCTCTCTGTACCATGTGACCAGAGGCTGTGGACAACCACGTACCTGAAAAACAGCGCAGGTCAAAACAGTTTTGACTTGACTCCTGTCAAAGTCCTGTCTCATCTCTCCTAGCACCAGGCAACTACAGACCTGAATCCAAGGCGAGTCAGGTACATGTTCAGGATGCTGCGTGTCCGGGTGTGTGTGTGCAGCATGTGTCCGTTTGCATTCAGGTGATTGTGGGATTATGCATAAACATTCCACTCACCAGCAAGTGGAACTCCGTCTGGTTCTTGACTGCTCAAATCTGTGTGTGTGTGTGTGTGTGTGTGTGCGCGCACACCTGACTGCCTCACAGCAGGATGCTGCCGGTCATGGGACTGAAGAAATGTTAATCCCTGTGGTCACATCCTCCTCGTCATGTTTTTGTCTTGTTGGGCTGCTTCAACATTTAGAAGCACTGATGATCTGAGAATTAGGGCTGAATAATAAAAAGTGTGTCCCACCTTCCCCTCCAGTCGGGCGTCTCCTCCCAGGGGAACCGGGACATCCCGAGGGGGGAGGACGAAGGCTGGAGGCCGGTTGCCACGGGAACCACATTCGGGCGACGGGTCCGTTTCTTTGGTGAAGGAGGCTGAAGCCATGGGTGAGTCAGTCATCCTGACACCAGACAGAAGGACACACACACACTCACACTGTGTTGATTTTCCCAGCAGATAAAACAGGCGAGTCAATGAACTGGATCAATAAACCAGTTTCGCAGATCCCAGAGCAGTTGGGAGGTCCGGGGTCTCACGGGGTCTATTATCTCGGAGCAGGTCCTGGATCAGGTGACCTCAGTTTCATTGGATGAGGATTTAACAGTAGGTGCAACACATCAGAGAGGACAGGTAACCACAGGGGCAGGAAGTGTCCTGAAGCGAACCACTGACAGGTGAGTACCAAAATAAAACAGGAAGTGACATTGATCTCCAGGCTGGATCTTTCATCTCAGCAGATTCCTTTCCATCAGTGGAGCATTTCACAAACATCCTGAGACGGCCTCTCCGATCACAACAACGTTTCTACTCCCACTGCAGCACAGTCTTAAAACCACCGAAGAAGAAGAGGCTCCGCCTGAGAGAGCCTGACAACGGGCTGGGAACACAACACCTGAACGCAGCACGCCCGTGCGTGCGTGCCTGCGTGTGCGTGAGAAACACATCTGTCGTTTCTTCCTCCACACAAACATCTGGGCGCACGTCATCGTGTCTGTCCGTCCACCTGTTCGGAGCCCAGAAGAAGAAGAAAGCGTTTATGAAACTCACCTGAGCTGCTGCTCCTCCTCCTCAGCTCCGCAGACAAAGTGAGGAGCGTCCGTTCTTCACACCAGCCACAGTCATCCACTGTCCCCGCCCCTCTCCTCTCACTGAGCCCGCCCGCCCCCTCCCGTGGTGCAGCGGTTCACAGCAGGAAGGTCCCGGGTTCGAGAGACTGATTCAGCCGAGGAGGGAATGGGATTGGCTGTTTGGCTCCGTCTAATGGCTCGTGATTGGCTGATGACCCAGATTGACGGATGATGGCAATGAAATGAGTGAAGAAGCTGCCGTGACGACTCTTGTCCACCAGGTGTCGCAGGCGGACTCGTTGACGTGAGAGCAGGGAGTCATCGGAGAGACAGGAGTCTGTCTGTGCACGCATCCGGAGTGTCATCGTCTCTTGTGGACCGGGTCTCTAAAGACAGAGACACTCTTTTTAATCAGACAGGAAGGAGAAAGTGCAGCACGGTCATGTCAAAATAAAAGAGCATCACGGTTTACTGAATAAAATCAAACATCTATCGCATAATGCAGTCAATGATTGTAAAGTGTGAAACTCAAACACCAAATCGATTAGCTAAGAATCGATTATAAATATAAACATGCTATTACGGGACGTGCTGTTTCTTTGTTATTATGAAAGGGCAGCCGGATGTGAGCCCGGTGTCTGCGGCAGCTAGGCAGTGTGGACGCGCAGCCTCATTTCTGCTGATGCTCTGATCCGGATCCACGAACCGGCCCCTGGACCCGAACTGAGACCAAGACCAGGGACACGAAGGGCAGACAGCAGAGACGAAGACACGAGCGGAGTCTTTCTCACCGGTATGAACCATTAACGTGTGTGTGTGTATGTGTGTGTGTGTGTGTGCGCGCGCGTGTAGGTTTGTGCGCGCGCCACTCCCTACCGGTCTCCTGTCCTCGTGCTGTCCTCACGTCCCCGGAGGACAAAGGACAGACGTGCAGGTGATTTACTCTGTGCACCGCGATGAAGGTGACTGACCGAGACTGTGACGTCACCGCAGACATGTGTCTCGTGTGTTCATGTGTAGTGACATCATTATGAGGAGTGAGGAATATGATCGATTATAATCGATATCTATTGTAAAACTCCAGTCTTCCATACCACGATGTGTCTGTATTTCAAGAATGAATACGTTTTTGAACATAACGGAGAAATTGGGTGCACGTATGATATGTTGCCAGAATGATGGAGGAAGTATATTCTGAATCATTCTATTCCTGGATTTAGCTTTTCAATGGAAAGAATTTGAATTAGATATAGATCATAGGACCCTGTGGCCCCTGGGCCCTCAGAGCGCGCGTGTGTGTGTGTGTGTGTTCTGCAATTATGATGTTCACCGTGTGTGTGTTTTCCAGATGCAGTGTGTCCAGGCTGAGCCAGGATCAGTGATGTTTTTCTGCGCGTGTGTGTGACCTTCCAACATGGCTGCTGTATTCGCCGTGTGTCTGTGCGTCCTGCTGCTGCCTGCAGCAAGCGGTCAGTTTCATCATCATCATCATCATCATCATCATCCCAGTCATTTTGCCTGACTTGGCAGTAGCTTAGCACAGAGACGGACATTAGCTCTGTTAAGGACCCTGCAAGTTATGACACACACACACACACACACCCAACTTCCTGTCTCTTATATAATACACACACTGTCGCCAGCCAGTCTGGGCCAGTTTTTGTGTTTTAGTTGTGATGTTGTTGATAAAGCGCGCACACACACACACACACGCACACACCTCATTGTGTGTGTTTATACAGTAGACGAAACAGTGAGACTCCTCCTGGCTCCGACACAGAGTGTGTGCGCTTGCGTGCGTCAGACAGATTCCTGTTTGGAGGACGCACGCACGCACCCACACCGCGTTGGAGCCAGGAGGAGTCTGACCGTGTGACGCCACTGAAAATGATTTCTAATATTATCAAGCTTTATGATAATAAATCAATCACCTGTCTGCAGGGCTTCAGTCGGAGGACAGAGAGTGTGCCTTTACGGATCACCTGCAGGGGGCGGAGCCTCACATCGGACCAGCCAATGAGCTGCGAGAGAACGGAACCATTCGATGCAGCCGTGGCTCCCGCTGCTATGGATTGTGGGAAAAACGAGCAGATGGTGAAATGCACCTGGTGAAACAAGGTCAGCACAAACATCCTCCCTCTCTTGGTGTCATTTCAATGTCCACGTGGGTCCAGGTCGAGTCCCAGGAGACACAGATGTCACGTGTGTGTGTGTGTGTGTTCGCCCTCTAGGTTGTTGGACTCACATTGGCGACCAGCGGGAGTGTCATGGTGACCGTTGCCTGGTAACGGCCATGCCCTCCCAGGTCCAGAATGGCAGTTACCGTTTCTGCTGCTGCAGCCGAGATCTCTGCAACGCCAACTTCACTGAGGCCCCGCCCACAGCGGACGCCCCCGCCCTGAAACCCATGAAAGGCGACGGGCGAGACAACAGCCAGACAGGTGGGCAGGTGTGTGTGTGTGCGTGCGCGCCGATGGAGTCCGAACCGTCACGTTGCCTTGACGATGACATCATCATCTCGCAGATCACCAGCGGCTAAGTCGGGAGGAGACGGCGCTCGTCGCCCTGGTAACCGTTGCCATCGCAGCCATCCTGATTATGGCGCTGTTCCTGGGATACCGCATGATGAAAGGTAACCACACGCACCGGATGAGTAGCAATCACGCCCGGGATCCAAATAAGCTTTCCCTCCGCCTTTCCAGGGAAACGCTTCCACGCGCTGTCGGCTCTGGATCTGATGGAGGCCGGGAACACCGAGTCTGCTGTGGACCTGGACAACCTGAAACTGCTGGAGGTGAACCTGGGCCCCGCCTCCTCAACACGCCGTCACCCTCTCCTCTTTTGAATACAGTTTTTATATCATTGGCTTAGGTCACAGGAGGGCGCATTGACTCCTCCCCCTTTTTCACTGCGCCATCATCCAGACCTGGAAATGTAACTGTTGTTTGACTCTCTCTGGCAGCTGATTGGCCGAGGCCGTTACGGCACGGTGTTTCGCGGAAGTCTGAAGGACGGCTGCGTGGCCGTCAAACTCTTCACTCCAGCCAACCGCCACACCTTCTCCAACGAGCGCTCCATCTACCTCCTCCCTCTGCTGCAGGAGCACGACAGCATCGCTGGCTTCCTGAGCGCCCACGAGAGGAGCGCGGCCGACGGCCAGCCGGAGCTCCTCCTCCTCATGGAGTACTACCCCCACGTAGGAGAACTCCTGAAATCCTCTGCCAACCAATGACTGTAGAGGCCAAAGCTTCATATGGACCTTGATCCGTCCACAGTCTGATAACATGCCAATCAATGGACGTCACGAATGTGCAGGAGGCGGAGCTAACTCCCTCTGTGACTCCATTAGTCTTGTTATTGCAAGACGGCGCCTGAACTGCAACTTCCTGTCTGGAGCCGCTGACCACGCGCACACACACGTCCAACCTATTATCACTATCTCCTTTCACACAAACATTTTCAGTTTCCTGTTTGTGCACCGTCACACACACACACACACGCGCATTGTTTCTGATTGGTTGGTGGACCGCATTCCTCTGAAGACACACACACCATCATCATTTTAACCTGTCATCCAGTATAAAAAAACTAAAAGCACTACTTCCTGTGAATAACTCTTTGGCTCCGCCCACCAGGGCTGTCTGTCCCGGTACCTGGCGTCCCACGCCGTGGATTGGCTGACGTGCTGCAGGATGTCCCACGGCGTGACCCGAGGTCTGGCCTTCCTGCACACCGAGATCTACAGAGGAGGTCAGGACACGTCTTCTTCTGTTTCGCTTCACCTCACGTCTCTCAATGAGGGGACGTGAGACGGAACGATGTCTCAGCTAAATATTTCAGAAAAGACAGGAGGATAAATAAAGATGTCCCTGAATGTCCTTTTTCTATGCCAAAGAAAATGGTATTATGGGTCGAGAATTGAGATGAAAAAAAACCCCTACCCACCCACGTCCTAACACTGCCGTGTCCCCTGTCAGGCCAGTATAAACCGGCTGTGGCCCACAGAGACGTGACCTGCAGGAACGTTTTGGTCCGAGCAGATCTGTCCTGCGTCCTCGCCGACTTCGGCCTGTCCATGAAGCTGACAGGAAACCCAGCCTGTCGCCATGGAGACGATGACACCGTGGCCATATCTGAGGTCAGGTCACGTGACGACGACGGCGGCAGAGGTGTGACGCAGAAGGTCCTAATGCGGTGTGTGTGCGCGCGCAGGTGGGGACGATGCGGTACATGGCTCCGGAGGTCCTGGGGGGAGCTCTGAACCTCAGGGACTGCGAGTCTGCTTTGAAGCAGGTGGATGTTTACGCGCTGGGTCTTCTCTACTGGGAGAGCTTCAGGAGATGTTCAGACCTGTTCCCAGGTGACAACAACCACACGCATGAGGCACACCGTGCTGCGCCGCCGCTCGCACACTCACACTGATGAGGTCACTTCCTGTGCCCAGGTGGAGCCGCTCCAGAGTTCCAGCTGGCCTTCCAGGCCGAGCTGGGGAACCATCCCAGCTTCGAGCAGATGCAGAACCTGGTCTCCAGAGAGAAATTCAGACCCAGGTTCCCCGAGGCCTGGAAGGAGAACAGCCTGGTCTGTCCCCCTCACGTCCACCAATCCCAGGGCTCCATCCAGACAGCTCACCCTCACCTTGCGTTTCAGGTGTTGCACTTCCTGAAGGAGACCATGGAGGACTGCTGGGATCAGGACGCTGAAGCTCGACTCACTGCTCAGTGTGCGGAGGAGAGACTGTGCGAACTCACGCTGCTGAGTACACCGCAGGCCGCCCACAACCACAGGTATGCACGCACGCACGCGCACACACGCACACCACCACGCACCGTAAATAAGCCACTTAACAATCTGTGGTCTCTGGTTCCCAGGAATCTGGCTCATGGGTGGTGGTCTCCTCAGGTTGGCTCCGCCTCTTCTTACATAGAAGACCTGCAAGTGGGTGTGGTCAAAAATCTCCAAGCAGACTCGTCATTTGTGAGCGCAGCTGCAGCTTCTGAAAGGAACAGAAACTCCATCAACTCCGAGCGGCAGCAGGCTCAGGTAACTCCCGCCAAAAACTCGGCTCAGTGACTAGGAATCAAAGGTCATGGAGGCTCCTCCCCTCTCTCTCTCTCTGGCAGACTCGATTCCCCACGTCAGACAGCAGCCTGGCGACGCCCGCCTCCGTCCTCCAGCCTGAACACACCTGTCAGTCTGTCACGCAACACACACGCACACAATCTCCCAGTTATTAGATCGAGCCGTAACAATGGAGGAGCAGTGAGGTCATGTGACTTGTTGCTGCAGGTGGTCTGGTGTCCGGGATTCACGCCCGCCTGCAGCTGACAGAGGAGGACCTGGAGGCCAAGCTCCACCCACCAGAGGTCTTCTCTTTCAAACTGTCAATCAAACCAATCACTCCCTTTTATTCAGTGGGCCGTATGTTCACTAATCAGTGTGTGTGTGTGTGGGTGCGTCCGTGTCTGCGCACGTGCGTGTGCATGCGTGCTCGCGTCCGTGTGTGCGCGTCTCCAGGTGGATAAGAATCTGAAGGACAGTTCTGATGAAAACCTGATGGAGTGTTCACTGAAGCAGTTCAGCTCTCATCAACCTGAGGTACCTTCTCCCATCTTCTCCCTGGATTCACTGCAGAGCTGCAGTTTCATCTCACCTGTCTGACTCTGGTTCCTCCAGGCTCCGCCCACCTCCATCCAGCCCCTCCGCAAACAGCAGAACGTCCCCCAGAGGCCGAGCAGCCTGCACCTCTTCCCCCACGCCTCCTCTCCACGGGCACTGCTCAAAGTCAAGTCCAACCGCAGACAGGTAGACACACACACACACACACACACACCCAAACTGCGTCTGCGCCTCCTTCTGTCCTGAGGCCGTCTGCTCTCCTTCCGCCTGTGCTGTGTTCCAGGTGGAGACGGGCGTGGCTAAGATGAACACAGTAACAGTTGCTGCGGCAGCGGAGCCCCACGTGGTTACCACGGTGACCAACAACACCAGAGGCAGCCTGGCCCACTCCATACCCGAGGTCACCAGCAGAGAGGTTGCTGCGGTTGCCATGGTGATGACGAATGGTGCGAGAGGAAGAGGAGGTCAAACCAACCCAGCAGGGCCACAGCTGGAGGAGGAGCGAGGGATGGAGGGCGGAGGAGAGAGTCACCTGCTCCTCCTCAACTTCAGTCCAGATGAACATGAACCTCTGCTGAGGAGAGAACAGCCTCCTGCAGAGAGCCCGCCTCCTCCTCCTCCTCCTCCTCCTCCTCAGCATCAGGCTGGACACGGCTCAAACTCCAACAACAACAACAACAGGTCAGCCTCGGGGTCAGAGGTCAGACCAGGGATCATCCTACCAGGCGGGGCCATACCTCAACCGCACCCAGATCCACTTCCAGGACCAGCTGCACACGACCACATGCCAGCATCAGAGGCCAGAGGTCAAAGGTCAGATCCAGGACCGGGCCTCGAGGATCCAGAGCTGACCTCTGGACAAACCCAGAGTCCGGTTCCAGTCGGTAGACCTGCAGATTCTGGGTGTCCACAGGAACCACCAGCATCACACGACCCAACATGTTCAACTGGAGATCCAGAAGCCTGGAGGCCGGTTCAGGATCCGTCAGATTCACAATCTCCAGATCCAGTTATCACCGCACTCCATGGAGCTTCAGCTCCAGAACCTGGAGATCAGGTGAACCAGACCAGAACCAGGAGGCCCGAGCGTCCCTGTTCTCTGGACCTGTCCTTGTCTGCTCCCTTCTCTGGTGAGTCACATGAGAAGATAAAGGTCAAAGGTCATCTGCAGGTTCTTATTTTCCAGAGTTCACAAATAAGGCCGAGCATGAAAACAGGTTGACCAATTTAGCAGAGAGGAAGTGGACTCTGTTTCCTTCCTCTCTGCAGACAGGAAGTGAGAAGGAATGTCTAACTGTGAGACCGCTTGTCGTCTCGTAACTGATAAAGAAAGTTCATCCTTTAACGATCTGAATTCTTTTCCTCCTCAGATGATCTTTCTCTGAGCGTTTCAGGAGAGAAAATTAAACGTCGTGTCAAGACACCGTACACCCTGAAAAAATGGCGTCCGGCCTCGTGGGTGGTTTCCACGGACACCGGTCTGGACCCGGACTTCAACGGACTCCACCATCCGTCCGCTCTACCTAGAACAGGAAGTGTCGGTGGCATGTTTAACATCAACCAGTCCAAATCCAGCATGGCCGTGTTTCTGGTGGGCAGCGGTGCCACGACCACCACCACCTCCGAGCCGGACGGGGTGACCAGCTTCTAATGGTCCCACCTCTGCAAATCTGGATCGGAACACAAGCCTCTCCCCCCCTTTTCAACTGAAATCTTTCTGAAGGATCATTTTCCTCTCCTGTTGCCTCCAGCTCTGGACCGGAACCCAACTCTGAGAAGCTCAAAGCAGTTTTATGGTGGGTTTGCGGTGGACTAAGGGGATTGGATCAGTCGCTGTGGACGGAATCTGTCCATGGACCCAACCTGAGTGACGAACGGACACCTCAGAGACTTTCAGCCGTAGAAGTTCAGAACCTTCTGTGGATTCACTCGAGGTCTTGAAGTGGAGGAAGGAGGCACCCGAGGAGAGGCCACTTTGAGTTGTCTTTCTTTTCATCAGCACTTTTCTTTCTGAGCTGCTGCGAGACTGTTCCTGAAAAAGCACAAACCTTGGAAACTTCCAACCTCCAGAAGAGGAGAAGAAGATTCTGCCGAGCCGCAATCTGTTTACCTCGAAGCAGAACTTTGGTCAATTCCACACGAATCACAGCACTTTATTTTATTCTGTCCGAGCTAAACTTTAAGTGGAATGACATCCAAGTGACAAGTGATGCATGGCGTAAAATACCCTTTATAACCGCTGATTTTATTTGAAATGTATAACATCAAGTCGTAGAAGTAGCATTATTAGCCAGTATTTAGTAATAGTCGTGGAGATGGAACCTTTCAAATGACTAGAGTGCTTTGAAAAATATTGAAGAACCAGGACCGAAATATCAATGGTTGCCTCATTTTCATCTTTTCTTATATTCATTGAAACTATTGTTTTTATATATAAGGTGACCGTTCAGTACTTCAATTTTTGTTTCAACGGAGAATTTTATAAAGACAAGATGTAATGTTTCAGATTTGTGTATAGGAGATCCTTGTATGTGCCACTACAGTAAGTTATATTTCATATATACGTGTATACTAAAGTTGAATTTCATTTTCTCAATTCTTTTGCCTTAAATCTCATTCCAGTTTGGATTAAAATCACTCCCCTGACGTTAAACTCATTAATATGCAAATCTGAGATCCCTACACTGGTGGTTTATCCCTTTAAGTTTCTTTACTCTAAGCTGGTCATTTCTACTCATACAGGTCATCTGTAATATGAACACATTTATGCAAATCTTTAACCTCGTTATGCTCCTGCATCTCGACGTTTATTCATCAGAAGCTCATTTCTTTTCCTTTTCGTCGAAATACGTCACATAGAAGCTTAGCTGCTGTTTGTTCTCACGATGCCTGTGGATTCATAATCTGCGCTGGTCTTGGCATTCATGCGTCAATCCTCTTAGACAGTAACACACGCACACACACGCACGCACAGCATGTATTCATTCAGATTACCCATCAGCCTCAGCGATTCATCAATAAATACAGGTCAGAGGATCAGTGTGTCGGTGTTTCATTCGTGAAGTTCACTTTCTAACTGACTGCATTAGTAGTTGTATATATAGTTTTTATGAGTACTATAAATAATAGCATGAATAAGTGTAGTTTTATATTGTATGGTAGTTTGTAAGGTGTGAAGCGAAACATGCTGAATGTATGACTTAGTGTGTTAAACAGCAGCATCTGGTGGCATAATGGGGGTACTGCAACTAAAACAAACCACCGCGTCCACACATGTTCAAAACCAGTGGTATTTAAAGTCCAGTGGTGTGTGTATATATATATATACAGTATATACAGTATGTCTACATATACATAGTCTTCATATTCTTCTTTTATCCTCACATCCATTAAAAAAAAATGTGTATGCTGTAAGGGAATGTGTATCAGGTGTATCCTGAAAGGGAAAAGAAGCAGAAGACCTGTGACCCCAACAAAACCAGCAAAGTCCACAGGGAGAGAACAGCAGAAACTGAACCACCGAGCTCAGAACCCCAGAAGAAGAAGAACGCACGAGTGACACAGTTAAAAATACTCACACTGAGGTCCTGGTCCACTCTCACGGGTCCAACAACACACAGACCAGCCACTGGGGCCCAGGTGGAGCTAATCAGCCAATCAACCTCCGTGCGACACCTGGAAGGAGCGAGCACACGAGCACGCACGCACGCACACTCCGTCTGCAGTGACATCGCATTTAAACAAACGTCCAAAGCCAGAAAAGGTGGAGACAAATGAAGACGAGGAGAGAAGGCGCGTGTAGTGCTGATATCATGCTTTATTAAATCAGTAATTCATAAAACTCAAGGAGGATGAAATAAAGGTCTACATCAACAGATTATTGAAATCAAAGTGCAGGGCGAAAACAAAAGTGCGTCTTCCACAGCAGGTGGAATGGCTGCGGTCCAACGACACAACCCCGAAAAGACTAAAAACTAAAAACACACGCACACGTTTCCTAGCTATCCTCCGAGAGACGGCGCCGCCCCTGCACGGGTTCTCCGGTGTTTCCAGGAGCCGAGCGGGAGCGGCGCACTTAAATAAAAGGACCTAAAGGCTGGGGGCGCAGGCCGCGCGCACCCCGAGCCCACAGGCGGTCGGCGCGAGGCCGTTCGTGCTGCTTCACCGAGGGAGAGGAGGCAGCACTCGGGGCCTCGCCGCGCTCACCGCCACTCATCCATTACAGTAACCTAGTCTTTGTGTTTCAGGACGTCGGCAGGGAGCCTCTCTACCTGCCGAGGCAATCTTAAAGACTTCAACTTGGTGTTGAGGCGCAGAGTTTAGTTTCTCAGTTCAACAGGGTATTCGTTCCGAGGGAAACTTTCTCCTGTGCAACTGCTTTTAGTTTCATTTTTCCTTTCACTTCATATTATTGTCATAAATAACAATTCATACATTTCTCATAACCGTTCAATTCGGCTATATACATTATGTACACGTCACAGAAAAGTGGTTCCAAAGTCATCCAATATGGCACATTTTATAACAACGTTAGACTGGAGTCTAGTTTGGCATAAATTCATGTCAAGGTTGGTAGAAAAAGAGTTCATATTTACAAGAACACAAATCCAGGTCTTTGTCGCGTAGATTCTTGTGGCTAATTCACTAAATAAAAAGGTTCTGGATCAGGGAAAGGGGGGATTTTTTGTTTTTTTTGTCTTTTTTACATGGTGCGAACGTGAACGTTGACGGTGGCCGAGTCGGAGCCCAGCTGGTTGGACAGAAGGAGAGTGTAGGCTCCGCCGTCACCCTCCTTCACCGCTGAGATCATCAGGGTGGAGAGCTCCTCCGTGTTATCCACCCGGTAGCGCCCGTCCCCGCTGGGCAGGACCCGGCCCGAGTGGACCCACTGGACAGAGGGGGCGGGGTCTCCGGAGAAGAACCCGGCCACCGTCAGGGACTTCCCCAACTCCACACTGACGTCCTGAGGAAGAGCTTCGACCTTCGGAGGAGAACCTGTGGACGGAGAGAGAGAGAAGGTCAGCCATTTCAAACATCTGATTCCGAGTTAGCAGTTCCCTCATTTTCATCATGGATGATGGAGTGACCCACTGACCCTAGTCAGAGGAGTGAAATCATCAATTTGTCTTTATTTAAAGGTGGCGTCTGTCATGTGACTGGATTGAAAGCGCCCACGCCTCTGGTGTCCTCATCACATCAGAGACGAGAACATTCAAGGAACCTTGGACCACCATAGTCGATGCTCAGAGGATTCAGTGACTCACCTGATGTGAGGCCTGATCTGAGGAGGCTGACGGAGGAGGCGGAGGAGGAGGAGGATGAGGACGAGGCCTCCACGTGTGAGACAGCTGACACTTCCATTACGGAAACCTTTGACATGCTGGTCACAGACATGCTTTCAAACGAGCTCTGGGAGGCGGAGCTTCTGGCTCGGACCGCCTCCGTGCGAAGAGAAGATGCTGAGAGACCAGCAGCGGCATCAGACGAAGCTCTTTGCTCCATAAAAATCATTTTTGTGGGTTCCTCAACAAGAGCTGCAAGCAAATCACACAACACATCACAATGTGACAGGTCCACTCTGCAGCCTTGGATTCTCACACCACGGATGTATTCACACATGGACAGTGTCCACCGAGCGTGGACATTGGGTCAAACCTCCGGGACATTCAGGTGAGGGGGCGGAGCCTGGGTGGAGGGCACAGGAAGCGGGAGGATGCCGCATTAACCCCGCCCGCGCATAGAGTCATCACTCACGGTGAATGTCCCAGAGGTTTCACTGCTGTGTGTGTCTTTGTGTGTGTGTGTGTGTGTGTGTGTGTGTGTGTGTGTGTGTGTGTGTGTGTGTGTGTGTGTGTGTGTGGGGGGGGGTGTTGCCATGATCCCACAGATGTTTCCTGTGCTGAATCCAAGTATGTTTTTCCCTTTTCCAGACATGATGCATGTAGCGTGTTAGTAGAAACCTAGAGGAGGGACTTACTGAAGACGTTGAGCGAGGAGGTTGCAGAAACTAGTCCAAACTGGTTCTTGGCTCTCATGATGTATTTTCCAGAGTCTTCAAGGGTGGTGTCACGTATGTCCAGAGTGAACACGCTCTGAGAGCGGGTCATTCTAACACGTGATGAGACAGATATCTGCAGAGAGACAAACATCAGCTCCAGACGTTTTTTAAAAACCTGAAGTTTATCTTGATGAGGAAAAACCACTCACCAACACATCGTCCTTCAGCCACTCCACGTCAGGAGCAGGTTCTCCATCCACCTCACACACAAACTGGACGTTCTGTCCTTCGTCCACGCTCTGAGACCTGGGCGGGACCACAAGGCGAGGAGCGCCTGAGCTCCGGCCTGACACCTGGAGAGTCCCAGACCGACTCTCCATCATGGAGACTTCACTGTGGGAGGACTTCACCTCGCCGCTGAGAGCAAACAGGACGTCCTCACGGGCCACTTTCTTCTTCATCACCTCCTCAGTTATCTTAGCTTTGGCTTTGTCACTTTTAGAAACTTGTTCAGATGGAGTCGGAGATTTAGGAGTCGGAGATTTTGGAGTTGGAGATTTAGGAGTCGGAGATTTAGGAGTCGGAGATTTTGGAGTCGGAGATTTTGGAGTCGGAGATTTTGGTGAGACTGGAGATTTCACTCTCTGAGGAGACTTGACTGGCTCCGGGGACTTGACTCTCTGAGGAGATTTGACCGGTTCAGGGGACTTGGCCTCTGGAGAGGTGATTCTGGCAGAGTCCACAACTTTCTCCTTGGACTCAGATTTACGGATGGTCAGAGTAAAATGAGCTTCTTGTTTGCCTCCATCATTTTCCACCAGTACGGTATAGCTGCCTTCATCTGTTTTCTCCACAGCTGAGATCTCAAAGGTGGAGTTGTTGGACGTCGACACGATGTGGTGACGAGCTGAGGAGCCAATAACAAATCCTTCCTGCATCCAGGTGACAGACGGAGAAGGTTCTCCAGCCACATCACACTCGAACCGGGCCAGGTTCCCCTCCTCCACCATCAAAGACTGAGGTCTGCTCAGGATCTCAGCAGGAACACTGGGTCTCTCTCTTGGCTTCTCCACCACAGTGGTGGTCTCCTTCACCGTCTCGGTCTTGGAGGAGGAGGAGGAGGAGACGTGATAGACCTCCGTTCTGGTCATTTCTGGCAGGTGAGAGGAAGGAGGTTCCTCGTCTTGGCGGAGTGAGGAGAAAGCAGCGTATTCTGCTCCTGCCACATCCAAGGTGGCGTAGTCAGATGTTTCTCCTCTGGAGTTGGTGCAAACCACACGGTACATTCCAGAGTCTTCGGTCGTACAGCTGATGATCTGCAGCGTGAGAACGCCACTGACGTTGCTCATCTGGTATTTGCTGCTCTTATAAATCTCTTTTCCGTTGTGGAACCACTGGACCTCAGACTCGGGTCTGGCTTGAACACTCAGCGTGAGCTTGGTGTTTGATCCGTAGGGGACGCGGTGAGATCTCATCCTGAGGGTGATGCGTGGGGCGTGGTCTAAGCTGAACGGCGCCTGCGCCACCTCCACCCTCCTCTCCACGGACCTTCTCTCAGATCTGAGAGCCTGTTTTCTCTCCTCGTACCTGGAGGCAAAGTCGACTCTGGGCAGGAGCACGTCTGTCTTCACAGTCTTCTCCGGTCTTCTCGTCTCAGGCTCTGGGAGCTTCTTGATGGGTTTGGGAATATATTGGGAGGAAGTGATTGTCAGGTGCTCAGACTCCACGGCTTCAGAGACGCTGGAAACAGTCACGGTTTCCTTTTTAAAGCTTCGGGTTTTTTCCTCAAACTCGATGCGTTTGAGCTTGTTCTTGTAGGAAGAGATCCTCTGAGCGGTGGCCTGTGGGCGCAGAAGTTCTTCATCTTCTCTCTCTTCATACACTCTCTGTCTCGGAGGTTGGTATGTAGCTTTGTCGTGACGCTGGCGGAGCTCAACAAAACTGGGGCCGGCCTCATATTTAGATGGAATCCTGTACGAGTCCAATCGGCGGATCTCCTCTTCTCCCTCCTGATCCTCACTGTAGAACATCCTCGGAGACGAGGGACGCAGAGCCGACAGCTCGAAGCTCACCGGGCTGAGGTGGCGTGGGGAGACGGAGTAACCCAGTTCCAGCTCCTCCTCCAGACGAAGCCTCTCCTCCTCAATTCTCTTCATGGACAGATACTGGTCCACAGGAAGCAGCAGCTCCTCATCGGACAGGTCTCCCAGGGACCTCCTGCGGATCCTGTGGTACGCGTCCATCTCGGGGGAGGGAGTACGGTGCCTTGCGGGTCTCACCGTCTCCAGGTCGTCCTGAGTCATGGACGAGAAGCGCCACTTTGGTTTGTACTGATCTTTGATCCTGACGGGCACCTCGTAGAACTGCTCCCATCTGGAGAGCCGAATACGCTTCATCCTCTTCTGTCTGATCTTGTCCATCGGCTCAGGGAACTCGTACTGGTCGCGCAGCTTCTTGTACCATTTCATGTCGGACATGGGTTTGAAATGTTTGATCTCCACGTCCTCCTCGAGGGCAGAGGGGTTTACAACCCGTGGAGCCGGGACGTCGTAGGGCATCCGCAGCCTCTTTTCATCTGCACGCTTCTTCCTCTCCTCTTTCTCCTTCTGTATCTCGGCCTCAGTCTTCTCTCCCTTCTTGGTGGTCACGGCGGGTTTGAACATGCTGGCCGCTTCTCTCACAGCCTGAACCGCTGCAGGAGGTAGAGGAGCCACAACAGTGCCGGACAAGATCTGATACAGTCTCACCTTTTTTTCCATTTCCTCCTTTTCAGAAAGCTTCTCTGCTTTCTTCTCACTGGTCTCATAGACCTTCTTCACGTGAGTGACGCGCTCTACTCTCAGCGTTGCCTGGCAACTGGCAGATCCAGCAGAGTTGGTGGCAGTGACTCTGTATACGCCAGAGTCCTCAGACAGAGTGTCTCTCACGTGAAGGATGAAGTAATCCAAACCCTCGTGGACCACCTCGATAGACGGTCCGAAGGCTAACGGCGTGCCGTCCTTCTCCCACTTCAGCGCGGGACGTCCCGACACTCGGATCTCAAAGCGAACGTCCTGGCCCTCCCTGCACTCCACGTTGGCCAGCAGGCGTTTGAACATGGGCCTCAGGGTGAGGTCTGCAGGTTTGGGCCTGGGGACCACGGTGAGTCGAGCCTTGCAGCTATCGTCTCCGTACCTGTTACGAGCCACCACGCTGTATTCTGCGTCGTCATCTTTGTCCAGTTTGTGGATGATCAGCTGGTACAGACCCTTGTCGGTGATGAAGGTGTACTTCTTGTCGTCCTGTCCGGGAACCAGTTTCTGTCCCGACTTGTGCCAGATGACTCGAGGCTCGGGGTGGACGGTGATGGTGACGCCGAAGCGCACGTCCTCTCCGATGTAGGCTGTGTGGTTGACCAGAGGAAGAGTGAACTCTGGGGGCTTCTGGAGCATCCTGGCCGTGTCCACCCTGCGCTTGGTTCTCTTGACCACGCGGGCGGTGAAGAAGTCTCTGTAAGACCTGACGCCGTGGACGAACAGCTCAGCGTAGGCGCTGTCTTCTCCGTACTCGTTCACCACCTTACACCTGTAGGAACCGTCATCTGCTCTCGTCACCTTGTTGACAGTGATCACAGCCAGACCGTCCTCGTATTCAATCTCATATTTGTCTCCGACCTCGAGCTGCCGGACGCCACAGTACCACGTCACCTCGGTGGTGCTGTCGTAGTTGTCGATGTGGCAGATGAACTTCACGCTGTCTCCTTCGTTCACCACGGCGTGCCCGATCTGACCCGCCAGAGGGCCGTGTTCAAACGGAGCGATCTTCACCTTAGCGATAAAGACTCCGCGCTGGGACCTGATGGATCCGCCGCTGGCCACCCGGGCCGCAGAGACCACCGTGCTCCACTCCTTCCTGACCATGCTCTGGTAGTATCTCTTGTGCCGGCCGGTGGGTATGGCTCTGCTGCTGATCTCCTCTGCAGGTTTGACGAGCCAAGGATGAGCCAGAGCCTCAGCTGCCGTCATACGGTGTTTACGATCTTTGGTCATGAGGCGGTCTGTGAAGTCCAAGGCCTCCACGCTGACCTGCCTAAAGGACTCGTCCTCGTAGCTGTAGGCTGCGTTGGAGATGTTGTCGATCATCTGTTGGTTGGTTTCCGAGGTGAATGGATTGAGTCCACTGAAGAGGACGTAGGCCAGGACACCCACAGACCACATGTCGGTGACGGAGCTGATCAGGTCACATTGGTGGATCTCAGGAGCCGTGTATTCTGCCGTGGTGTACTGGACCTTGATCTGGTCTCCAGGAGTCAGGTGTCTGGCCTGGCCCAACTCGATGATCTTCACATTGGAGCTGCTTCTGTGGTTGTAAATGATGTTCTCAGGTCTGATGTCCAGGTGTCCGTAGCTCTGAGCGTGCAGGAACTCCAGAGCGGAGCAGATCTGTCTGATGTAGTTAACGATCTCGCGCTCGTTCAGCTCGAACTCGGCCGTGCTGAGACGCTCGAAGATGTCCGCGCCAGAGATGAAGTCAAAGATCATCACCAGCTCCTCGGGGCTGTCGAAGGAGGCGTGGAGGAGGAGGAAGTTGGTGTGTTTGGCCAGGTTCAGGGTGGCAATTTCCTTTTTGACTGTAGCTTGATCAGCACCTCTGACTTTAACAAATTTAGCCATGTAAGTCTTCTCAGAGCTGACGTCCACACAGCGGTGCACGATGCCGAACTGACCTCGGCCCAGTTCCTCTGCGATGGCGTATTTGTTGTGCAAGTTCTTTGCGTCAGAGTGCGGAGCTTTCCTCGAAGGAACTCGTCCCGTATCGTCCACCTCGCGGTCGTAGAGCAAAACTCTGGATTTATCCTCTTTGGTCATCACGGGTCCGCTGGTTTCAGACGGAGCACTCTGTCCAAACTTGTTTTCAGCGATGACTCTGAACTGGTAGCTGGTTCCTCCAAACAGGTTGACCACGGTGTAGCGTGTTTCCCTGGATTGGGCCACACGCTCCCACCTCTCAGCCGTGGTAGGACACTTCTCGATGATGTAGCTGACCACCCTGCTGCCACCGTCATTGGCCGGGGCGACCCAGTTGAGTGAGACCGAGTCTCTAGAGACGTCGCTAGCTTTTACACCACGTGGAGGATCAGGCACGTCGGCCACATCCAGCTCCACCGTCTGCTGGTCGATGCCAAATCTGTTCTTGGCACACACAATGTAGAAACCAGCGTCTTTCTTCTCCACTCCGTTGGGGAACACCAGAGAAGTGAAGGACCTGGTCACGATCACCTGGTAGTGGCCGTTGCTGTCGATGAGATCTTGTCCTTTCTGCCACGTGATCACAGGATCGGGCTTACCACCGAAGGGAATCTTGATGTTCACCATCTCTCCACGCAGAGCAGGAATGGCTTCTTTGTCCTTCAGGTTCTTCGGCAGGTGGATCTTTGCTGGGACTAAAAAAATATAGAAATATTTTATATATTATAGATGTCATACTTATTTCATTAAATGTTCTATTATTTAAATGACTTGATGTTATTTTAAAAGATTTGAAATTATTTTAAAATACAATAACTTTGGTTATGTGTCTTACCTTCCACATCCAGAGAGACTGTAGTGCAGATGGAGCCTCCCTGGTTGGTGGCTCTGATCTGGTACACGGTGGAGTCCTCCTCCTCAGCCTCTGTGATCACCAGCTGGTGGTAACCTCCCTTGAACTCCTGGATCTTGATCTTCTTCCCGTCAGAGTGGATCTCCTTCCCTCGTCTGAACCATTTGATCACGGGTTTGGGTTGTCCTGTGATCTTGCAGACCAGCGTGGCGTTGCTCTTGTACTTAACGCTCATGTTCCTCAGCTCCTCCTTGAAGGCCGGAGCTCGGACCTCCACGGCCGTGGCTGGAACCACGGGAGCTGTCTCCTCGCTGTAGTCGCTCTGTCCTCCCAGGTTCTCACACCTGACCCTGAAGATGCACTCGACTCCTTCGCTCAGATGTTTGACAGAAAATACCGTCTGTTTGATCTCATCGCTGGTCACCGGAGTCCAGTCGCTCCATTCCTTCTTGTCTTTCTTCTGCTTCTTCTCCAGACAGTAGCTCTTGATCTTTGAGCCACCGTCGCTGAGCGGAGGCTTCCAGGAAACCACACAGGAGTCCTTGGTGATTCCAGAAACAACCGGAGACAGAGGAGCAGATGGTTTCTCTGTTGACAGAAAAAACAGAAAAAAATCACAAACCAGAAAACCAGAAATTTACTCCAACTCATTAAGGAAAAAAATGACTTACCCAATTGGCTTTTGATGAGAATGGCAGAAGTGAGCTCCAGTGGCTCACTGTTGCCATAGCGATTCTGGGCGTAGACACGGAAGAAGTACCCAGCGCTGTCCACCAGGTTTGGAACGCGGCAGGACGTCCCGTTGATGGATGAAGACACCAGCTCCCACTCGGCTCCGTCCTTGTCCTCACGCTTCTCCACGATGTAGTTGGTGATCATGCAGCCTCCGTTGTCTTTGGGAGATTTCCAACTGATGATGACGGAGTTCTTCAGCAGCGCGTCCAGGACAATGGGACCCTGAGGCATGTCAGGTTTGTCTGGAACAAGAGAAATAGATGTCATTATTAAATCAGATTTGATCACCAGTATGAACACAAACCTGCTTTTCTTTATTTGAACATACCGTAAATCTCCACATTGAACGCAGTGTCGGTGCGGCCAAAGTGGTTGTGGAGTCTGATCCTGTATTTCCCTCCGTGGACTCTGCGCTGCACGTTCTTGATGACCAGGTGCGTGTAATGCTCTGTGGTCTCGATGCTGATGTCTTCTGTGTTCTCCAGAGTCTTGGCCTCGTGCAGCCACATGATCTTTGGCTCTGGGCGGCCGATGTAGACGGCGTGGATCCTCAGAGTCGTTCCCAGGCCGGCGTAATAGGTTTCCTTCAGCGGGTAGTCTGAGTGGAAGGAAGGAGCGGCCTCCAGCACCAGCATGCCGCTGGTCTCCGCCTCTCCGGCGTCATTGACGGCCTTACAGGTGTACTCGCCCTCGTCCTCCTGCTGCTCCGTCAGAACGGTCAGGGAATGGTTCCTGCCGTCAGAGCTCATCTCGTACTTCCTGGACTCGATGATCTCTTTGCTGGCGTGATACCATTTGATCTCAGGAACGGGTCTGCCGATGATCTGACACTTCATGATCCCGGGCTGGCCCAGCTTGGCTGTCACCTCGTCCATTTCCTTCCTCAGACTTGGTTTAGTTTCAGCTGTCAACACAAACCGATTATTAATCGAAGTCATTCTGAATGAATCAGTTCATAAAAAAAACGTAAACTGACCGCTCTGTTTGGTCTTGATGCAGGTGGTGGTCCTGCGAGGTCGGCTGATTCCGGTCTGGTTTTCAGCAAACACCCTGAACTCGTACTCCGTGGCCTCGTTCAGACCCATCATGGTGAACTCTTTCTCCTTCAGCCTCTGCTTGTTGCACTTCTTCCACGTGCTTTCGATGGACTTCCTGTACTCCACCCAGTAGCCCAGCACCTCCTTCCCACCATCACACTCTGGCTCCTGCCAGCGGATGGTGATGAAGTTGTTGGTCACGTTCACGGTGTCGATCTCGCCGGGCTGGCTCGGCTTGTCTGGAAGAAAAAACACAAACAAGTTCAGCTCTGTTGTTTATATTTATGGTTTAATTGTCCATGCAACTCAACTAATAATAATAAGTTATCAAAGCTGTTTCAATCCACTGATATTTCATTCAATTGGTTTTATACTGAAAGATTATTCACATGTAATAGGCCCATTCCATCAACTCATATAATGGTTACAGTGAATGACTCACCAAATGGATCCTTGCTTGTGATTGGCTCTGACACAGGCCCCGCCCCACTCTCACCGATGTCATTGACAGCAACAATGCGGAACTGGTAATCAGTGTCAGGGGTGAGTCCAGGCACAGTGAACATGGTGGCGGTGATCTTGGTCTGGTAGCGGGACCAGGTCTCCTCAGAAACCACCTTGTACTCAACAAAGTACCCGGTGATGGCGGAGCCGCCGTCGTCCTTGGGTCTGGACCAGGCCAGGGCCACGGAGCTCTTGGTGACATCCACGATCTCTGGTGGAGAGCTGGACGGCTCAGGATGACCTAGAGTTACAAACAGAGGATTGTGTGAGAGTGTTTTTTTCTCAGGTCTCACAGAGTGAAGATGTGGAACACTTACAGAGAGGAGTCCTGGGCACCAGAGGCTGCTCGGACTTCAGGGAGGCGCTGACACCAAAGGAGTTTTCAGCTGTGACCTTGAAGTGGTACTCCGTTCCTTCTCTCAGACCTTTGACCAGCAGCTGAGTGTCGGTCACCCTGGAGTCCACCGTGTACCAGGCGTGTCTGGCTGCCTCACGTCTTTCTACGATGTAACCCAGGATCTCTGAGCCACCATCATCATCGGGAGCCTTCCAGGCCACCTTCACAGAGGTAGCCTGGATCTCCTCAAACACCAGCGGCCCCTCCGGAGCTCCTGGGCGCCCGATGACCTTCACCTTGATCTGGGCCTTCTTCTTGCCCACCCTGTTCTCCAGCAGAAGGTTGTAGACCCCAGAGTCGCTCCTCTCTGCTCCTTTGATCACCAGCTCACTGGCGTCCTCGGTGGAGGCGATCATGGCCTTGGCGGAGACCACGCCTCCTTCCTTTGACCATTTACAGACTGGCTGAGGTTTCCCTTTGATGGGTAGAGAGAGTCTCACCACTCCGCCCTGCCGGACCACGTACACATCTTTGTATTTCAGTTCCAGGTCGTAATCAGGAGATTCTGCAGAGGAATGATATTTTCAAAAATCAACAGTATTATAACCCCAAAAATGGTTGTATATTAGTTTTAAACCTATAGAAATGATTTTAATGGATCAAGCTGTGTTTCCGTACCAAGCATCTCAGTGACGATGACAGTTCCAGGAACCTCAGCAGGTTCTCCACAGCCGCCGGCGTTGCACGCCATCACTCTAAATTTAAACTCCTCCCCCTGTGGCATGTTGGTCAGCGTGTATTCACAGATCAGAGATGGAGTGGTGTTGCATTTGATCCAGGCCATGGTGCCGGCCTTCTGCATCTCAATGAGGTATCCGTCCACCCTGGCGTCGCCCTCGTCGTCGGGCGGACTCCAGGCCAGTGACACGGAGGACTTGGTGGTGTCGGTGATCCTCGGGTTCTGAGGACAACCAGGTGGATCTACAAAAGACAGAAGGCCACGTCAGTGTTTCCAGTGGCATCAAGAGAACCGGAAGCTGTCACATTTTATATCTACATTTCAATAAATCTGTGTTACTCTCACCGATGGGATCTGTAGCTACAGCGGGTTTGGATGGCAGACCGGGCTTGCTCAGGCCTCTGGCGTTGATGGCGGTGATTCTGTGTTCGTACTCAAGACCCTCGATGAGCTCAGTGGACCTGTACCTGGTCATGGTGACCGGGTTCCTGTTGGCGCGAACCCATCTGTCAGCCCGCACCTCTTTACGCTCGATGATGTATCCTGACACTTCAAGGCCGCCGTCTTCCTCCGGAGGGTTCCAGGCAACGGTCATTCCGTCACGGGACACATCAAAGACGGTGGGACGTCCAGGAGGTCCGGGAACATCTGAGGAGGGAGGAGGAGGAGGAGACATGTTTAATGGCTCTGTCATAATTCAATCACGTCTGTAGAGAGTCATCTGAACGTGTCCTGGTCGTCTTACTATTCAGACTCCTGCAGGTGACGATCTCAGACTGGAGGAACTCTCCGGTGCCGTATCGGTTCACTGCCGCGGCGCGGAACACGTACTCGTCTCCCTCGATCAGGTTGTTGAATTTAAAGGTGGGTCGACTCACAGAGTCACAGACGGGAACCCAGCCGGGTCTGTGAGCGTCACGCTGCTCCACCGCGTACCCGCTGACCGGAGCTCCGCCGTCTCTGACTGGAGGACTCCAGCTGCAGGTGATGGTGGTGGCGTCCACCTCCTCAAACCTGATGGGTCCCTGCGGTTCATCAGGTTTAGCTGGAAAACATGAATAGTTGGTGAATGTTAAAATGCATTAACTTATCAAGCCATTGATAAGATAAAACAAATAAGCTATGGTTTCTTACAAAGCACGACGACCTTGATGACCTCCGTGATGACCCCGACAAGGTTCTTCACCTCCAGGGTGTAGTCGCCCGAGTCATCGATGTTGGTGTCGGACACCGTCAGCTTGGAGAATTTGCCGGTGCTCTTCAACTTGACTCGTTCTGTGATTTTGATCTTGTTGTCTCTGAAGAACCAGGAGCAGACGGGAGGAGGTCTGCCCACGATGGGCAGGTCCAGCTCCAGAGTCTTTCCGGCCAGGACGTTGACTATCTTCTGAGGAATACTGGAGAAGTCCACCACGGGCATGACTGAGCAAAAGAGAGAAATCATTCAATCACAGCTAGGAACGATTACTAAGTAATGGAGCTGAGGATCCTTAGAGTGCAGATGTATTACCTCTCTGCTCCTGCACGGTGACAGCGGTGAGGAGCTCCCTGGCCTCGCTCACTCCTCTGCTGTTGATTGCTCTGATCCTGAGCAAATACTGTTCGTGCTCGTTCAGCTTCTCGATGGTGTGCTCGAAGTCCGTGAGCTTCAGCGTGGCCACCTTCATCCACTTCTCCGTCCCGAACTTGCAGGCCTCGATGACGTAGCCGATCAACCTGCTACCTCCGTCGTGTTCAGGCTTCTCCCAGCCCAGAGTCACTGTGCTCTTGGTGACATCCATCACCTCCAGCTTCTGAGGAGGCAGAGGAACCTCGCAGACCAGGACCACGTCTGGAGTCTCGCAGGGCTGTCCGATTCCATAGATGTTCTCTGGGAGGACGCGGAAGTAGTAAAGCATGCCCTCCATCAGACCTTCGATCTTGTGGGAGGTCTTGCTGCACTTGCAGGTAACGGTCTTGTAGGCTCTCATGGAGGCCTCTCGCCTCTCGATGATGTAGTTGTTGACCGGGGCACCGCCGTCCACGGTCGGGGCGTCCCAGGAGATGGTGGCAGAGTCTTTGGTCAGCTCCTTGATCTTGATGGGTCCAGTTGGTCCGGGAGTATCTACAATGAAAGTATACATTATCGTTATTATACCACTGCACCTTGGGAAATAAAACCAACCATCAACTGGTGTCATGTTTAAACTCACCATAGACCTTGACCAGGATGTTGACTTCCTGTTTCCCAGCTGAGTTCTCAGCGGTCAGCGTGTATTTGCCGGCATCGTAGCGGTGGACCTTATCAATGATGAGTGTGGTGGAGGTGTTGGTGACCTCGATGAAGCCTCTGTTGTGGAGGTCGACTCCAGGTTTACTCCAGGTGATGGTTGGACTGGGACGTCCCGTCACGTGGACAAAGAGACGCAGGGAGCCACCAGCCCGGAGACAGATGGTCTTCTTCAGGTCATCGTGGAGCTCAAAGTCTGGAGTTTCTGTCCCAGAATAATTCAGAGGTGATTAGCGATGATAAAAATATTTTAAAAAAAAACTAACCAAAGTGAACCTCGTGTGCGCGTTGATCAATAAATTTGAAACATTGGTGCGTATTGTATGTGGATGGTTTGGTTTCTGAAGGTTCCGAGTTCTTACCGATTCTCTCCACCGGCTCGGTCTCAGTGCAGGATTCACTGAAGTCTCCCGTTCCGTTGACGTTGATGCCGGCAACTCTGAAGCAGTATTTCTTTCCTGCAGAAAGTCCTGTCACCACAAACTCTGCAGCTCGCAGTGTCTTGTCGTGAGCCTTGGTCCACTCCTCCGCTCCGGACACCTGCAGCTCCAGGATGTAGCCGATGACGTCGGCGCCCCCGTCCTCCACGGGGCGGGACCAGGCCAGGCTGATGCTTTCGGCGTGAGTGTCCACCACACGAGGGATAGAGGGAGGAGAGGGGGTGCCTGAGGAGGAGAATTATTTACATTAGATTGGATTGAACTTTAGTTAGGCGAGGCATCCGACCAGAGGAATGTTGGTATTTCAATGAAACAGTATGAGCGCAATGATTGCATATACTGTGAGCCTATTGGTAGATGGTTGTCATGGTGGCAAAACCATCTGATCTTCCGCTGGTGGACTCACTTGTTGGAACTCTGCAGACGACGTACAGAGAGACCTCGCTGGGCTCGCTTTCTCCAGCTCTGTTGGTGGCCGTCACTCTGAACTGGTAGATGTTTCCCTCGGTCAGACCGGAGACCTTCAGCATGGTGTCCAGCTGAGCCCCATCTCTGTTCACTTTCACCCAGCGGGCGCTTTTCTTCTCACGCCGCTCCACCAGGTAGTGAGTCAGCGGGCTGCCGCCGTCGCTCTCCGGCTTCAACCACTCGATGGTGGCAAAGTCTTTTCCTGAGACCAAGATCTCTGGAGCTCCAGGAGGAGTCGGCACAGCTGAGGAAGCACAAATAAAAGAGGATTATATCATAAAATACAATTTTATGGTCAGCCTAAACCTGTGTTGTTTTATTTTTGAAATCACTCACTGAAGGTGTTCCTTGCGACCATTGGCTCAGACTGCAGATGAACTCCAGATCCGTACTTGTTGACTCCTCGGACTCTGAACAGATACTCCGTGTTTTTGAACAAGCCAGAGATGTTGCAGCTCAGCTCTTTGCACTCAGCGTGCATAATGACCCAGCTGAGCCGGTTGGTGTCGCGCCGTTCCACCGTGTAGTAGGAGATGTTGTCTCCTCCGTCCTCCAGCGGAGGCTTCCAGCTCAGGGTGCACGACTCCTCTGTGATCTTACTGATTTGAATGGTGCCTTCACAGACTCCAGGAGTGTCTGGAGAAGAGACATGTGCTCAGAGAATGTGGCCTTCAACGCTCGTTGGACTTTCAGTATAAACATGTAAAAGCTCTACATGAGATTATTCAAAATAAAAAGTCCCTCACCGAGCACTTTGACGTTGACCTCGGCCGTCTTGGTTCCACTCACGTTCCTCACAGTGAGGATGTATTTCCCTGTGTCGTCTCTGTCACAGAACTTGATGATGGCCATGGCCCGGGTGGATGTGTACTGCAGGTGGTACTTCTCACACAGATCCAGCTCCCTCTTACCCTTGGACCAGGAAGCCTTCGGGTCCGGCCTGCCTCCCACTGCAGCGTCCAGAACCAGGTCAGAACCGGCTCGGACCATCACGGTCTCAGACATGAGTTTGCTGTTGAGCTGGGCCTTGGGAGGCTCTGTGGATTCAAAGCATGAGGTTATCAAGGATCTAGTATCGTGAATAAATCTGGATAATTGAGTCTAAAGGTCATTCCATTGTAAATGTTCATACCAAAGTCGGTCTTGCACTGCACAGAGCCGGTGGACTCTGAGGGCAAGCTGAAGACCTGGTTGGCGTTCTTGGCGATGACCCTGAACTCGTAGGGTTCCCCCTCTCCCAGAGCCGTGACGGTGTAGAACTGATCTGTCACGTTGGTGTAGTTGCACTTGAGCCAGCGACCCTCGCCCGTCAGCGTGTACGGCTTCCTCTCGATGATGTAGCCCACAATGGGACTGCCTCCGTCGTTCAGGGGAGAAGACCACTTCAGGGACACGGTGGTTCTGGTAACATTGGTTACTTCGGGTTTACTTGGAGGATCTAAGAGGAAAAGATTTCGTCAGACACAACGATGGAGTCTCAGGTTAGATAACAAAGTAATCGTAAACACTCACCAACTGGGTTCTGAGCCACGGCTCCCTTTGAGGCCTCGCTGGCTTTGCTGAGTCCAGCACTGTTCATGGCATAGATCCTGAACTGGTACTCTAGTCCCTCCACCAGACCTTCCACCTTGCAGTAACACTCGAAGCAGGGGATCTTGTTCTCCCTCACCCACAGGATGATGTTCCTCTCCTTCTTCTCGATCCAGTAGCCCGTCACCTTGCTGCCTCCATCGTTGTATGGCTCCTCCCACTTCAGGGTCATTGTGTTTGCGGTGACATTGAAGACTGAAGGTCTGGTTGGTGGACCAGGAGGAGCTGTGGATTCAAACAGGTTTTGTGGTTGAGAACAATAACAATGTTTTCATGTATTGACAGTAAATCAATAATTGAATAATAAATGAAGAATAAAGTGAATAGGTCTCACTGTAAGGATGCTCTGCGACGATGGTCTCAGATTCGGTGGACTTGCTGACCCCGAACCTGTTCTCAGCAGAGACCCTGAAGGTGTACTGCATGTACTTGGTCAGGTGAGTGACGTGGAGAGTGGTTCTCTTCACGCTGGAGTTGATGAGCTGCCAGGCCGTGGAACCAGACTCACGCTTCTCCACGATGTAGTTGGTGATGTCGGTTCCGCCGTCGTCCTCAGGAGGAGCCCAGGTCACCACGCAAGACTCTGAGGTGATGGAGGAGATCTCGACAGGTCCGGCCGGAGGACTCGGTCTGCCTGTGACGTTCACCTCGATGGTGAAGGTCTTGGTTCCTGTCACGTTCTCCAGGATCAGGTTGTATTTCCCACCGTCTCCTCTCATGGCCTCCTTCACCGAGATGCTGCTGCGTTCCTTCGTGGTTTTGATGGAGACTTTGTCTGAATTCTTCAGCCTCATCTCCTCCAGCTTCCAGATGACTTTAGGAGCCGGTCTGCCGCCAATGGGGACGTCGATGGTGAAGGTCCTGCCCGAGCTACATGTGATCAGCTGGTTGGTGATGTCACTGAGGTCGGCCACAGGTTCGATGTGAGGCTCCTTGACAAGCACAGGCGTAAGAGTATCTCTGGGTCGGCTGCAGCCAGCTTCGTTCTTGGCCTTCACACGGAAGTCGTACTCAGCGCCCTTGTTGAGTTTTTCCACCACGTATGTGAGAGTCCTTGTGTTTCCCACCACCATCCACTTGTCGGTGCCCTTGGCCTTGGCCTCGATGACGTAGCACTGAATGCGGCTGCCGCCGTCGTGTTCTGGTTTGAGCCAGCCCAGAGTCACAGAGCTGTCCGTGGTGTCCAGGATGTCCATCCTCTTTGGAGCTGCGGGCTCTGCGGTGGCGGTGACGGGCTCGCTCAGCTCGAAGGCCTCGCCCACACCGTGCTGGTTCTCAGCTGAGACTCTGAAGAAGTACGGAACTCCCTCCAGAAGGTCCTGGATCCTGAGGATCTGCTTGGTGCAATTTCCACCCGACTGCTGCCAAGTGCGCCGGCTGGCCTCACGCCTCTCCACGACGTAGTGGTGGATTCTGGCTCCACCGTCACTGAGAGGAGGTTCCCAGCTCATTGTGACCGTTCCTCTGGAGACCTCTGTGAAGCCCACGTCCTGAGGAGGTCCAGGAGTGTCCAGAACTTTGACAGTGAAGGTGACGGCTTTGCTGCCACTTGCGTTCTCCAAGTTAAGAGTGTATTTGCCTGTGTCGTTTCTGGAGCAGTTTTCAATGCTGAGAGAACTGTGGCCCTCTGTGGTGATGATCTCTGACATCGAGCCCAGATCTCCTTCCTCCTTCACCCAGGAGGCAGAGGGAACCGGCTTTCCTCTGAAGTGGACTCCCAGACACACGGACCCTCCAGCCTTCACGATGTGCGTCTGTCTGAAGGTGGCGTCGATGTCAACCTGTGGTGGAGTCAGCCGGTCCACGGCCTGAGTTGGCTCTGGAGTCTCTATTTCATCTCCTCTCCCCACGTGATTGACAGCTGCCACTCGGAACCTGTATTCGGCTCCCGTCTGTAGACCGGTTGCTGTGTAACTGGTTTCTGACACCAGCTCCTCATTGACTCTCTGCCATTCAGAGTCATCTCCCTTCACCATCTCAACGATGTATCCCATGATCTCCATGCCTCCGTCATCCGCAGGCCTGCTCCACTCCAGACTGATGGAGGTGTTGGTGGAGTCGGACACACAGACCACGGATGGAGCACAGGGGATGTCTTTGGGCTCGGCTGCTCTGATGGGGATAGAGATGTTGCTCGCAGCTCCCACGCCGGCATCATTAACGGCCATGACGCGGAACTCGTACTCCACATCCTCCGACAGGTGAGGAACTTTGTGAGCACAGTCGATGATGGGCTTCTTGGAGATCACCTTGTAGAAGCGGATGGTCTTTTTCTCTCTCTTTTCCACGATGTAGTACTGGATGGGGTTTCCTCCATCAGATGTGGGAGGAGTCCAGCAAAGGGTGATGCTCTCTCCTGTGACCATCGTGGCATCAGGAGTTCCTGGAGCTTCAGGAGCAGCTAGAGAAAACAATGTTGATCATTATTATATATACTATATATATATATATATATATATATATACACTGAATCAATATTAAATCCAAGTTTTCTGAAACATTTTAGTCATTCCAGAACTTACTGTATTGCATCTGTGCAATGATGGGGCTGGATTCCAATGGTCTTCCAACTCCAAACTTGTTGACAGCAGAGAGCCTGAACTGGTACTCGTTGCTCTTGATGAGTTTGGAGGCGTTGAAGGTGCACTCCGCACACTCATCGGTCACCAGGGCCCAGGAGATCTTGGCCGTCTCACGCTTCTCAATGATGTAATGCGAAATCTCCGAGCAGCCGTCGTTCTCCGGTGGGTTCCAGGACAGAGTGCAGCGGCCCTCTGAGATGTGACTGAAGGTGATGGGTCCCACCGGCTCCCCAGGTGTGTCTGCATCACAGATGTTCATGACATGTTAAATAATAATCATTTTTATAAAGGTCATCGTGTAATAAAAATCAACATCTCAAGACGAAGCACCTTGGACTTGAACGAGGATGTTCTCCTTCTTGCTCCCGGACCCGTTGGTAGCCTCAACCGTGTAGAGGCCACGATGCGTCCGGTCTGCGTCCCTCACAAACAAGGTGCTGGATCCAGCTACGTTGATGATGTCCATCATCTTCTTGGTCACCACCACACCGTCTCTGTACCAGATGACCTTGGGAACCGGGCGTCCGGTGATGATCACCTTCAGCCTGATGTTGTCTCCAGCCTTGACGGTCAAACCTTCAAAGTACTCTGGACCAAACTCGATGTTTGGAATAGCTGGTTTTGAAAAAAAAAGGAACTTTGAAAATTGAATTTTTAAGCGGACAGGTTTGGGGTGAAACTTTTCTCACAGATTCTGTTTCTTAAGGATCTTACTGACTCTGATTTACTCTTACTCACCGTTTTCACTCCTGACTATAATCAAGCCAGAGGAGTTGGAGGGAGGACTGACGACGCCAATGGCGTTCCTGGCGCTGACCCTGAACTCGTAGCGCTCGTTGGTTGCCAGCCCGGTGACGGTGTACTGACACTCGTGGACGTCGGTCAGGTTTGCCTTGAACCAGCGGCCCTGGCCCTGACGCTTCTCCAGGTTGTAACTTGTGATCTTGCTGCCCCCGTCACGTTTGGGAGCGTCCCATTTCAGAGTCACTGTGTCACTGGTAACATCAGTATAGTCCGGCTGGCCAGGAGGATCTGAAAGAAATGGAACATAACAACAACACTTTTCTTATTGGGCAGAAAATCCCTGTTTTCAGTTTGATCAATAAATAATAACAAAAGCTGAATTTTTAATTTGTTGAAACTTCAGAACTCACCAACAGGACTGACAGCCATGGTGGACTTGCTCTTGTCACTCATCCGGCTGAAACCAGCATCATTCTGGGCGTATACCCTGAAGGAGTACTCCAGACCTTCGATGAGTTCCAGGATCCTGAAGTCTGTTTCTTTGACCAACATGGTGTTGACCTTCTGCCACATGATGCTGTTCTTCTCCTTCTTCTCCACATGGAAGCCCTGGATGGGTGTTCCACCGTCGTAGATAGGCTGCTCCCATTGGATGGTCATGCCGTCGTTGGTGATGTTGTAGACCACCGGTCTGCCCGGTGGACCAGGAGGTCTGAACTGGTGCTTGGCGATGACCATCTGAGATACCAGAGGCTCACTGACTCCGTACCTGTTCTCGGCAGAGACTCGGAACTGATACTGGATTCCCTTGATCAGATTGGGGACCTTGAACTGAGTGGACTCTACACTGGAGCAAGCCATCTTCCAGTCATTCTGGGAAGTGTCACGCTTCTCCACGCAGTAGCACGAAATATCTCCTCCACCGTCGTTGCTGGGCTCGTCCCAGGAGATCATGATGCTCTCAGCTCTCACTTCATCCAGACGTATGGGTCCCACAGGCTTGGATGGAGGTCCCAGAGTGATGACGTGGATGTGGAAGGATCTCCTGTTGACCTTATTGTCGAGGGTCAGGGTGTATTTGCCTTCGTTCTCCTTCGTCACGTTCTTGATCATCAGCGTGGCTTTGTGTTCTGACTTCTTGAAGCGCACCTGGTCGCTCTCCTTCAGAGGCAAATTGTCCTTCAGCCACAGGATGGCCGGCCTGGGTTTGCCTTTGTATGGAAGCTCAATGTGAACATTGTGACCCAGACGAACGCTGATCCTTCTGTCGGGGTACTCGGCCAGGCAGGCCTCAGGGGTGATGATGTAATCGATCACTTTGATGGCTCCAATCTCAACAAAATCTCCCTGACCCTTCTCGTTTCTGGCAGCGACTCTGAAGAACATGTCCGAGTGCTCCTTCAGTTTCTTCACCTCAAACTCACATTGTCTGCTGTTTCCTCCCAGTGACCATTCCTCACCCTTAAGTTTCTTCTCGATGACGTAGTCAGAGATGATGCTGCCTCCATCGTAATCAGGTTTCAGCCACTGCAGGGTGACGGAGGTCTTCGATGAATCCTTCATGGAGACCTCCTTCACTGGTCCTGGAGTCTCTGTGGCCTTCACGGGCTCCAGCGTGTCACAAGGATCACCAACACCGTGCTCATTCTCTGCCAACACGCGGAAGAAGAAGGAGGTCTTCTCTGAGAGGTCCTCCAGGGTGAACGTGGTTTCTGTGCACTTGCTGGTCACTGCAGAGAAGGATCTCTTGGATGAGTCTCTCTTTTCAACGATGAAATTAGTGACCTCAGCTCCACCGTCGAGGAGCGGAGGCTCCCAGCAGAGCGTCACCTTCCCACGGGTCACATCCTTCAGGATCAGGTTCCTGCACTGGGCCGGGGTGTCCTGGACCTTCACTGACAGGGTCAGGCTCTTGGGCTCTCCAACCCCATTCTCTAACTTGACTGTGTACTTCCCAGTGTCCAGCCTGGTCACCTCACGCATAACCAGAACCGTGGTGCTGTCTGAGTGGTGGAACTCGTACGTGGCGTTGCGGTCGATGCATTCGTCTCCTTTGAACCAGGAAGCTGTGGGAGCGGGTCTTCCCTTCATAGGAACAGACAGCTCGACGTCTTTACCAGCCTTCACTATGTAGTGAGTCCTCATGGCCACATCTGAGTCGATCTGGGCCTCCTCTGTGGAAATCATTCAAAATACAGGTCACAGGTTACATGTGAGCAGAAACAGGAAGTTGTTTTCAGTAACAATGATAAATAAATAATAAGTGTACCCAGGATATCCTTGGCCTGCACAGGTTCAGTCATCTCCAGCGGATCTCCTCGGCCGGAGCAGTTCACAGCAGAAACTCTGAAGAAGTAGTTGACGTCTGGTTTTAGGTCATGAACTGTGAACTCTGTGGTTTTCGCCTCTCCTTTAGAGGTGACCATCACCCATTCTGTCTCTCCTTCCACCAGCTTCTCCACCATGTAGCTGGTAACCTCGCTGCCTCCGTCCCATTCAGGCTTGGACCAGCCCAAGGTGATGGAGGTCTTGGTGGAGTCCGCCACCTTTAACTTGCAGGGCTCATACGGTGGATCTGTAGGAAATTCCTTTTTTAGTTGTGTTTTTGTGAGATGTGACTTTGCAGATGTTAGATGACTTACCAACTGGATCCGCAGCCTTGTAGAAGTCTGATGTATCAGAGAAGGGCCCCTCTCCAGCCTTGTTGATGGCACAGACGCGGTACTGGTACTCGTTTCCTTCCGTCAGGTGGTAGACCGTCTGTTTGATTTCAGCCACGGGATCTTTGTAAACCCGGATCCAGCGCAGACTCTTCTTATCACGTCTCTCCAGGTAGTATCCGCTCACAGAGCTGCCTCCATCTGCACCTGGTTTGTCCCATTGTACCACCATCGTAGTTTTGGTGATGATGTTCACTTCAGGAGTATGAGGTTGACCAGGAGTAACTGTAGAAGTGGAAATAGGTATGGTAGGTATGGTAAAAACCATGTATGTAAATAGAGTTCATTTTACCATAATATTCAGCTCTTTAAAGCTCCGACTTACCGAAGGCATTCTTAGCAACCACAGGTTCAGACTCCAGTGGCTCTCCAACTCCAAACTTATTAACCCCCAGGACGCGGAACACATATTCGTTTCCACGCAGCAGCTTTCCAACACTGATGTGCGTCTGCTCGTGTTTGTCTGAGACTGTGGACCAGACGACTCGGCTGGTTTCCCGCCGCTCTACGATGTAGTGAGTCACCTTAAAACCACCCTGGTCAGACTCAGGCACAGGCTCCCAGCTGAGGAGGATCCTGTCTTCTGTGATGGAGTTGAAGTTTATGGCACCAGCTGGAGGTCCAGGTTTGTCTACAGGGACAGAAAAGGGCAGAAACAATACAGAGGTGATGATCATGATGGGGAAGGAGAGAGAGAGAGAGAGAGAGAGAGAGAGAGAGAGAGAGAGAGAGAGAGAGAGAGAGAGAGAGAGAGAGAGAGAGAGAGAGAGAGAGAGAGGCGCACCTAGGATTTCGATCCTGATGGTTGCAGATGCTGATCCCAGAACGTTCTTGATCTTGATCTCGTAGGAGCCTGTGTGCAGGCGAGCTGCGTCCTTGATGAAGACAGCAGAAGCATCGGTGGAGCTCTCCACACACACTGTGGACGAAGATATCAGCTCATTTCCATCCTTCAGCCACTCGATGGTCGGCAGAGGTTTGGCGATGATTCCGACCTTCAGCTTCACTGAGGCTCCGGCCTTGTACTGAACCACATCCAGATATTCTGGAGGAAGGTCAATGGCTGGAGCACCTGAGCAACACGAGACATTTAAAATGAGTAATGCAATCAAAAACAATGTAGTAAACACCACTAGTTTGTTTTCAACTCACCACACGCGTCCACGCAGGTGACGGGGCCGGCGATCAGAGACGGATTACTGACAGATCCAACAGCGTTCTTGGCATAAACCCTGAACTCGTACGTCTCGTCCTGGTTCAGTCCAGACACAGTGAAGCTCATTTCAAGGATGTTGGTGAAGTTGGCCTTCACCCATCTGCCGCTCTGAGCTTCTCTGCGCTCCACGCTGTAGCCGCTGATCTTGCTGCCACCGTCGTAGGGAGGCCTCTGCCAGGCCAGGCTGACCGAGTTCTTGGTCACCTCTGTCACACGGACATTAGCCGGCGGCTCTGTGACAATGAAGATACAGATCACATTTTAATCAGCAGAAACCGTATCTCAGTCCAAACTTGTCTTTTTTATTTGAGGTTGTGGGCTGAGATCCAGATGAACAACGCTTACCACAGGCGTCGATAGCCAGCACCTCCTCAGAGGTCTTACTCAGCTTTCCAATGCCAGCAGCGTTCTCAGCAGCCACCTTGAACTCATAGATGAGGCCGGGGCAGATGTTTGACACTCGCCACTGGTTTCCTGGAATGGCAGTTTTATTGATCTTCTGCCACAGGATGCTGCTCCTCTCCTTCATCTGGAGATGATATCCCACCACAGCGTTCCCTCCGTCACTGACCGGCTCGTTCCAGCAGACCGTGAGACTCTCTCTGGAGACAAAGCTGACCCATGGTGTGGATGGAGGTCCAGGGAAGGCTGGGAAGGACAATATTCATGTTAGTGTTTATTCAACAACAATAACACAACATTCCAAAGAACTTTTCTCCTATCAATCTAATGTTTGATAGGAGGTTTGAGTTAAATGATGGTGACTCACTGTATGGAAGCTTTATCATGACGGATCTGCTGTCGATGTGGTCACTGACTCCATGACGATTCACAGCTTTGATTCTGAACTGGTATTCTTCTCCCTTGGTCAGCTTGGTTGCCTTGATGGAGCTTCTGGCTATGTTGGTGGACACCTCGGTCCAGGATGGAGTGCTGGTTTCACGTTTCATCACAATGTAGTTGGTCACAGGACTTCCTCCATCGTACTCTGGAGGAGCCCACTTCAGGCACACCGTTGTCTCTCCAACCTCTCCTATCTCCACCGGGCCCACTGGAGGTCCGGGTCGGTCCAGCACAACGAAGATAATAAAGATCTTTGTGGTGCCTCCTGCGTTGGAGGCGGTGACTTCGTATTTTCCAGCGTCACTGGAAATGCTTTCAGTGAGTGTGATGATCAAGCTGTCGGGTGTCACTTCTGACCTCAGCCTGGTGGAACCTTTGATGACCACATTGTTCTTGGACAGAGTCACTTTAGGCGTGGGTCGGCCACTGAGAGGAAGCTCAAAGGTCAGGTCCGATCCGGCTTTAATGTAAACCGTGTTCTTGGGGTAGTTCTTCAGATCAAACTCTGGAGACTCTGTAGCGTAAAACAGAACTCACGTTAGTTTTCAGGAAATAGACATTTCCAGTATTTATTTGAATCTGTCATCTTTTTAATAAACAGAATCCTGTGTTTCTTTAATAACTATTAAAAGCTCGTTCTAAAGGTAAAACAAACCTTGTATTTCTTTCACCAGAACCGGTACGATCATCTCTTTGGGTTCACTGAGACCAGCGTGGTTCTCAGCCCGGACCCTGAAGAAGTACTCTGCACACTCCCTGAGACTCTTGATGGTGTGAGTCATGGTCCTCACAGTCGCACACTTCACCCACTTGGTCTGTCCCTTCTCCAGGGCATCGATCAGGTAACCAGTCACTCGGCTCCCACCGTCGTATTCTGGTCTGGTCCAGGCGATGGTGATGCTGTCCTTGGTCACATTTGCTACTCCAAGTTTCATGGGAACACTCGGTACCTCTGCAGAAGACAGTTTTTCCATTTTTTAAAGCACATTTTAAATGATAAAAAGTTGAGAAGAATCAGTAATAACTTGAGATGTTACCTGTGATCTTGGTTCCAGCCTTGGCCTCCTGAGGGACACCCAGTCCATGCTCGTTCTCTCCAATCACTCTGAGGTAGTAGATGGCTCCCTCCTGGAGGTCCTCCACCTTGTAGGTTAGTGCTCGGCAGTTGCTGGTCACACACACCCACGCCTTCTTACTGGCTTCACGTTTCTCCACCTGGTAGGACTTCACTGCATCTCCGCCATCGTTCTCCGGAGCCTCCCAGCAGAGCGTGGCAGAATCTCTGGTTACTGCTGAGACCTTCACGTTGACCGGAGGTCCAGGAGAGTCCAGCACCTTCACCACCATGGGCAGTGTTGATGTTCCCAAAGGTGACTTGATGGTGACACTGTACTCTCCGGAGTCATTTCTAGTGGACTTCTCAATTGTCAGTGACGTTTTGGATTCCGTTGAATCAATGGTTCCTCTGACTTTGAGGTCGACGCCTTCCTTGGACCACTCCACCGAGGGCACAGGTTTGCCCGTGAACGGAACCTTCAGAGTAAATGCTGTTCCATGTTTAACAATAAGAACTTTACGCATCTCGATATCAACATCAAACGACGGCTCTGCTGTTCTGTTCATTGCTACGACAGCTTCTGAATAGCGGCTCCGCACACTGCAGCCAACTTTGTTGATGGCCTTGACACAGAACTCATATTCCACTTCTGTTTTCAATCCTGCGACTGTGAATTCCAAACTCTTCGTAAGTGGAATAGCCTCAACCCATCTGGCTTGTTCTTCAGCTGATTCAAATACTTCCTCTTCTTCCTCTTCCTCATATTCTTCCTCTTCATCCTCAACTGCTGGCTCTGGTTTGTGAATGTATTCTCTGTATTCAACACTATATCCAAGGACTGGAGCACCACCGTCCTCTGTTGGTGGTTTCCAGACCACAGACACGCTGTCTTTGGTTGAACTGATAATCTTTGGTTTTGTAGGGCGAGAGGGAACCACCAGAGGATCCGTGGCTCTGAACGTAGCAGAATGTTCACTGGCGAGACTCAAACCAGCAGCGTTTTCAGCGTAGACTCTGAAGTCGTACTCACAACCCTTTCTCAGTTTGGTAGCTACAGTCGTGCATTCGACCACTGGATCTCTGTTCACACGCACCCAGCGCATCCCTGTCTTCTCACGCCGCTCAATCACATATCCTGTGATGGCGCTGCCTCCGTCACTGGCTGGTTTACACCAGGTCACAGTCATTGAATCTCCAGTGATGGTCGTGACATCGACGCTGGCTGGGGCGGTGGGGAAGGTGTATGGATCTGTGACTTTGATGGCCTCGCTCTCCAGAGCCTCACCGTGCCCATGTTTGCTCACAGCCAGAACCCTGAAAATATATTCATTGCCCTTCAGCAGCCCTGTGACCTTGAAGTAGTTCTTCCTGATGTCTCCCTTCACCAGTGTCCAGGCCAGGCGGCTGGTCTCACGTTTCTCCACAATGTAATGTGTAATTTCAGCTCCACCGGCCTCCTGAGGAGGACCCCATGACAGAGTGCATTCCTCGGCTGTGAGGCCTGTGATCTGCAGAGGTCCTGCTGAGGGTCCAGGCTTATCAATAATCACACATTTGACGGGCATGGTGACAGTTCCAGCAATGTTCTGCAGAGTGAGGGCATACAGTCCTGAATCTCTTCTGATACAGTCCTTAACAACCACAGACGTGCTAGTATCTGTGGAAACAATCTGGATTCTGGCTCTCAACTCCATCTCTTTGCCATCCTTGGTCCAGGAGACGACAGGAGCAGGACGACCGGCCAGGTCTGCATTAATCCTCAGAGTTTCACCTGCTTTCACATAGACTGCCTCTCTGAACTTCACGTCCATCATGATGCGTGGTGGCTCCACATCATCCTTCACAGTGATGGGTCCAGTGTTGTCAGACGGGTCACTGAACAGTCCAGCTGCGTTCTTGGCAATGACACGGAAGTCATACTGGCTATCCTCTGTCAGGCCCGTCACATCGTAGTGAGTCTCCTGCACATTGGTGAAGTTGCACCTTGTCCAGCGTCCTTCAGGAAGATCTCTGGATTCAATGACGTAGCCAGAAACCTTTGCTCCACCATCGTACTCTGGTTTATCCCAGGACAAGGAGACTGAGGTCCTGCTGACAGCAGTGACCACAGGTGTACCTGGAGGGTCACATGGATCTCTGGCTGCGACAGCTTCACATGCTTTGCTACATTTACCAATACCAGCAATATTTTCAGCATAGACACGGTATTCATACATCATGCCCTCCTCGATTCCATTGACTTTGTACTCTGAATTTTTGATCATTCCTCTGTTCATCTTGGTCCAGAGGATGCTGGCGCGCTCCTTCCTCTCCAGATGATAACCCAGGACAGGACTACCGCCGTCAGTGACCGGTTCATTCCACGTCACCAACATGAAAGACTTGGTGGCCAGCTTCACAATAGGTGTTGCAGGAGGTCCCGGTTGTTTGAAGTTATACTGAGCAGTGATTCCGGGTGAATCCAGAGATCCACTCTTTCCATAACGGTTGACTGCGTAGATGCGGAACTGGTACTCTGCTCTATGCGTCAGGCGACCAGCCTTGAAACTGTTTCTGGCCACATTACTGGCAACCATTTGCCATTCTTGTGTGTTTGTGTCTCTCTTCTCTACAATGTAGTTACTGATGGAGCAGCCACCCTCGTACTCTGGTGGAGACCAGGACAACGTGATGCTGTCTGATGTCACAGCATCCACCTTAATGTTTTTAGGTGGACCTGGTTTATCAAGAACAACAACTCCGATATCCTTAGTGACAGTTCCTGCTGTGTTGGCCAGAGTGATCTCATACTTTCCAACGTGTTCTCTGCAGGCCTGTTTGATGAGTATTTTGCATGATGTTGCAGAGTTTAAGATTGTCACAGATGATGTTTGCTTTAAGGGAAGTCCATCCTTCTTCCAAGATACAACAGGTTTTGGTCTTCCTCTTACTGGAGCTTCAATCATGAGGTCGTCTCCAGCCTTTACACTGTAAGTGTTAAACAGTAAGTGGACGGAGGGTTCTAGTGCAACATCCTTTGCAATCACAGGCAAGCCAAAGTCCTTCGGCTCACTCTTTCCCTTCTCGTTGATCGCAACAACTCTGAACAGATAGGCTTCATTAGGAGTCAGGTTGGGGATTGTTGCTTCAGGGACCTTGACTGTGCAGGCTGTGCCCCATTTATCTCCATTCTTCGGCTTAAACTCCACATTGTAGCACATGACTTTGCTTCCACCATCGTGAGCAGGTTTATCCCACACCAAGGACACACTGTTCTTTGTCAGATCTACCAGTGTGACCTTGTTTGGTGGCAGCGGCACCTCAGATACTTTGATTTCCTTGGTTTCAACCATCTGACCTTGACCATATTCATTAACGGCACAGACTCTGAAGTAGAAGATTCCTCCCTCAGGCAGCTCCTCGATCTTGAAGGAGTTGGCCAGGCAGTTGCTGGTGACAGTGGTATAGGCCTTTCTGACTGACTCCCTCTTCTCTACGATGTAGTTAGTGATTTTAGAACCTCCATCAGTGAGTGGAGTGTCCCAGGCCAAAGTCACTGAATCCTTCTTCAGTTCCTTCACAGCAAAGTTCTGTGGTACACTCGGTGTATCCAAAATTCTCACAGCAACTAAGGCAGATTTTGTACCGCTGCTGTTCTCCAGACTCAGTGAGTATTTTCCACTGTGGAAGCGGTTCACGTTGTCGATGACGAGCATGGTGTATGAACTGGTGGTGTCGATGGCTGCACGCTCTGTGAGAGCACCGTCCACCTTCTCCCATTTCACAGCAGGTTCAGGTCTTCCTCTGATGGTCACAAACAGACGCAGAGTTCCTCCAGCACGGACAGACACCACCTTCCTGAGATCAGCATCCAGCTCGATCTCTGGAGCTTCTATCCTGTCAGAAGTTACCACGCTGCCATGGATATTAGCCGCCTCCCCTACACCCTCCGAGTTGATGGCACAGATGCGGAACTGGTATTCTCCTCCATCCTTCAGGTCTTTGATGGTGAGTTTAGTTGCTTGGATGCCAGTGGGTGGAGTGCACATGGTCCATTCTTTTTCAACTGCTGGCTGCACGGCAGGAGCTACTTCTGCCTCCTCCTCAGGCACCGGTGTATACTCCCTAATTTCAACAATGTAGCCCTTAATGTAAGCACCTCCATCAGAGGTAGGTTTGCCCCACGACAGAGACACGGAAGACTTGGTGTAGTCGGTCACCTTCGGGTGGCGTGGAGGTCCGGGTGGCATAGTAGCATCACATGCTCTGCAGAACAGGGACAATTCACTGAGGTCTCCCATACCGGCCTGGTTCTCAGCAGCAACACGGAACTCATAGAAGTGATCCGTCATCAGGCCTGTGACCTGGAAATGTGTCTCGGTCAGTTTCTGCCTGTTGCACTTTGTCCACCTTACACTGTCTTTATCACGTTTCTCCAGGTGATAGCCCTCGATGTCAGTTCCACCTGTAGTTTCTGGAGCAGTCCATGAAAGAACCATGGAGTCCTTTGTGATCTGACTAGCTTCTGGAGTTCCAGGAGCACTCGGTGGCTTGTATGGATTGCATGCGAGGATGGGTTCACTCTCCAGAGAATCACCAACGCCATATTTGTTCACTGCCCGGACTCTGAAGATGTATTCGTTTCCAGAGAGTAGGTTTGTTACTTTATGGTACACACTCTTGATACTTGGTGCGGCCACAGTCCAGGACAGACGACTGGTCTCTCTCTTTTCCAACACATAGTGACTGATGCTCGCTCCACCATCCAGAGTTGGTTCTGACCAGGAGAGGATGCACCTGTCAGACATGACTCCGGTCACTTTCATGGGACCAGTGGGCTGGCCTGGTTTATCAAGAACTTTAACAGTGATGGGGAAGGTCTTCGAACCACCTAGATTTTTGAGAACGAGGTCATAGTGTCCACTGTCGAGCTTGGTCACGTCCTTAATGGTCATGGCTGCACGCTTCTGTGTCGTTTTCACTTCGATGCGCAGGACTTTATTCATTTCTTTGCCCTCCTTCAGCCAGGAAACGTCAGGAACTGGTTTTCCATGAATGTCCGCATCAAGAACCAAGTTTTCTCCAGCATTAACCACAATGACATCTTTGTATTTTGGATCCATTGAAGTGCTCGGTGGTTCAATCTCATCAGTAGCAGTTATCGGTCCAGAGCTGTCGGACGGCTCACTGAAGACTCCTGCTGCATTCCTGGCAATAACTCTAAATTCATATTGTTCATTCTCTGTCAGACCGGTGCTGATGTACTCCGTCTCAATAATGTTGGTGAAGTTGGCTCTAATCCAGCGGCCATCAGGAGCTGAGAGATCTTTCCTTTCCACAATATATCCATTGACTTTGCTGCCACCGTCATACTGAGGCTTGGTCCACTGAATCTGGATTTGATTCTTGGCAATAGAAACAGCTTCCGGAGCACCAGGAGGATCACATGGGTCACGAGCAACAAAGGACTCAGACACTTTACTGCATCTACCGATGCCAACAATGTTTTCAGCATGAACTCTGAATTCATATCCAATTCCCTCTTCAAGGTTGCAGATCTTAAACTGAGTATCAGCGATGAGAGTCTTGTTCAGTTTGTTCCACAGAATGCTGCTTCTCTCTTTGCTTTCCAGATGGTAACCAATGACGCCACTGCCTCCATCATTGACCGGCTCGTTCCATTCAATGATCATCATCTCCTTGGTGGCAGATTTGACCCGTGGTGTTCCCGGAGGTCCTGGTGGTTTGTATGGATACTGAACAACAATGGACTTGGAGTCCAGAGCTGCACCCTTTCCATATCTGTTCTCAGCCATAATTCTGAACTGATATTCTGCTCCAGTCTTCAGCTTGGAAACCTTGAAAGCTGTTCTTGCGAGCTGCGTGGTGACAGACTGCCATGTTTGGGTGGTGGTGTCTCTCTTCTCTACTATATAGTTTTTCACTTGGCATCCACCTGTATATGTCGGGGGCTCCCAGGCTAGATGGACAAAGGTGTTGCTAACTTCAACGACCTTGATCGGACCCGTTGGTGGACCAGGCTTGTCGAGGATGATCACAGACACATCCTCAGTGATGGTACCAGTGGTGTTGGTTGCTGTGATGGAGTATTTGCCTAAGTCATCTTTGCATGCCTCAGTGATCTGGAGTGCAGTTGTTGTGAGAGTGTTAACCACATTGACTCGGGAGGTAACCTTAAAAGGCTGACCGTCCTTGGTCCAGGTGACTCTTGGTTTGGGCCGGCCGAGCACAGGGAACTCCAGCTTCAGATCTTTGCCAGACAGGACACTGTAGGTGTTAAACTGCATCTTAATGCTCGGCTCCATGGTCATGTCACTGGCAATCACAGGTGCAGCGAGGGCCTTGGGCTCACTCTTTCCCTTCTCATTGTAAGCGATGATGCGGAACAGGTATTCTGTTCCTGATGTGAGACCGGTGACTGTCCCCTCGCATGTCTTTGTGTTTGTTGCCACTCCCCACTTGTCTCCGCCCTTCGGCTGCATCTCGATCAGATAGCCACCGATTTTGCTGCCTCCATCGTGTGCAGGTTTCTCCCAGGCCAGGGACGCACTGGCCTTGGTGACATCAGTAAGGAAAACGTGTCCCACAGGCAGCGGTACCTCAGAGGCTTTGGAAGCATTCTTTGTTTCAATGGCTTGGCCAACTCCGTAGTCATTCTGAGCCATGACTCTGAAGTAATACATAGCACCTTCTATTAAGTTCTCAACCTTGAATGTTGTCTTGCTGCATTTGGTGGACACATTTGCATATGCCTTTTTGGTTGATTCACGTTTGTCAATGACATAGTTCTTTATTTTGGAACCTCCATCAATGAGTGGGACGTCCCACACAAGAGTGATAGAGTCAGTTTTGATATCTTTAACCACCAGATTCTGAGGGGCTCCGGGTGTGTCCAAGACTTTCACAGTAACAAACTCAGATACAGAGCCGCTGCTGTTGGTCAGGGTCAGGGTGTATTTTCCCGAATCACTCCTGTCACATGAGTCAATGGACAGCTGTGTGAAGTTGTGAGCCTTCTCAAGAATTGCCTTTTCAGTCAGGGCACCCTCATCCCTGGTCCACTTAATCTCAGGTGTTGGTCTGCCCTTAAATGGAATATAGATTCTAACAGATGCACCGGCCTTCACAGTGATGCCCTTCCTCAGCTCAGAGTCCAGGTGGATCTCTGGTGGTTCCACCCTCTCCTCTGGCTTAGCTGTTCCCGAGAGAGTTGCTGGTTCACCCACTCCCAGTTTGTTCAGTGCACACACCTGGATCTTGTACTCCTGACCCTCACTAAGTTTAGTAATTTCATATTTGTTGACACGTAGGCCAGTGGGGGGAGTAACCATGGTCCATTCCTCCTCTTCAGCCTTGCAGACTTCAACAAGGTATCCTTGAATGCAGGTTCCACCGTCAGACAGGGGCTTCCCCCACGACACTGTTAGAGAACACTTTGATGAGTCAATCACATTCACGTATGCAGGAGGTCCAGGTTTGTACTTGGGATCAGAGGCCTTGTAGTATGAACTTGGAAGACTTGGCTCTCCCACTCCAACGACATTCTCAGCAGCCACTCTGAACTCGTACTCGTGGCCTGTGGTCAGGCCTGTGATTCTAAAGGAGAGGTCAGTGACCTTCTGCCTGTTACATCTGGTCCATTTGATTCCACTCCGATCTTTCTTTTCAATGATGTAATTGGTGATCTCACTGCCACCGTTCATCTCGGGGGCAGACCAGGTGATGGTCATGCCATCGTGAGCAATGTTGGATACATCCTCAATGTGAGGTGAACCAGGAGGAACATACGGAGTCTTCATGATCACTCCCCCAGAGGTCAGTGGCTCACTGACACCATAACTGTTCACTGCCATCACTCTGAACATATACTCATTACCTTCCAGTAGTTTGGTGACTCTGTAGCATGTGGAGTCACAACTGTTAGAAACAACAGTCCAGGCTAGACGGCTGGTCTCTCTCCTCTCAATGATATAATGTTTAATATGACTTCCTCCATCGTGAAGAGGGGCACGCCACACCAAGGTGCATCTGTCTTCAGCTACTCCAGTGACGTGGAGCGGCCCTTCACACAGACTCGGTTTGTCCAGGACTACCACCTTAAAGGTCACGGTTTCACTGCCAGCCTCATTCTTCAGATGCAGGACGTAAGTTCCACCGTCAACTCTGACCGAGTCCTTAACCACGATCATCGCATGGTTTTCTGTATTTTTGATTTCCAGTCTGAATGTGTTTTCAATCGGTTTTTCATCCTTGAACCACTGTATTGTTGGCAGTGGCTTTCCATGGACATCAGCATCTAGCTTGAAGGTGTCTCTAGCATTGACGACTATGGTCTTTGTGAATGCTGGGTCGATGGAAAATTTGGGAGACTCCAACTTGTCACTGGCAGTGATTGGTCCACTGTTGTAAGACGGTTTGCTGATGGTGCCAACAGCGTTTTTAGCGATGACTCTGAAGTCATACTGAGCATTTTCAGTCAGTCCAGTTACAGCGAACTGGGTCTCGATCACATTGGTGAAGTTTGCCTTTCCCCACCTGCCCTCTGGCAGGTCACGCTTCTCCACAGTGTATCCGGTTATATTGCTGCCACCGTCGTACTCAGGTTTAGTCCACCGAATGACAATGGTATCTTTGGTCACATGTTTGGCCTCTGGAGTACCAGGAGCATCGCATGGGTCACGGGCCACGCAGCCTTCTGAGATTTTACTGCACCTGCCGATGCCAACAATGTTTTCAGCATAAACTCTGTATTCATACTCAATGCCCTCCTCTAAGGGGTGACTCTTGAAATGAGTCTCATGAATCAGGGTCTTGTTGATCTTGACCCAGAGAATACTATTCCTCTCTTTTCTTTCCATGTGGTATCCAAGAACAGTGCTGCCTCCGTCTGTGACGGGCTCGTGCCATTCAACAACCTGGTGGTCTCTGGAGAGAGAGGCGATGAAAGGAGTGCCTGGTGGGCCGGGCTCTCTGTATGGGTACTGAGCCACAACAGATGATGAATCCAGGCCATGACTCTTGCCATAGCGGTTCTGAGCAATGATCCTGAACTGGTATTCTGATCCAGTCTTCAGTCTTGGCACCTTGATGGTGGTTCTGGCCCAGCCCGTGCTGACATTTTCCCATGTTGGGGTGGTAGTATCTCTCTTTTGCACAATGTAGTTTGAAATGTGGGAGCCACCGTTGTGTTTTGGTGGATCCCAAGAAAGAGTTACACTCTGTGTTGTGATCTCATCAAACCTCACAGGGCCAGACGGAGGGCCAGGTTTGTCCAGAACGATGATTTCAACTGTAGTGTCCTTCTTTCCAGAGGAGTTAGCAACACTGATACTGTACATGCCACCATCGTCACCTGCTGCTTCCTTAATGCTGAGAGTAGTATATGTGGGTTTATTCAGAGTGTTGACTCTGGTGGTGAACTTCAATGGAGCGCCATCTTTACTCCATGTGACCGTTGGTTTAGGACGTCCATGGATGGGAATGTCAACGTTCAGGTCTTTACCAACGTGGACGCTGTAGCTGCTGAATGCTGGTCGGACATCAGGCTCAAACACCAAGTCTTTGGTCATCACTGGACCGGCGAGGACTTTGGGATCACTCTTGCCCTTATCATTGATGGCTGTAACTCTGAACAGATACTCCTCTCCCGGGTTGAGATTGGAAACGATAGTCTCCATGGTCTTGAACGTGTTAACTCCAGACCACTTCTCCTGGCCCTTAAGCTGCACCTCCAGCAGGTACTGAACCACTCTGCTACCTCCATCGTACTCCGGCCTCTCCCAGGCCAAAGAGATACTGGTTTTGGTTTGGTCTGTAACGATCAGGTTCTTTGGAGTCTGGGGCACCTCAGACACCTTGAGCGCATCAGCAGTGGCTGCGGGGAGGCCGACCCCATGTGCGTTCTCTGCAAGGACTCTGAAGAAGTAACTGCAGCCCTCCTGGAGCGGCTCAATCTTCCACGAGAGAGAATGACAGTTTGTGACGACGGCTGCGTAGGTTTTGCGTGTGCTTTCTCTCTTTTCAATAATGTAGTTCTTGACCTTGGAGCCACCATCCAACAAAGGTGGCTCCCACAGCAGTGTTACTGACTGGTTTGTGATTTCTTTCACTTTCAAGTTAACAGGAGCACTGGGCGTGTCGAGAACACGAACAACAACAAATGCTGATTTGGTTCCACTGGTGTTCTCTGCAGTGAGTGTGTATTTTCCACTATCATTCCTGCTCATCTTGTCGATCACGAGAGATGTGTAACTGCTGGTCAACTCAACCTGAGCGCTTTCTTTAAGGGCAGCTTCATCCTTGTCCCACTTCATGGTAGGGGTGGGCCTTCCTTTAATGGGGATGAACAGCCTCAGGGAAGCTCCAGCTTTAATAGTTACAATCTTTCTCAGTTCTGGGTCGATGTCCAGGTCCGGCTCTTCCACCCTGTCCAGAGCAACAACAGCTCCAGAGACATCAGCATGCTCACCAACTCCAACTTTGTTGATGGCACACACTCTGAACTTGTATGCTTGGTTTTCTTTCAGATTTGCAGCTTCAAATTTGGTCTTCTTGACACCTGTTGGTGGCGTGCACATGATCCAGTCCTCTGCAGGAGCATCAGTGGCGGGTACCTCTGCGGCTTCAGCAGACACTTCGTCTGTCACTGCTGGCTCTGTGGTGGTGCAGCACTCAACAGCGTATCCCTGGATCTCACAGCCTCCATCGCACAAGGGCTTGCTCCATGAGAGGAATACAGATGATTTAGTTGTGTCAGTAACTCTGGGATTGTGTGGTGGCCCAGGCCTGAAGATGGGATCAAGAGCTTTATAGTATACGGTCGGGGAGCTCAGTTCACCGACGCCAACAGCATTCTCAGCAGCCACTCTGAATTCATACATATGTTTTTCCAAGAGCCCAGGGATCTTGAAGGTCAAGTCAGTGACTGTTTTTCTATTGCACCTAGTCCAGCGCACACCATCTTTGTCGTGTTTCTCAATGATGTATCCAGTGATGGGACTGCCCCCGGTTTCAGAGGGAGCCTCCCAGGTGAGCACCATGGAATCTTTTTTAACATCTGAAACTTCCAGGCTCTTTGGTGATCCAGGAGTCAGATATGGATCTTTGATTATGATGGCAGCAGACTCAAGCGATGCTCCCACTCCAAAGTGGTTGACAGCATGGACTCTAAAGATGTATTCATTTCCTTCCAAGAGCTTAGTGACCCTCAGGCAAACATTCTCTACTTTTGGGTCAACAACAGTCCACACTAATCTGCTGGTCTCTCTCCTTTCCACAGTGTAGTGAGAGATCCTGCTGCCACCATCTTGTATTGGTGGTTTCCATGAGAGGCAGCATCTCTCTTTAGTTATTCCTGTGATAACAAGGGGTCCTTGAGGTTCTCCAGGTTTATCTAGAACAACCACATTAACCTGTACGGTCTTTTCACCCCCAGGATTCTTCAACAGGAGAATATATTGGCCTCCATCAGAAAGTTTTGCTTCCTTGACAGATATATAAGCTTTGATGGGCGTGTTCTTAATCTCTCTGTGAATCGTGTTTCCCAGTTCCTGCTCCCCCTTCATCCAGTGGATAGAGGGCAATGGTTTGCCATGAACATCTGCATCAATCTTGAAGTTGTCTCCAGCATTGACCACGATTGTCTGCGTGTACTCTGGGTCGATGCTGATACGTGGTGGTTCAATTTCATCCCTGGCTGTAATGGGACCAGTGCTGTAAGAGGGTATACTGAACACACCAGCAGAATTTCTGGCGATGACACGGAACTCGTACTGGTTGTCTTGCACAAGTCCAGTTGCAACATATTCTGTCTCAATGATGTTAGTGAAGTTGGCTTTCTGCCAACGACCTTCAGGAAGATCCTTCCTCTCCACGATGTAACCTGTGACCTTTGCTCCACCATCATACTCAGGTTTGGTCCAAACAATGGTCAAAGAGTCCTTGGTGATTGTTGTTGCCTCTGGAGTACCAGGAGGATCACAGGGATCTCGAGCTATATGACCCTCAGACACTTTGCTAATCTTGCCTATTCCTACTATATTTTCAGCGCAAACTCTGTACTCGTACTCCATGCCTGGTTCCAAACCAGTGGTCTTGAAGGTTTGCTCAGTAATAATAGACTTGTTCAGTTTGACCCACATGATGCTGTTTCTCTCTTTACGTTCAAGATGGTAGCCCAGAATTTGGCTTCCACCATCATTCACAGGTTCATTCCAGGCAACAACCATGCTGTCCTTAGTCCAGGCTGCAATATTGGGAGTTCCTGGTGGTCCTGGAAGCTTATAGGGGTATTGAGCCACAATACACTCTGATTGAAGAGTTGGACCTTTGCCATATCTGTTTTCTGCTGTGATTCTAAACTGATACTCTGAGCCAGTCTTCAACCTGCCGGCCTTGATTTTGGTCCTAGCGAGGTTAGGAGATACAACCATCCAGGTCGTGGTGGACGTGTCCCTCTTTTCCACGATGTAGTTTTTGATGGTACACCCACCGTTGTATTCTGGTGGGTTCCAGGAGATAGTGACACTGTCAGAAGTGACCTCCTCTACCTTAATTGGCCCAGTTGGCTGGCCTGGTTTGTCAAGGACGACTACGCCTATTTCTGCAGTGGTTTCTCCTGCAGTGTTGTTTAGAGTAACGATGTACTGTCCAACGTCATCTTTAGTAGCCTCTTTTATTTTCAGGTTCAGCATCTTCTCCGTTGAGCCAAAGTTGACTCTGGTAGTTCTCTTCAAAGTCTCACCATCCTTGACCCAGGTCGCAGCCGGTTTGGGACGAGCAACAAATGGAATCTCCACTGCCAGGTCTTCTCCTGCCAACACACTGAATGTGTTAAACAACATTTTAACAACAGGTGCCATCACAAGATCTTTCACGATCACAGGGACTCCGATCTGTCGTGGTTCACTGGTTCCCTTCTCATTTCTTGCTGCGACACGGAACATGTATTCTTCGCCTGCATTAAGTCCACTGATTGTAGCCTCAGTTTCCTTTACAATCACAGACTGGGTCCACTTATCGACTCCCTTAGGCTGGATCTCCACCACATAACAGCCGACTCTGCTGCCACCGTCGTGCTCTGGCTTCTCCCAGACGAGAGTGACACTGTTTTTGGTAACATCCTTCAGAGTGACTTTGCGAGGTGGCTGCGGTTTCTCAGAAACCTTCACTGATTCCCCAGTCTCAATGGGCAAACCAATGCCGTATTCATTCTCAGCCAGAACTCTGAAGTAATAGTTGCATCCTTCCAGGAGGGGGTCCACTGTGAAGGTTGTGTGGTGGCACAGAGCATTAACTGTGGCGTATGCTTTCCTTGTGGACTCACGTTTTTCAACGATGTAGTTCTTAATCTTGACTCCTCCATCATTCACCGGTGGCTCCCAAGTCAAAGTGACAGCTTCTTTGGTTACAGCGGTGATCTTCAGATGTTGTGGAGAACTCGGTGTATCCAGCACTTTGACTTGGACTGAAACGGTCTTGGAACCAGAACTGTTTTCAATTGTAAGATTGTATTTCCCACTGTCAAATCTGTTGACATTTTCAATTACAAGTAATGTGTATGATGTTGTGCTGTCTATGGTGGCCCTCTCAACAGGCTCACCATCTCCTTTAGTCCACTTAGCCAGAGGAGCTGGTCTTCCTCTGATTGGCACAAAGAGCCTGAGAGAGCAGCAAGCTCTAAGACTGATGACTTTGCGGAGCTCAACATCCAAATCCATCTCAGGTGGGAGGAGCCTGTCCTCTGCCTTGGCGTTGTCAGCTAGAGAGACTGCCTCTCCGATTCCTTCACAGTTTAGAGCAGAGACGTTGATCTTGTACTCCTGGTTCTCCTTCAGGTTGATAATAGTGAAGGAGGTGGCAAGGAGACCCTCTTTGGGTGTCACAATAGTCCATTCCTCCTCCTCTTCTTTCTCAGATGGAATGCAGGTCTCAACAATGTAGCCAGTGATGTCAGAGCCGCCATCATATAGAGGTTTATTCCAGGCAACAGTTATTGATGACTTGGTTGTGTCCAAGGTTCTGGGGTTGCACGGTGGACCTGGTCTGTACAGAGCATCAGTTGCCTTGTAGAATGGACTGGAGACACTTGGTGCACTCACTCCAGCAGCATTCTCTGCATTTATTCTGAATTTATATTCATGTCCCACAACAAGACCTGCTGCCTTGAACTGAAGATCTTTGACCTTCCTCTTGTTGCATTTCACCCAGCGGAGGCCGATTTTATCTTTCCTTTCAACATTATAGTGAGAGAGGGGGGTTCCACCGTCACTCTTGGGTTCTTGCCACATAACAACCATTGAATCTTTAGTAATAGCTGTCACTTCAGGGTTCCCTGGAGGATCTGGAACCAAATATGGGTTATCGGCAATTGTTGGTTCTGAATCAAGAGACTCGCCAAGTCCATATTTGTTCAATGCCATAACTCTGAAGATGTATTCGTTTCCTTTGAGCAGCTTGGTCACCTTGTGTTGTGTAACTTGAAGGTCTGAAACCACATTGGTCCAAACCAGTCTGCTAGACTCGCGCTTCTCCACTACATACCCTTCAATCTTGGCACCACCATCATCTGCGGGTGGAGCCCAGGTCAGGACACAGTTGTCAGCTGTGACATTAGATACCCGAAGGGGTCCGACTGGTGGTCCAGGTCTGTCGAGAACTTTAACATTAAAGATGTGCTTAGCAAATCCACCAACATTAGCGGCAGTCAGAACAAACTCTCCTCCATCTGACCTGACCGAGTCCTTGTTGGTCAGTGTGGTCGTCAGCTCAGTGAATTTGACCTCCAGTTTCATAGTGTTCTCCACATCCTTTCCATTCTTGGTCCAAACCATGGATGGTGTTGGTTGACCAGCAATGTCCGCATCAAGTTTGAAGGACTCTCCTGCCTTGAGTAGAACAACGTCCCTGAAGATGGCATCAACCATAATGCGTGGCTCAATAATGTCATCTTTGCAGATGATGGGGTCTGAGGGCTCGGAGGGAATGCTGACTGCTCCTGCTGAGTTCCTGGCCATGACGCGGAACTCGTAGGAGGCATCTTGAGTCAGTCCACTGACGGTGAAGGTGGTCTCGATGATGTTGGTGAAGTTGGCTCTCATCCAGCGACCTGTGGGCAGTTCCCTCTTCTCCACTGTGTAGCCGGTGATTTTGAAGCCACCATCATACTCAGGCTTTGTCCACCTAATCGTGATGACATTTTTGTTGACGAATACAGGTTCAGGCTGGCCTGGTGGATCCACAGGGTCCAGGGCAAGTATGGCTTCAGAAGCCTTGCTGGGCTTTCCAATTCCAGCCATGTTTTCAGCCATGACACGGAACTCATACGCAGCTCCATCTTCCAGCCCGCTGGATTTAAAGACGCTTTCTTTAACCAGACTCTTGCTGATCTTATTCCACATGATGCTGCTTCTCTCTTTCCTTTCAACATGATAACCAATGACTTCATTTCCTCCATCCTGCACAGGCTCATTCCAGCCAATCGTTATAGAGTCCTTGGTAAATGCAACAACATTGGGAGTTCCTGGAGGCCCGGGGACTTTGAATGGATAGGCAGCCACCACAGATTCAGAGGTGATGGGAGGTCCAACTCCGTACCTGTTCTTAGCCTTCACCCTGAACTGGTACTCTGAGCCAGTGGTTAACCTGATGGCTTTGAAAATGGTGCGAATTATACTGGAGGAGAGCTCTATCCAGGTCTGGGAGGTGGTGTCTCTGATCTCAACCACATAATTATTGATGGGAACGCCACCGTCATTCTCAGGAGGGTCCCATGCAAAGACACAATATGTACGGGAGATCTCCACAATCTTCACTGGCCCCTTGGGTGGTCCAGGAACATCATGAACTTTAACTGTGATATTATCTGTCACAGAACCAACAATGTTCTTCCCTGTCATGGCGTAGACGCCGCTGTCTGCTCTGTTGCATTCATTGATGCTTAAGATCACAGTAGCCTCGCTGGTTTCCACGTTGGTTCTCTGTGTGAGCTTCAGGGCTGCACCGTCCTTCTGCCAGGACACAGTTGGTCTGGGACGTCCCATAACTGGGATTTCCACCTTGATGTCATCTCCGGCTCTGGCGATAACCGTCTTCTGACAGACGCCGCGCAGGTCAAACTCCGGCATTGAGGTAGAATCCCTCACAACGATGGGTTTGCTCTCACGTGGAGAACTTCTTCCTGACTGGTTGACAGCCATGACACGGAAGATGTACTCTTCATTTTCATTCAGGTTCTTCACTGCGAAGTCCATGGCCTTGGCTGTCGTTACATGAGCCCACTGATCGGTTCCTTTCTTCTGAGCTTCCAGGACATACCCTGAGATCCTGCTGCCTCCGTCGTGCCTGGGTTTGGTCCAGGCCAGGCTCACAGAAGTCTTGGTGATGTCAGTAGGAATAATACTCTGCGGAGGAGTTGGTGCTTGAGATGCACGGACGGGATCTAGAGTTTCAGCCGCCTCACCGATGCCGTACTCGTTCTCAGCAGAGACTCTGAAGTAATACTCGCAGCCTTCACCCAGCTCACCGATCCTCATGGACGTGGTCGGGCACTTTGTCACCGCCGTGGCGAAGGCCTTGCGTGTGGATTCTCTCTTCTCAATAACATAGTTTGTGATCTTGGCTCCACCGTCGATGAGAGGCATCTCCCACTGCAGAGTGATGCTCTCCTTGTCGATGTTGACTGGTTTTAGGTTGAGCGGAGGTCCAGGAGAATCCAGAACTCTCACGTGTATGTCAGCACTCTTCTTCCCAGCTGTGTTTTCAAGGGTAAGCTCATATTTACCTGCATCAATTCTGGAGCACTCAGGAATGATAAGCATTGTAAAGGACTCTGTGGAGTCAATGACTGCGCGCGCAACAGGACCGCCTTCCTTAGTCCAGGTGACTGTAGGTGTGGGACGTCCCTTGATCGGCACAAACAGGCGAATGGAGCATCCAGCCCTGATGACCAGGGTTCTTCTCAGCTCCAAATCCAGCTCCAAACCTGGTTCTGCTGCACGTTCCACGATCTCCATCAGCTCCTGAGTCTCAGCAGGTTCCCCAGCTCCCTTAGCGTTCACAGCACTGATCCTGAAGTGGTATTTTCCTCCAGATTCCAGCCCAGGAACAACAAATTCTGTGATCCTCAGCAGAGATGCAGTATCCTTCACCCATTCTTCTGTTCCTTCCTTCTTGTGCTCAATCACATACCCAGTGACCTCCAGTCCACCATTATCGTGAGGTTTCCCCCAGTTCAGAGTAGCAGTGGTCTTGGTTGTGTCTGTGACTCTTGGGTTGACTGGAGGTCCAGGCACAACTACACACAAAAAAAAGTGATTAGAGTAATTAAAATTAAAACAAACGTATAAAATCATATCTTTACTTAAATAATTCAACAGAAACATTTTACTTACAGGCAGCAACTATAGTTCTGACAGGCATGGATGGTTCACTTGGTTCTCCAAAGCCAGCTTTGTTCTCAGCAAAGACACGGAACTCGTACTCGACTCCCTCCGTCAGTCCGGTGACGTCATAGCTGAGCTCTGCGATGGATTTCTTGGAGGCCCTGACCCATCTCATCCCCTTCTTCTCCTTCTTCTCTACACAGTAACCTATGATGTCACTTCCTCCGTCCTCAGCAGGTCTCCTCCAGGTCACAGTGGCTGAATGTCCATCCACCTTTTCCACCTCTGGTTTGGATGGTGGACCAGGAGGACCTAGACGTACAGCAAAAATAAACAAGTTATTAAATTTGTTTTCGTTCTGAAATATTTATTAAAATTTGACGCAGTGAAACATATAAACTATACTCACCAAATCTATCAACCATCTTGACGGCCTCAGAGTGAGAAGGTTCACTGGCTCCATAGTGGTTCACAGCAGAGACTCTAAAGAAGTACTCATTGCCCTGGATGAGCTTGTTGGCCACATAGTGACAGTCCATGACCTTCTCCTCCAGGATGGTCCAGAGCAGCCGACTGGTCTCCCTCTTCTCTAGGGTGTAATATTTGATAGGAGAGCCTCCGTCCTCGGGAGGAGCCGTCCAAGTCAGGGTCACCTTCTCAGAAGAAACACAGCTGCACTCGATGGGCCCAGGGGTCCCAGGTACATCCAGAACTTTCACCTTGACCGTCTCCTCCTTCACACCAAAGGGGTTGCTGGCTGTAATGATGTAATCTCCAGAGTCCTTCCTGCTGGCGTATTTGACGGAAAGAGTGGAGGAGGCTGCTGTGGTCTCGATATGAACCAGATCAGAGGGTTTGAAGTATTTCCCTCCCTTGGACCAGCGGGAGGTCGGCGCAGGTTTTCCTAAAATGCTCGTAGCAGTGATAACGATGGTGTCTCCGGCTCGGACGGTGAGACCCTCCATCACCTGTGCATCGATGATAATAGTTGGCGAAGCTGTCGGAAGAAATACAAAACATTATAAGGTCTTTACCTCAGTGTGATATTGTCTCACTTGGTGTTTAATATTTTTAAATTCTGATCTCACCATATTCATCTGTGCAGATGATGGTGTCCGTCTGCTCAGAGGGTGGGCTCAGAGCACCAGCTGCGTTCTTGGCTCTGATCCTGAACTCATATTTGCAGCCTTCCTGCAGGTCAGTGACAGTGAACGCAGGCTCCACAACGTTCACGTTATTGGCCTTCACCCAGATCTTGGACGGTAGGTCCCGTCTCTCCACGATGTAGCCGGTGAGCCTGTGGCCTCCATCTGACTGTGGTTCATTCCACTGCAGAGTCACGGAGCTCCTGGTGATGCTGATCACATCAGGTTTACCAGGGGCATCTGAGGACATGAATGGAAAACATGAACGTTGTGGTGTACTATTACATAATGAGGGTTTTATGACACTTGGTTGCCACTCTCACACTCTTTTACACCCACCAATAGGATCCAGAGCCACCTGTGGATCGGTGGGAGCGCTCGGTCGCCCGATTCCAGCCAAGTTGATGGCCATGACGCGGAACTCGTATTCCAGTCCCTCAGTTAGACCAGTGACCTTGTGTTCTCTCATCTTTAAGGGAGTAGGACTCGCCCTCTTCCACAACATACTGTTCCTCTCCTTGAATTCAACGTGGTAGGCTGAACGTTTTACAATAGTGGAAAAACAAAATCTGCATTAGGCTCACTGTGCACTTACAGATCAAATGAATATTTATTTACGTGCAGTAACAAGTACAGATCAAAATGATTGGGACAATAATTTGAGAAACAACAGAGCTGGGAAGTCATGCACCTGTAATGGGAGATCCTCCGGTCTTTCTGGGGTCCGTCCAGGCCAGGTAAGCCGAGTTATGACGCATGGTCATGATCTGAGGCGGAGGAGGAGCATCAGGGACATCTGTAGAAAAAGAGAAAAACATCAGTCATTCAAAACTTACATTCTACAGTTGAACATCCAGAGACTTTAAATGAGTCACTCACTGAAGGGATGTTTGGCCACACACGGTTCAGACTTCAGCCCTTCTCCAACACCGTACTTGTTCTCAGCACAGACTCTGAAGATGTACTCTGTGCCTTCGTGGAGACCCGTCACCCTCATGGTGTTCTCCTCCACGCTGGAGCAGACCGTCACCCACATGTTGGTGATGGAGTCTCTCTTCTCCAGGATGTAGTTGGTGATCTCTGATCCACCGTCGTCCTTGGGAGCGCCCCACTTCAGCGTCGCGCCATCGGCTGTGACGTCTTTGAACTTAACGGGTCCGACCGGGAGGCCAGGTTTACCCACCACCCTGGAAGATGATGATACATTTTATCTTTCTTATTTAAATTGCCGGGATGTAAATGCACCAAACATTTCCTGATGAAACATTCTTCCAGTTGTGATCTGTACCTGATGAAGATAGTGGACTCCTTGCTCCCCGCACTGTTCCTCAGGGTGATGGTGTATTTGGAGGCGTCGCTCCTCTGGCAGTCTCTGATCAGGAGCGTGGTGTTGACTGCTGAAGACTCTGCACATACTCGACCACTGTCTGTCAGGTCTTCATCGTCTCCCTTCTTCCAAGAGACCTTGGGCGTAGGTTTGCCGATGATGGGGATCTTCAGACGGACGGTGCTGCCCTCCTTGGCTATGTAGGACATGTTAGGCAGATCCCTCAGGTCACAGCTTGGAAGAACTACAAAAGGAAGGAGACATGATTTAAACTATGAACACTAAACTCTTTGTCTGAAACTTTCAGAACATGGAGACTCACTGATCTGGTCCTTGGCGACCACAGCCAGCTCTTTAGCAGCGCTCTCTCCTGAATCATTCACAGCCTTCACTCTGTAGTTGTATTCTCGGCCCTCCACCAGGTCCTTGGCACTGTACTGCAGATTCTTGGCCCTCATCAGCTCTTTGTACTTGTCGTCCCCGTTGAGAACCTCCAGCACGTAGCAGATGATGCGACTGCCTCCGTCTGTCAGTGGTTTCTTCCAGCTCAGGGTGCATGAGTCCTTGGTCACCAGCAGGGTCTTGAAGTCCATGACGGGCCCGGGCTCCTCTGAACAAGGTAACAATCAGGGAGTTTAATGTATGAAAGATGGAAACATTTTAAAAAAATCCACTGAATGGGTTCTGATGGACCTCACCTGTAGCTCTGACAGAATCAGATGTCTCACAGTACTCTCCAGCTCCCAGCTGGTTCACTGCACACACTCTGAAGCTGTAGGACCTCCCAGCCTCCAGGTCTGGAACCTTGAAGGCACACTTGGTGCAGTTGCTGGAGACGTTGGACCAGGCCTTCCTCTCCGTATCACGTTTCTCTACAATGTAGTGAGTGATTTCATGGCCTCCATCAATCAGCGGAGCGTCCCAGTAGATGGAAGAACTCTCCTTGTTGGTCTCCTTCACCACCATGTTCACTGGAGGTCCAGGAGTGTCTAGAGAAGGACAATACTTTTTTTATATTTACATGTTTTAACTAATTCCTGTTTCTGAGGAGACTGATCTCAGTCTCTCCTTCACTCACCAAGAACCTTGACGACAATGGTGTACATCTTCATGCCAGCCAAGCTTTCCAGGTTCAGTAGGTATTTTCCAGCATCGTATCTGTTCACGTTCTCCACCATCACGGCGGTGTCAGTGTTGGTGGATTTGATGACGATGCCTTGGCGGTCCTTGATGTTGGTGTTCATCTTGGCCCAGGTGACCTTGGGAGTGGGACGACCCTTGATAGTTGCCTGTAGCCTCATGACAGTGCCGGCGCGGAGCACCAGCAGCTCCTTCAACTCTGCACTCAGCTCCGCCTCAGGAGGAACTACACAGATACAGACAGATGATATACAGATTTATAACAAAGAGTCTCATGGCTGCTCTTCTTGTAAATTCAATCAGTTCATGAAATCAGAATTTGACATACCGACGATGTCCTTGGCCACGTGTTTGCCAGGAACTTCCACCGGCTCGCTGAAGCCGACCTTGTTGACGGCTGTGATGCGGCACTGGTACTCCGATTTGTGGATGAGGCTCTGGATGGTGTAGCTGGTCTCCTGCAGGTTCCTGGGGACATTGCAGCGGACCCAGTCTACGGTGTCGCTCCTCTTGCACTCCACCAAGTATCCGATGACGGGGCTTCCTCCGTTGTTGGTGGGCGCCGTCCAGCCCAGGCTGATGGTGCTGTTGGTGGTTTCTGACACACTGGGATTCACCACAGGTCCAGGAGGAGCTGAGGAGGAGCACATGTGTCCAGGTTAGGTTACATTAGAGCTCTGTAACTTGAATTATTAGTAGAATAACTGTGTCTTGGGACTCACTGATGGGGTTCTGAGCCGTGGTGCCAGCTGACGGCTCGCTAGGTTTACCGAGCCCAGCGACATTGATGGCGATGACTCTGAACTCGTACTCGAGTCCCTCCGTGAGGCCGGTGGCATCCAGGGTCCTTTCTGTAAGAGGCTTCCTGTTCAGCTTGGTCCAGTTCAGCTCCTTCACCTCCTTCTTCTCCAGCGTGTAGCCCAGGACGATGGACTTTCCATCATCAGCTGGCTCCTTCCAGCTCACAGTCATACGATCTTTGGTCACATTAGTGATCACTGGGGCCTCACAGGGACCAGGGACAGCTGGAGGAACAAGGTTAAGGTTTCAGTGTGGATCATAATAACATATTTCAAGATATTGACCATTTTAGATCCAGCTTATACTGCTGTTAGGCTCCAAATGAAGAGTAAACTCACTGAATGGGTTCTTGGCGATGACAGGTTTAGTGATGAGAGGATCTCCGACCCCCCACATGTTCTCAGCACGGATTCTGAACTGGTACTCTCGCCCTTCGATCAGCTTCTCCACGTTATATTCAAGAATGTCTCCCTTGAACTTGGACACGACCTGAGCCCAGTTAGCTCTGCTGGTCTCACGCTTGTCCAGGATGTAGCTGGTGATGGGGGCACCACCGTCCTTCAGGGGAGGCTCCCAGGACACAGAGATACTGCTGGCCAAAACTGTCACATATTTGGAACCTACTGGAGGTCCAGGAACATCTGGAGAAACAAGAAGTCATGGAACGTCTGTCAGCTGAGAAGATGGTGAAGATCAGAACATCATGTACAACCCGACAGATGAGAAACCTGCAACATGGAGTTTCAGGAGATGAAAGCACTCACCCAGGATGTTGACCTGGACCTCAGCAGTCTTGGATCCGCTGGCGTTCTCAGCCAGGATGGTGTAGGTTCCTGTGTGCTCCTTGGTGACCTCGGTCATCTCCAGCTTGTAGTTTTGTCTCTGATGGGTGATGGTCTGACCTTCTCCTGACTTCAGGCTCTCGTTTCCTCTCTTCCAGGTCACTCTGGGCACGGGCTTACCAAACACCTCGGCCTCCAGGAGCAACGTGGTCCCAGCCTTCACCTTAAAACCTTTCTGCATCCTGGCGCTGAGCTCCACTCTCGGAGGAACTGATGAGAATGAAAAAATGAAGGTTTGAATATGTCTCGAGTAGTGAAACTGGAAACATGGACCATGTTGGAGTGTGTTGGTCAGCTGCTCAGTAGAGTGTTAAATCAAAGCTCACCGTTCTCTGCACAGACCAGGACGGGGTCTGTAGGCTCGGAGGGTTTGCTGATGTTGACAGCGGTTTTGGCAGTGACTCTGAACTGGTACTGCAGGTCTCTCTCCAGCCCGGTGACGGTGTACTCCTCCTTTGGAACATTGGCCACGCTCGTGTTGCAGCGTATCCAAATGTCTCCTGGAACACGCATCATCTCCACGTAGTATCCGAGGAGCTTACTACCACCGTCGTTCTTGGGACGGGTCCAAACCAGAGAGACGGAGTTCTTGGAGACATCTAGGATCTCAGGTTTACCCGGAGTGTCTGTGACACAAAGAGAAAATGAGGATTAGCAAGAGAACTATATATAAAAACAATTATAATAAATAAAATCAATATAAAACTTTTGTCGAATGGTTGCAATGAGCGTACCAACGGGGGTTCTGGCAGTAACAAAGTCTGTCTTCTTGCTGGGCTTGCCCTGCCCAGCGCGGTTGATGGCTGAGACTCTGAAGGTGTACTCCAGGCCCTCGATGAGGCCGGCACACGGGTACTCTGTGCTGCGGACCACCGTGTCGTTGGCCTTCACCCACAGCAAGCTGTTCCTCTCCTTACGCTCGATGTAGTACCCTGTGATGGGGGAGCCCCCGTCGCTCTCTGGTGTTTCCCACGCCACAAACATACAGTCCTTGTTGGTCTTGTTGATGCAGCAGTTCAGAGGTTCTGTGGGAACATCTGGGAATAACAAGAAAATAGAGACCAGCTTTAGAAGGATCATTCAGAGCTTATAAACGGTACACCAGGAACTTATGTTAAACTCACTGAAGGGGAATCTGGCGACCATCCTCTCAGACTGGATCGGGTCTGAAACTCCGTAACGGTTCTCAGCGCGGATGCGGAACACGTACTCCTTCCCAGGAATCAGCTTTCCCAGCCTGCAGCTAGGCTTCTGGGAGGAGACGGCCGTCATCCAGTCTCCCCGGCTCACGTCACACTTCTCCACAACGTAGTTGGTGATGTTGCTGCCTCCGTCCTCCAGAGGTTTGTTCCAGGACAGAGAGCAGGCGTCAGCATCGATGTCGCTGATCTCCACGGGACCCTCAGGAGGACCAGGGATGTCTTGGATGATGATCTTCAGGGTCTGGTCCACCTTGGCTGAGCTGTTCTCAGCAAGCAGGCTGTACTCTCCGCTGTCCGTCCTAGAAACATCTTTAATGATCAGGACGCACAGGTTCCCGGAGTGGTGCACCGCCAGGCGGCTGGAGGGAACCACGGCGTTCTCAGCACGCATCCACTTGCAGCAGGGCAGCGGCTTCCCGGAAACCAGAGCCTCCACTCTGAGCTTAGCTCCGGCCCGAGCGCTCACCGTTTCTGCCATGACGATCTTTGGTTCCACTGCAGGTCACAGGGAGTGAATACGTTTTTAACTGTGGATCTCACAGTGCAACTTGTTCCTGTCCTCATCATCAGGTATCAGAAAATCTTTTGGAATAGAAACTTACTCATCTGCTCCTTGATCTCCACCGGCTCCCTGGTCTGCGTGAAGGAGCTCATTCCCATCATGTTCTTAGCAGCCACTCTGAACCTGTAGCTCTTCCCCTCCTTCAGGCCACTGATGCTGATGCTCAAACCTTTCACTGTGGTGTAGGCATTCCACACTTCCCTCTCAGGTTCTTCCTCTTCCTTTTCCTCTTCCACTTGAGGTGGAGGAGGGGGCGGAGCCGCCTCTCCTTCTGCAACCTGCAGCACGTTGAGCATTTTAGATTCACGACTCAAACCACACCTCAATGATATGAAATTAAAATATCAGTCAATTGCAGGTTTGTGTATTTTGATCACATGACACACCTCCACAGGAGCTGGAGCTTTGGGAGGAGGTTTGACCTCAATGTATTCAATCACATAGCCATCGATCTTGGCTCCACCGTCTCTGGAAGGCTTCACCCAGCCCACCATGGCGCTGCACTTAGTGATCTCAAGAACCTCGATCTTCTCACAAGGATCTGGCTTGCCTGAAAAAAAAATCATGTGTGCTAAAGTGTTTCACGTGAGAGGTGATATAAATCAGACTGTGCGAGTGTGAGCTCTGTGGTCCACGTCTCAGGGATACGTACTGACTGGATCTGAGGCCATGTAAGAAGTGGGTGTCGCTCTGGGAACTCCAGAACCGTACTCATTCACAGCTGTGACTCTGAAGTAATATTCAGTTCCTGGAGCCAGACCTCCCACTTTGAAGGGAATCTTATCCAGCTCCACCTCGGCCTTCACCGTCGCCCACGTCTTGCGGTCGATGGCCCGCTTCTCCACGATGTAATGAGAAACCTCGCTGCCTCCGTTGTTCTCCGGAGGACTCCACGACAACATGGCCGACGTCTGTTTGATGTCTGAAGCTTCCAGGTTCATCACAGCCCCAGGAGTGTCTGTCAAAAAAAGTTTGTTTTTACAGACTGAGCTTTAAAAAGAAGACAAGCAGGCTAGGTCAGTAGAACCTTTGGTTATTAATGAGTTGAATAAAAAAAATAATATATACAAAAACAAATTAATGAATGAATGAATAGATAAATAATTATCTATATAAGTGTGTCTTACCTAGAACCTTGACGTTGACGAACACGGCCTTCTCTCCTGCAGGACTCTGAACAGTGAGGCAGTATTTTCCAGAGTCGTCCCTGGTGCTGTCGGGGATGAGCAGGAAGGTCATGGTGTCGATGATGTCCACCTTTCCCTTCCTCACCACGTTGTCGATGCCCATCCGCCTCCACGTGACCTTGGGAGCAGGTCGACCTCTGATGGTGGCACAAAGCCTGATGGGACACCCAGCTCTCACTGTCAGTCCCTGCTTAAGGTTTGCATCCAAGTCAATTTCAGGAGACTCTGTTTGAAAAAAAACAGTCAAGATGTTAAACATGATTCTTTACATCAGACTCTTCAGATGAACCTGGACTCGTCTCCTCGTCCTCACCTAGAATCTCTCGGGGGATCACAGCTCCCTCCAGGTCGCAGGGCGCGCTCATGCCCACCTGGTTCTGAGCCGACACTCTGAACTCGTAGACCATCTTCTCATCCAGACTGCTCACGGTGAACTCACACACCACCAGCTGAGCCGCCACGTTGCACCTCTTCCAGCCGTCATCTCCTTTTTTAGCAGCTCCCTGAGTCCTGATCTCCACCACATACCCGATGATGGGAGCTCCTCCGTCAGACACCGGCTTGGTCCAGCCCAGGGTCACGCTGGACTTGGTGCTGTCCAGGACCTTCAAGTTGGTAGGAGGTGCAGGAGGTTCTGAGAGAACACGTGAGGGTGTGTGAACAGAAATACTTCATAAAGTGTCTTGCTTAATATAAGATAATGATCCATATTAAATCTCAGTGGTTACTTACCGACTGAATCCTTGGCAGTGATGGCCCAAGAGGATTTGCTCGGGTTGCCGATTCCAATCTCATTGACAGCTCTGACTCTGTACTGGTAATCGTGGAGAGGAAGGAGACCAGTGACCGTGGAACGGGTTCCAGGAAGTGGATCTTTGTTTACAGGTAACCACCTGACAGCATGCTCCTCCCTCTTCTCCAACAGGTAGCCCGTGATTGGCTTGCCTCCATCTTTCTCAGGCTCCTGCCACTGCACTGTCATCTCCTCCTTGGAGATCTTGGTGACCTCAGGAGCTTCAGGAGCATCAGGAACACTGAACTGAGTGCCAGCGACGATGGTTTCGCTCTGCACCGCCGGGCCGGGGCCCATTTTGTTCTCAGCGCGGATTCTGAAGGTGTATTTATTTCCCTCGATCAGGCGCGTGACTTTAGCTTTGTTGGTGATGACGGCATTGGAGTGAACTGACCAGATTCCCTTCTTGGTCTCACATTTCTCGACGATGTAGTTGTAGATTTCACAGCCACCATCGTCTTCGGGGATCTCCCAGTTTAGGAGGCACCTGTCATTGGTGATTCCAGAGACCTTGAGGTCTCTGATGGCTCCGGGTCGGTCCAGAACATTCACCTTGGCCTGAGCGGAGCAGCTTCCTGCGCTATTGGAGGCAGAGACCACGTATCTCCCGCTGTCGGAGCGCCTGGCGTTGGTTATCAGCATTTTGGAGAAGTCTGATCCAGTTTCCATCTGCAGTCTGGGACCTTTCCTGATCTCCACTGTGGACTCGTCTTTGGTCCATCTGACCTCAGGCTGAGGTTTCCCCTTCACCGAGGCCTCGATGGGGATGGAGTCTCCTGCTCTGACGATGAGGGTTCCGTCCAGTTGGATCTTGATCTCCGGTGCCATGAGAAGTTCTTTAACCAGAACCTCAGGCGTGGTGACCCAGTTGCTCTCTCCGCCCTCGTTCTTGGTCTGGACTCGAAACTGGTAGAGCTGGTTCTCGATGCATCTGTCGGCCATGAAGTATGTCTCCTTGATGGCGCCCTTGTGGAGCCGCTCCCACTCATCGGCCTCCTTCGGTTTCTTCTCGATGTGGTAACCTAGGTTACGGCTTCCGCCGTCGTAGTCTGGTTTCTTCCACTTGAGGAAGCAGAAGGTCTTGCCAATTTCAGAGACGTGGAAGTCGATGGGTTCTCCGGGCTTCTCGATGGGATCCACAGCCAGCACTGGGGTCTTGGTCTCAGTGGGGGGTCCGGATCCGATCTTGTTCTCGGCACGGACTCTGAAGAAGTACTCGCAGCCCTCGGTGAGCGAGGCTTTGATCTGTCGCTTGGTGCAGTCGTTGGACACCAGGGTCCATCCTCTCTGGCTCGGCTGACGGGACTCGATGGTGTACTGTGTGATCTCCGTTCCTCCGTTGTCCTCAGGGTTCTCCCAGGACACCATGCAGGACTTCTTGCTCACATAAGCCACCTTCAGGTTCATACAGGCTCCCGGTGTATCCAGGACGTTCACGATGATGGTGGCCTGAGCCTGTCCGCTGCTGTTCTTGGCCGAGATGGCGTATTTCCCGTAGTCGGCCCTGACGGCCTCGTTGATGACCAGCTCACACAGAGGGTAGTTGTTGTTCATCTCCGTGCGTTTGTCTCGGGTGAGAGCTCTGGCGTCCTTGGTCCAGATGATCTCTGGATCTGGTCTTCCCTTCACCCTGGTGATCAAACTGATGATCTGACCGGCTCGGACCGTCAGAGAGTCCCGACAGGAGATGTCAACGAGAACCTCTGGAGGAACCAGGATGTCCTTAGCCAGGATGCTCTCAGGCAGTTCCCTGGGCTCGCTGTCTCCAACCTTGTTGGTGGCTCTGACGCGGATCCTGTACTCCATCCCTTCGATAAGGCCCGGGACTCTGTAGGCACACATCTTGATGAGGTCCTTGTTGATTCTGTCCCACTGGGCACTGCCCGACTTCTGAGCCTCCACCACGTATCCCAGGATGGGACTGCCTCCATCTCTGGCAGGTTTGGTCCAGCAGATGTCAGCGTAGGATTTGCTCCAGTCCTTCAGTTTCAGGTTTCCAGGAGGTCCAGGTTTGGTGATGGCCCGAGTGGCCTTGACCGGGTCAGAGGTCAGAGACGGCTCGCTGACTCCAGCCACGTTCTCTGCAAACACTCTGAACTCGTAGGTATTTCCTTCAAACAGGCCAGAGACCCTGTACCTGAGGTCCAGAACCGGAGTCTTGTTCACACGGATCCACTTTCCTGTCATTTCTCTCCGCTCCACCACATAGCCGCTGATGGGACTTCCTCCGTCGTACTCGGGCAGAGTCCATTCTACTGTCACAGCGTTCTCTGTGATGTCAGAGCAGTCCGGTGGGCCCGGTGGACCTGGAGGGTTGAACATGTGCTTGGCAATGGTGGGAGGACTCTCCAATGGAGCGCCGATGCCGATCTTGTTCTCTGCTCGGACCCTGACAATGTACTCGCGGCCCTTCTCCAGACGGGACACCTTGGCCTTGGTGTTGGTGCCACTGGAGCTCACCACAGACCAGGGCTCCCACGACTTCTTCACATCCTTCTTCTCCACCACGTAGTTGGTTATGGGCGTGCCTCCATCGTCCTTGGGCGCTCTCCACTGAATCATCATGTGATCCGGGGTGACCTCCAGAATGTTAATGGGTCCGATAGGGGGGCCGGGCAGATCCAGCACGGTGACGTGCAGGGCCACAGTCTTGCTGCCTGCGGGGTTGGACACGGTAAGGCTGTACTCTCCGGTGTCTCCTCTCTTGGACTCAGGGATGCTGAGGACAGTTGAAGGTCCAGCCGTCTGGATGTTGTAGTGACCTTCGGACGTTATCTCCTTGTCGTCTGTCATCCATTTGGCCGAGGGCACGGGGATGCCAGTCATCTTGGCTGGAAGAGTGATTGAGCTTCCTGCTTTAACCACCAGACCCTCAATGAGCTTCACGTCAACTTCGATGGTTGGTGGCACTGGAAGAGGATAAAAACAAAACCACAATGTTTTTAGAATGTTTTTGATTAAAACAAGATAAGAACATTATAAATCATCCAGAGTCTTACAGGTTTTCTCCTGGCAGGTGACGGGGACGCTGGTGTCCGGCCGGCTCACACCGATGGCGTTCTGAGCTTTGACCCTGAAGCGGTAGGTCTTGCCCTCCTCCAGTTTGGTGACATGGGCGTGGTTGTTGCTCACAGTCTTGAAGGTGACCCAGTCACTCTGACCCTCCTCCTGGTGCTCCACAATGAAGCCTGTGATTTCACTCCCACCCGTGCGGTCGGGCCAGTCCCAGGACAACCACACCTCGGTCTTCTCTGCGTCTGTGTGGTGCAGGTTCTTAGGGGGCCCGGGAGGATCTGAGGTCCAGAGGAACACAGAGATTTACAGTTTGAACATCTCTCTCCTGGAGATGGGTCATATCAAAGATTATAAATGTGACTCACAGAGCGGGTCGATGGCCTTGATGGGCGTCTTGGTTGTCACAAAGTCGCTTCTTCCAAACTGGTTCTCAGCAGCCACTCTGAACATGTACTGGATTCCTTCCATCAGGTACATGGCCATCAGACTGGGCTTCTTATTGGCTGCAGAGACGGGAACCCACTGCTCCGAGGCCACGTCCTTCTTCTGAACCACGTAATGAGATATGACTGCGCCGCCGTTATCTTCTGGAACCTTCCAGGTCAGGTAGGCCGACTCGCTGGTCACCTCAGAGATCAGCAGGTCTCTGGGAGGAGAAGGTTTGTCTGAAACAAATAGGAATAGATGGTTTTATAGTAGAACTTTAATGCAAAAAACCAAGTATCTCAGTCTGAACAGAGCTGGCCATGTTCCATAGTTCATTACAGATGTTTCACTCACTCAACACCAGGACAGCAACCGTGGCTGATTTCTTCCCAGCTGCATTCTCCACGGTGACTGTGTAGTTCCCAGAGTCCGGTCGGACACACTTGGGGATAAAGACTTTGCTGCCGCTGGTGGTGACGGCAACGGTGACGTGAGATGGAACATCTCCATCATTCTTCTTCCAGCTCACGGTGGGCGTGGGCACTCCCTTGATGGTGGCACTGAGGGTGATATCTGTGCCCAGCATGGCCAGGTGGTCCCGGGACATGTTGGCATCCAGAAGGAGCTCAGGAGCCTCTGTGGTCGGAAACAAATATAATAAATTATAATTTCAGTTTGAGTTGAAATCATCAGACAAAACAACATTTTCACTACTTATGTAGACCAGTGAAAAATAAACACTCAGATCCCAAACTGTTTGGTTTAAATTATAAAAATCTACAGCTCCATAGAAACCAGAGCGGAGGGTTGTATTTTGAGCCCTTACCCATTCTGTCGTGGACTTTGATGGTTTCTTTGACGAAAGCGGGGTCAGATTTTCCAGCAGCATTGACGGTGAAGATCCTGAAGGCATAGGTCTCTCCATCCTTGAGGCCCTTCACCACATAGTGAAGGTCCGGACACTGCTCTGGCGTCTCGTTGGCTGGACTCCACTCCACCGCGCCGGGCCGCTGGTACTCCACCAGGTAACCAAATATCTTGCCCTTCCCATCGTGGCGCGGCATCTTCCACCTCAGACTGACTGAGTCCTTGGTCTTATCGTAGGACTCTGGGGTCACTGGAGGACTGGGTTTCACTGAGAGAACAAAAATCAAACAATTGTATGTTATTCAGAAAGTGGGGAGTAAACTGTACTGCAAATATAAACACATATCACCCCAGATCGAGTGAAAAACAAATAAACGAAAAATAAATAATAATACTAATACTACTAATAATACATTTTAGCATTTGTGTGACACTAACCGATGGGATCTTTAGCCAAGATGGGTTTGGAGGGGACGCTGGGATCTCCGATTCCCAACTCGTTCTCAGCCATCACTCTGAACTCGTACTCGCAGCCCTCCACCAGGTCCTGGACCCGGTACTGGGTGGCCGGGTACAGGGGCTCTCGGGTGGCTCTGGACCACCTCTTGGCTGTGGGCTCCTTCTTCTCCAGGATGTAGTTGGTGATGGGCTTCCCTCCATCACGGGGCCGGTTCCACAGAACCAGAGCGTTGGTGGCGTAAACCTCCCTGACGTTGGGCATCTCCGGGGCCTCGGGGACTCCTGCAGACACACAGCAGGTTATCATCATGAAGAATATCTGCCTGAAGATGCATCTACAGCCCAAACAAAACAGTGTGAGAACATACTGAAGAGGTCTTTGGCTCTCATCTCCTCAGACTCCAGAGGCTCGCTGATGCCGTACATGTTCTCAGCAAAGATCCTCATGATGTACTCTTTGCCCTCTGTCAGCTTCGGGATCTGAGAGAGATACAACATTTCTTAGAATCAGCTCCTGAAGGTCCAGAGTAAGACCAGGTCTGGACCCACCTTGCATGTGGTCTTGGTGGTGGCGGATGTCACGGTGGTCCAGGACTCTCTGTTGACGTCTCTCCTCTCAATTATGTAGTTGGAGACGTCCACACCGCCGCTGTCCAGAGGAGGCTTCCATGAGATGATCATGAACTCCCTGTGCACCTCCTCAAACACCACCGGGCCCACAGGAGGAGTGGGACGGTCTGAGGAGAGAAAATATCACAAGAAGGAATCGGAGATATAAGTTCTTCATTTGAAGCTTTGACTCCTCGGTCTTCCTGAATTCAACTGGTTGAACTACATGCTGCAAATTTCAAAATGTTTTGCGTTCAGTGTAGATGTTATTTATTCAAATCTTTTCATGTTTAAATGTTTACATACTGTGACTGCCTGAGACGTACTGTCTGAGACTTCAAAATGTTATTCTCTTGAATCTCAGTTCTGTAAAAGGAGGATTCAGGGACATGTGGCGCACTACAGCAGATTCGGTCTATTTCTCATCTTCATCGATCCCTTTCTGGCGTTAGTTTCGATGTTTTTGCGGATTCTACGTACCAACTACCGTCAGGTTGCACACGCCCTTCCTGGATCCGGTGCTGTTCTCCACCACCACCACGTATCTGCCGCTGTGGTGGCGCTCCGCCTTCATCAGGCCCAGAGACATTGTGGTCAGAGAGTTCTTGAACATGACGTGTTTGTCTGCCTTCAGCTCGGTTTCATCTCGGAACCACACGATAGACGGAGAAGGTTTTCCGGTGTAGCGGCCCTGCAACAGACAGCTCTCCCCCACGCGGATGATGATTTTGTCACGGAAGTCGAGCTCGATGGTGGGCGGCTCTGTGGAGCAGGAGAGAAGAGTCAGATCCATGTCCTGAGTTTACGATTCAATGTACATCGAAGGAATGAATGAGCAGTTTCATGATGGGTGCATGTTCTGACTGGATTGTAAATATGGAGCGAATAAAAGTACTGGTAGTCTTCCACAGGATTCTGGGTCCACTAAAATTCTAAATCAGGTATTTCCTGTCCACCTGTTGACATTGTTAAATTCATCTAAAAAGAGATGCCTTCCAGGAAGAGAACACGGGATCCTCACCCAGCTCGTTCTTGCAGGTGATGGGCTTGGTGCAGAACGACGGTTTGCTGGGTCCGACCTCGTTGACAGCGATGACCCTGAACTCGTAGGTGTCGCCCTCCCTGAGGCCGTCGTATGTGAACTTCCTCTCCATCAGACGCTCCTTGGTCAGGCGTACAAACTTGTCTTTTCCGATGGTTCGAGCCTCCAGGATGTACATGGTGATCTCTGCGCCTCCGTCAGACTTGGGCGCCTTCCAGGCCACACTGATCTGGTCCTTGGTTACCTTGGTGACCTCCAGCTCCTCAGGGCGGTCCGGAACACCTGAAAGGAAGGTCATTTATTTACTATTTCACCTATTTATTGACATATACTGTACAAGTCAAAAGTCTTGAGTGTTTTTTCCACACACCATTAAATAAATATTTCACTGAAACAAAGGAGCACTGATATTCAACTCACTGATTGGTTCTTTGATCACGACCTCGGCAGCCGTCTCCATGAAGGGTCCGATGCCGATGGCGTTCTCTGCAGCCACTCGGAAGAAGTAGGCCTTCCCGTAGGTGAGGTTGTGTGCGATGGCGTTCTGTCTGCTGGCCGTGTATGACAGCGAGGTCCAGGCCTTGCGCTCCGCCTCCCGTTTCTCTACAATGTAGTTACTGATGGGAGAGCCGCCGTCGTTCTCAGGGAAGAACCAGTTCAACTTACAGGAGTCGCTGCTGAGGCTCTCTGCGGTCACTGGGATCCCCACAGGTCCAGGGACATCTTTGGGGGGGTTCAACAGGTTCTGTCAGAATAACTTGTTCCTTCCATGGCTCTAAATATTTGATTTGAATGAGAACCGTTGCTCACCCAGAACCTCCACGGTGATGTTCTTCTTCTTCTCTCCCCCGGCGTTCTTGGCGCTGAGCGTGTAGATGCCGAGGTGTTTCCTGACACAGGGTTTGATGACCAGCGACGAGCTGATGGCCGTCGTCTCCACTCTGGCCTCCAGGGGCAGTGCAGCTCCATCTCTGCTCCAGGTCACGTCTGGAGTCGGCTTGCCCGACACATATGCGATGATGCGGATCACTCCACCGGCGTGCACCACCATCCGCTCCTTCACAGATGCGTCCAGGTCTACTTCAGGGGCGACTGAAGAGGATTCAACATCAACATTAGAATCCACCAACTTAAATGTGGACCTTGAGATGAGAAGATGATGTGACGGAAACTCACTGGTTCTGTCGTTGACCTCAAGAGCCTCAGGGACTTCACCCGGCTCTCCGGTCCCAGCTGCGTTGAAGGCTGTGACCCTGAACCTGTAGAGACCTCCGGTCTTCAGACCAGCGATCACCAACCGGGTTCCACGAGTCTCAGTCTCCTTGGCCTGAAGAGAAACATTCAGTTTGCTCTTTAAAAAAACTTCTGAACACCAGGAATCAGGGTTTATTCTTTTCCTTGTTTTCACTTTTTTTCATTTAAGCTGCTTTCATGAAAATGATCTTTTTGAAGAGATTAAACGGTTCTACACTTCAAATAAATTTTAAAGTGTTGACCCACCTTGACCCAGGCCTCGGTGCCCTCCTCCTTGTACTCCACCCAGTAGCCGATGATCTTGGAACCTCCGTCCTTCAGAGGTGGGATCCATTCCAGGTCCACGGTGGACTTGGTCCAATCACAAACCTTGGGGGTTGGCGGAGAGGGCGCAGCTACAGGAGAGGATGGCAGGTCGTTAATGTGTGGCTCTGTGAGGTCACAGAGTAAACTGTGATGTGACAGCTCTTACAGATGGGGTCTCTGGCGAAGGTGGGGTCTGAGGGGGGGCTGGGGAGTCCTGGTCCAGCAGCGTTAATAGCAGTGACTCTGAAGAGGTACTCAGAGCCCTCGATGAGTCCGCTCACCGCGAAGGACTCGCCCAGGCCCATGGGTCGGATTGGGTCCCGGCTGACGCGGGTCCAGCGTTTGCCCGTGGTCTCTTTCCGCTCCAACCAGTAGCCGCTGATGGCCGATCCCCCGTCGTCCTCTGGCTCCTCCCAGTTCACGGTCATGGAGTCCATGGTGACATTGGTGACCGTGGGCTTCTCCACCTGACCGGGGACGTCTGAGGAGGACGGACAGGAAAATCCAGGTTAGAGGATTATAGAATGTGAGGATATGAGAACAGTTCTGACAAATCTTTAATGGCGTCTGTAGTTTCCTGCAGAGTCATGTGACTCACTGTGGCGGTTCCGGGCGACCTCAGGTTCGCTGTCCAGCGGTTCTCCGACTCCATATTTGTTCTGTGCCATGATGCGGAACACGTACTCGTGCCCCTCCATCAGGTTCTCCACCGTCCAGAGCCGCTCCTTGGGCTCGTTGGTGACCTGCACCCAGGTGTTCCTGCTGGCCACGCGCCTCCAGATCACGTAGTTGGTGACCTTGGAGCCGCCGTCGTCTTTGGGCGGCAGCCAGGAGAGCGTGATCCTCTCCGCTCCGACTTCCTCGAACTTGATGGGCGCCGAGGGCGGCCCGGGACGACCTGCAGAACCAAGACCGCTCAGAGACACGTCTACTACACGCATTACGGTAAATAATGATGTAATCGAGGATCCTAATGTTTGAAACTGTATTAGTCAAAAAAATATTTTATATTCATAAACTAAATGCACCTAAACCACCTTCTGTATAAAGAATAAATAATGAATCTGTGTGTTGGTACCGAGCACGTTGAGCCTCATCTCCTTGGAGGCCTTGCCCAGACTGTTGGAGGCCACCAGCGTGTAGAGGCCGGTGTCGGGACGCTTGCCCTGCTGGATCAGCAGCGTGCAGCTGTCGTCTGAAACCATTTTGTTGATGTGCTCGTCGTACTGAACTTCCACCTTGTTGTCGGACTTGAGGGGCGGAGCTTTGAACCAGGTGAGCGTGGGGAAGGGACAGCCGCGGATCTTAGCCACGATACTGATGTCTCCGCCCTGCTCTGCCTCCATGAACTCCTTCAGCTCGATGGACGGGGCGCCTGCAGGAAGAGAACCCGAAGGAGTCACATTCTCCTCTGAGTAGCAGATCTTCATGTTTAAAGTTATATTTCATTTCACTTTGAGATTTCAGGACGTTTCTCTCAGATTGTGAAGCATCATGAGGCAAATTGATCATTTGGACGAAACAAAAAAAAAGATTTTTGGGATTATTTCCCTGATGCTCATCATGGGATTAATGTGTATAATTAAACATTTGACTTCTGGAGTAAGTGGCAGGTCTCACAGGTCTGGTCCTGGATGACGATGGGTCCGGCCGTGGTGGAGGGTCGACTCGCTCCGGCCTCGTTATACGCCACCACTCTGAACTCATACTCGTCTCCCTCCGTCAGATCCTCCACCTTAAAGCTGGTGGTGTCCACGTCTCTGCGGTTACACCTGAAAAATCATCATCACACACGGTTTAATAGCAGGAAATCCATTAAGGTTTACTCTGTCATCACAAAACTGGAGCTGATCAACTGAGGTGGATCCTGGTGTTCCAAACTGTAAAGGACCAGAATGCTTCATGTTTCACCTCCTCCAGGACTCCTTCTGGGAGCCGCTGGCATCCCAGCAGAGCAGATCCACGCTGTAGTGGGTCACAGGAGAACCTCCATCGTTCCGTGGAGCCTTCCAGGTCAAGGTCACGGTGCCCTTTCTCACGCCCTGGATCTTTAACCTGGTGGGAGGATCCGGAGGATCTGTGGACACATGGGACACATTCAACCATCTGATGACTTCACGATGATGAAGTCACAGTGAAGGAAAAAGAAACATACGGATGGCGTCTCTGGCTCTGGTCGCCTCCGCGGTCTCTACAAATGTGCTGAAGCCGAAGCGGTTCTCAGCCCGGACACGGAACAGATACTCCTGACCATCGATGAGGTCAGGAACCACCAGAGACTGAGCGGCACAGGCCGGGTTCACCTGAAACCACCAGAACCTCATGTTAGAGGTTAAATACGATAATGACATATTAATAATAATTCTTCCTGTGGCTGTGGAGTGGAACCTTGGTCCAGGCTTTGCCCGACACCGTCTTCCTCTCGATGAAGTAGCTCTTCACGCGGTCGCCTCCGTCACACTCTGGAGCTTTCCAGGTGAGTCTGCAGGTTCCTCGCGTTATGTCGCTCACCTTCAGCTCTCTGGGAGGTCCGGGCAGGTCTAAGAAAATTTGGATTGAAACCATTAATCAGCTGATTATCAGATGACTAGGATTACGACTCATTATCATTTCTGATTGAGATGGTGAGTTCGTACCCAGCACGTTGACTCGGACCTTCACCACCTTGTGTCCTGCAGGACTCTCTGCGTTGATGATGTATCTGCCGCTGTGGTTCAGTTTGCATTCTGGGATCAGCACCACAGAGGTTGTGTCGGTGGAGTGAATCTGAGGAGGTCACGATTGGATTATTATAAATAACCATCATGTAGACCTCATATTTCTGTGTGAGGGGACTGAGATGGATGAACCTCGGAGTCGATGGGCAGCGTATGGAGCTCGTTCTTCTTCTCGCTCTCAGCCGGCCCATCAAAGGTCCAGGTGACCTTGGGAACGGGACGTCCCGAGACGGTGGCTGGAATCCTGATGGTGGTTCCTGCCCTGCAGTTCATCAGGTCGTGAGCGCTCAGATCCAGGGTCACGCTCGGCTCAACTGGAGAACAGTTCATTTAAAGAACATTACTGAGGAACTACAAGTGTGAGGGGATAAATATTTTATATCCAGATTAAATATATATACTGTATATATATATATATATATATATATATATAGAGAGAGAGAGAGAGAGAGACTTTATATATCATAATATGTGATGTCACACTCACTCAGGATGTCCTGGACCATGATGTCAGCCGTCCGGGCCGGCTCTGAGTTTCCTGCAGCGTTCACGGCGTAGATCCTGAACTTGCACTTCTTTCCCTCCTTCAGGTCTGGGACGGTGATTTCCGTGGATGGGTGGAGCTTATCCACCGGGTTGACTCTCCTCCAATCAGGAGAGCCTTCCTCATGCACCTCGATGATGTAACCCTTGATGGGGCTTCCACCGTCTCTGTCTGGCGGATTCCAGCCGAGAGTAACGCTGCTCTTCGTCTTGTCTTTAACCTCTGGTGATCCAGGGGGTGTGGGCGGGTCTAGGAAAGGATCACATGATCATTGAATCACTTCACCCTGAGACTGGAGGGAGGGAGGGAGAGAGAGAGAGAGAAAGGACTCACTGCAGGGGTCCATGGTGAAGCGGCACTCGCTGGCCTCGCTGGGCGGGCCCACCCCCGCAGCGTTGCAGGCTGCGATCCTGAACTGGTACTCTGTTCCTTCGATGAGTCGGAGAACCGTATGTTGGAGACCCTTCACCACGGGCTTGGTGACCGGAGCCCGGTTCACACGGCCCCAGTACACAGCCCCACGCTCCCTCTTCTCCAGCCAGTAGCCCTGGATGGTGGAGCCCCCGTTCTCCAGAGGGGGGTCCCAGCTCAGGGTCATGGTGGTGGCTGTGGCTGAGAGGATTTTGGGGTTCCGTGGTGGTCCTGGTAGACCGAACGGATCCCTCAGCTGGACCTTCTCTGAGTCGCAGCCGTCACTAACGCCAAACTTGTTCTCAGCTTTGATCCTGAACTGATAGGATCCGTTCAGGTCCATTTTGTTCACCTGCAGAGAAACAGATGTTTGTGTCATTTATTCATGACAGATTATAGATCAACCTGGATCAGTTCCAGAGCCTGGACTCACGGCGTATCTGCGGTCGATGAGGTTGACGGTCAGAGGGTCGAAGTCAGACTTCTTCTTGCTGGCATCTCTGCGCTCCACGATGTAGTTTGTGATCTCGCTGCCTCCGTTGTCCTCCGGGGCGTCCCAGGTCAGATAGCAGGACTCTGCCTTGATGTCTGAGACCACAATGTTCCTTGGGGGAAGAGGACGGTCTGAAAAAGGTCGGGTGGGTTAGATTTGATGCTCAGTTTGTAGAGAAGGAAACTCTCAGAGGTTTGAAGGTTCTCACCGAGGATCTCCACTCTGATAACCTGCTGAGCTTTGCCGTAGCAGTTCTCCGCCAGAAGCTTGTAGTTGCCCTTATCCTGCCGGATGGTTTCAGGAAGTGAGATCTTCGTTGTCAGAGTTGTCCGGTTAACCTGTACATCAAAAAAAGATTTGAATGGCTAAACGGACCATAATAATGAACAGATCAGTGTAATCTACAGGATCCGTCCTCTGAGGAGCATTGAATCAACATCACCTCCTCAGTCTCCATTGTCATCTTCTCGTCCTCAGGTTTCTCCATCACAACGTCGTCCTTCATCCATGTGATGGAGGGCAGAGGGAGACCTTTCACCTCCGCCGGGATGTCGATGGCCGAACCTTTCTTCACGATGATGGCGTTGCTCTTGAAGAACTTCAGGATGGTGATGACAGGCGCAACTGTGGAGGCAGATGTTTGTTCAATGTTTGTTCAGACACGTTGGTTACATGTTCTGATGTGAGGAGCAGGGCTCTACCTTCATCGTCCTGGATCCTGGCTGAGATGGCTTTGGACGGATCTCCATCTCCGACCTCGTTGACAGCTTTGACCCTAAATTGGTACTCCTGGTTCTCAGACAGGTTCTCGATGGTCCCGCAGCACTCGGTGAAGATCTTACGATTGGCCACTTCGAACTCGCTTCCATCCGACCTGACCTTCTCCACATAGTATCCTCTGATGGGGCTTCCTCCGTCGGTGCGGGGCGGCTGCCAGGCCAGCGCGATGGAGGTCTTACTTCTGTCAGTGTAGTGCAGCTTCTCAGGAGCAGACGGAGTTCCTGGAACATCACACACGTTCTGAGTTCAGTCTGTGGAAGGTCAGCTGAGATGTTATAATGAGATAATTATTATGTTTTTGTGTTTACCTTTAGCGTCCTGAGCCAGGATGGGTCCCAGGTCGGCCGGGGCTCCGTCTCCGTACTTGTTCCGGGCGATGACCCTGAAGTCGTATTCCTCATTGGCCAGCAGGCCCTGAACGTCACACTTACAGGACGCCGTCTCCAGGGGCTGACGGAACAGCTTCATCTTGGCATCTTTCCTCAGGATCTCGTAGCCGATGATGTCGCTGCCGCCGTTGTCCAGCGGGTCGGACCAGGTGAGGGTGATGTTCTTCTTGGTCACCAGGACGGTCTTCAGGTCCACCACCGGCCCTGGAACATCTGCAGACACACAAAGCAGTTCAGACCTTCAAACATCTGACAACTTGAGTGTGTTTGACTCACAGAATGAAAATAGGTTATTTTTAACTTCCTGATTCTCAGGGGTTTTTTTCTGACACTGACCCATGACGTCCACTCTGGTCTCGGCGGTTTTGGTTCCGCTGCTGTTGGTGCCGGAGATCTTATACTTCCCGTGATCGGCCCTCACGACCTTCTTGATGAACAGAGTGCTGTTCTTTCCTTCCGTCTCTACAATCATCCGCTCTTTGTCGGTTTCAGCCCCGTCTTTGTTCCAGGTGACCTCTGGCTGAGGTCGACCCTTCACCACCGCAGGTAGCTTCAGAGACTCGCCTGCCTTGAGGAACACGCCGTTCTTCACCGAGTCATCAAACTCCACCACAGGAGATTCTAAACAGGATGGGTTAAATGACAGGTTATATGGTGCAGGAGGTGAAGAGTCTGTCATTTCCTCTGAGCTGAAGGATTATCACCTTGAGGCTCTTTGACGGTGACTGGCTCGGTGACTCCAGGAGCTCCAGGACCGGCGTCGTTCACAGCGATGACGCGGATGTAATAATCAGCTCCCTCTGTGAGGCCCGTCACTGTGTAGGTCAGATCTTTACATCTGAACTCTGTGCTGCGTGTCCACTCCTTCTCTCCGGCCAAGACCTGAAGCACAAGGCAAGAGTTAACCAAGGAGAGCCAGGTCTGAGCCTAAAGATCTGCCGCTGAAGAGGTTCCTGTACCTTCTCCAGATGGTATCCCAGGATGTCTCCTCCTCCATTGTACAGAGGCGGCTTCCAGGCCACGATAACAGAATCCTTCCCAGTGTCCACGATCCACGGAGTGGGGGGGCCGGGGGGCACTGGGGGGGTAATTATCATTTAATTATGGAGGATATTTATTCTGTACTGTCATATTGTCGTGTGATAACAGGTTAGCGTTCATGTTTGATCAAGTTTGTATTAAATGAAGTGATCAGCCGATCAGAATCTTACGGATGGCGTCCATGCTGACGGTGCGTTCGCTGGGCTCGCTGAAGGGTCCGGGTCCGGCCAGGTTCTCTGCACACACTCTGAAGATGTAGGTGAGTCCCTCCATCAGGCCGCTGATCTTCACCTCCAGAGAGTTGAGGAGGCTCCGGTTCACTCGGGTCCAGTGTTTGCTTTTCACCTCCTTCCTCTCAATCCAGTAGCCCAGGATCGGGCTGCCGTTGTCCTTGGGCTCGTGCCAGGAGATGTGGGCGGAGCTTGCTGTGACCTCGTGGACTCTGGGAGTGTTGGGAGCATCGGGGGGATCTGATGGGGGGGAGTCAATGATTTTGATTGTGTGTGGAGTTTTTCAAATGCTTGACATACATTTTTTACTTCATGTATTTCTTTGAGACCCTTTGAGTGTTTACTCACTGAACTGGTTCTTGGCGACCAGCGGCTCAGAGACGCACGGTGGCCCGACGCCAAACTTGTTCTCAGCCCTGACTCTGAAGATGTACTCCTTCCCCTCGATGAGTTTGGTGATGGGGCAGCTGCTGCCCTTCAGCGTGGAAGTGATGGTGATCCAGTCCCCCTCATCGTTCTTGTTGTCCCTCTTCTCCAGGATGTAGTTGAGGATCTCGCTGCCTCCGTCGTCCTCGGGAGCTTCCCAATTACAGACGACCGACGTGTTCCTGATGTCATCGAAGGTGAAGTTGATCGGTGCTCCGGGTTTGTCTGAGAGAACAAAAGTACTCAATCATGTAGTAAAAAAAAAATAATCACATCGCACAAAATACATGAAAGTATATTCTGAATGCTGATTCCTCTTGGTTTATAGTTTGTGAAATGTCATTGGATTGAATTAGAATGACTAATAATTGATCAATAATGTTATATAGGAATATCTGAGACAGACGGTCTTACCGAGGACGTTGACCACACAGGAAGCGGTGGCTGAGCCGTGAGTGTTCTCCACCCTGACGGTGTAGTTTCCGTGGTCGACTCTGACGGCGTCGCGGATCATCAGCGCAGTCTCACCCTTCTTGGTCTGATCCAGACCCAGACGCTCACGCATCGGAGTCACAAACTCCTCCTCCGGTTCTGGAACCTGAAGAAACCAGACCACATATTAAAAATGAAACATGTGTAGATCCAGGTTTGGACTCTGAGATGTCTCTGGGGACACAGACCTTTGCTTTGCTCTTCTTCTTCTTCTTCACCAACGGAACCATCTTCTTGGTGGGCTCTTTGGTGACGTCCTCCTCGTTCCTCAGCCAGGTGACTTTGGGGTACGGGGAACCAGAGATGATGGCGTCGATACGGATCTCCTCACCTTTCTTAATGCACAGACCAGACTGCACGCGGGCGTGGAGGGTGACCTTTGGTTTCTCTGAAAACAGGAGATTAGAAGTTCAGGTGGATCTTCTTAAATGTTTAAAGCTCAACACCGGGAATGAATCCGTTATTTTTACCAATGGGGTCTGCAGCCTTGACCATCTGCGTGCTGCGGGATGGCTCGCTGACTCCGGCCGCGTTCTCCGCTCTGACCCTGAACTGATACTCCACGTCCTCCTTCAGGTCCTTCACCACGTAGGAGAACCCAGGAACCAGGCTGGGCGTGACCCTCTCGTAGCGGTCTCCATCTTTCTCCATCTTCTCAACCACGTAGCCCTGGATGGGACAGCCGCCGTCGTAGTCGGGAGCCTTCCACATCACGGTGATGGACTTGGACGTGGGGTCGTGAGCCTCCACCTGGATAGGTGGGTCTGGTTTCTCTGTGGACGTGACCAGGGACCGGGTGAGCTGCTGAAGCTAACATGCTAATGGGCCAACAGAGGACGTGACTCACGTTTGATTTCCTCAGTGATGACGGGCGTGCGCAGCTCCAGGTACACTCCGGCTCCGACCTGATTGACGGCCTTCACTCTGAAGTAGTACTCACAGTTGACGTAGAGATCTTTGACGGACCAGCTAAGCACGTTTTCTCCCGACATGACTGGGATGTAGGTTTTCTTTGAGGCCTCGCGGCGCTCTAGAATGTAGCTGACGATGGGCGTGCCACCGTCATCCTCCGGGACCTCCCAGCTGATCTTACAGGAGTTCTTGGTGACGTCGCTGGAGGCGATGTCCTTACACTGCCCAGGGAGTCCTGAGGGGGAGGAGCCAAACATGTGAGGACAGAAGCTTGAAAGGGGTTTTATAAATCTTCTACAAAAGGTCGAAGTTCCTGGAACTTCTTTGAACAGTACGTCCTACCGATGACTTTGACGTTCAGGGTCCCGGTGGCCGTCCCCAGACTGTTCTCCAGCGTGATGGCGTAGGATCCAGCGTCAGAGCGCATGCACCTGAGCAGCTCTAGGTGAGCGCTGCTCATCTCCACGGTCATGGAGAGGCGCTCGTCAGGTTTACACTCCACCGCGTCCTTCTGCCACAACATCTTGGGAGTCGGGATGGCCCTGTAAGGAATGTTCAGGTGCAGCTTCTCGCCCTCCACCACCACCACATCCTGAGGCTCCAGATCCAGAGTCGGAGCGCCTGCACCGGGGGACAGGTTTAGTTTGTGTGGTAAATATTTTATTGTTTTAACTGTGAGATGTAACGTAGGGAGTTTCTTACAGTCGGGATCTTTGGTGAAGACCTTCTCTGAGACTTCTGACGGATCACTGACGCCGATCGAGTTGATGGCTCGAACTCTGATGACGTACTTTTTCTCTGGTTTGATTCCATCTTCGATCCTGAAGGTGAGCTCTCTGATTGGTCGGTTGTTGACCCTGAGCCACTTCAGCTCGGGCCGGGCCTCCGCCACCTCCACATGGTACCCTGTGACGGGGCAGCCTCCATCTTTGGCCGGAGGTTTCCAGCTGACGTTGATGTGCTCTCTGCTGGCGTCAGGGACGGTCAATTCCTGAGGAGGAGAGGGAACACCTGGAGAGATAGAGAGAGAGGGGGGGGGTGGCGTGGTCACAACCAGGAGAACCAAATCAGAACAGAGTTAAGCTCCTTAAATACCACTGCTCTCTCACTGGTGGCATCCTCGATGGTGAGGATCTCTGTGGGTTCGCTTGGTTCTCCGACCCCGGCCTCGTTCTCCGCTCTGACCTGGAACTGAACCTCTGAACCTTCGTCCACGTCCGTCACCTTGAACTGAGTCTGTCTGTCTGGAGTCTTACAGCACTTCAGCCAACGGGTGCCGAGCTTTTCCTTCTTCTCTATCACGTACCTGTTAGGTATATAGTTTAGTTTAAGGGTTTTTGAAGGAATCTATAAGAGTATGTTTGAAGTTTTTTGCTTTTTTTCTTACTTGGTTATAGGTCGTCCTCCATCGCTCTTTGGAGCTTCCCACTTCAACTCCACGTGTCTCCTGGTGACCTCCACCACCGTCAGGGCGTACGGAGGTCCTGGAGTGGCTGTGGAGAGCAACTAGTCTTTAGTATCTTTTATAAGAGTATTGAGATCCAGAAAATGAACATCAAACATTGAACTTACTGAACGTGTCTTTGGCGAGCACGGCGTCCTCCAGCTCACAGAAGTCACTGGTGCCCACGGCGTTCTCTGCAGCCACGCGGAACACGTAGAGCGAGCCTTCGTTCAGCGGAGTCACCGAGTACTTCAGCTCCTTCACCGTGGTGTCCACGGCCTGCCACGCCTTCCTCCTCACATCTCGCTTCTCCACCACGTAGTTGGTGATGGGAGAACCTCCGTCAGAGCTGGGAGCCTGCCACTTGAGATCAGCGTTGATCTTTGTGATGTTGGTCACCTCCAGCCACTGAGGAGCCGAGGGGGGGTCTGAAAACGAGAAGACAGTGAGCCACCTTGGAACATTTTACCTTTAACTCTCTATCATCTGTCTGATCATCTCTGTATTTTCAGGTCATAGGTCAGATGGTGAAGCCCCCTGAGGTAAACTGTTGTGTGTGTGTGTGTGTGTGTGTATGTGCTGTATAAATAAACGACTCACAGAGCCTCTCTTTGCAGACCACCGGGTCGCTGGGTTCGCTGGGCTCGCTCTCTCCGGCCTTGTTGACGGCTTTGACTCTGAAGGAGTACTCCTGCTTCTCCATCAGACCCTGCAGCTGGTGCTCCATCTGAGGAACATCCTCTGCGATGCGGATCCACTCCTCACTTCCTGTCTTCTGGAACTCAATGACATAGCCTTCGATCTTGGCTCCGCCGTCGTGCTCCGGCCGGGTCCAGGCCAGCAGGGCTGAGGTTTTGCCGACGTCCTTGATGAGGGGTTTCCCAGGAGCCCACGGAGGATCTGAAGAGGAACATGGTCAGTACTTGTTCTACAGGACATTTAGTTGTTCTCAGGACGGAGGAATGAGGATGTACCGATGGGATCTTTGACGAGGATGGGGTCCGTCTCCACACTCGGTTTTCCAGGTCCAGCCAGATTCTCAGCCAGAACACGGAAGAGGTATTTCTTCTTTGTGGGGAGCCCCTTAACTCTGTAAACACACAGCGTCACAGCGTTAAAGATCTGTCACCTGGATCTTCATGGCTCCTCTGAGTGAGGTGACCACTCACCTGAAGGTCGTGTCTTTTATGGGCAGCTTGTTGCATCTGATCCACTTGTCACTATCCGGATCAAACTTCTCGATCCAGTATCCGGTGATGGGACTTCCTCCGTCCTCGTCCGGCTCGAACCAGCTCAAGGTCACGGCGTCCTTGGCGATGTCGGAGGGCGTGACTCTGGTCGGAGGCCCGGGAGGATCTGATTGGATGGAAATAGCGATGTTGGCTATCTATGTTTGAAGTCCTTACAATAAACATTTTTGAAATTGCACTGGTGTTCTCTTTTCTTTGTATAAACCCTGGATGTATTCTTGACTTTAGTTGTTCTCCTGATTAATAATAATAATAATAATTCACAGACTCTTGAATCTTGAATCTGAGCTGACGGTTGATGTTGTAAGCCACCCACCGAAGGAGTACTTGGCGACGATGGGCACGTGCTCTGCAGGCGCACCGATGCCGTACTGGTTCTCAGCGCTGACCCGGAACACGTACTCCTTCATGGCTGTGAGCTTGCAGGCTTTGAAGGTGGTGTGTTTGACGGTGGCCGACAGCTTCACCCACTCCTCTCTGTCCATCTGACGGCTCTCCACAATGTAGTTGGTGATGGGCGAGCCGCCGTCGTCCCGCGGAGGATTCCACGCCATCAGGCACGACTCGTTGGTGACCTCAGAGATATCGAAAGCCGCCGGAGGACCCGGTTTATCTGAGAACAGCAAGAAGATTTGTCATTCTTATGCTCTAACAGGATTACAACAGTCTCTGCTCCCGAATCATAAAGCGAGTTTGTACCCAGGATGTTGACGTCGATGGTGGCTGTGGCGCGTCCGCAGATGTTGACGGCCTCGATGATGTAGGTGGCCGTGTCTCCTCTGACGGTGTCGGCGATGGACAGCTTGGAGTGTCCCGGCTCGGTTTCCATGGCAATGCGGTCGTCGGCCTTCAGGACCAGGTCTGCTTTGGTCCATTTCACCCGGGGATCAGGCTTTCCTTTGACGTCGGCAGGGAGCTCAATCTTGGATCCAGCCCGGGCCGTCAGACCGGCCAGCAACTTTACGTCCAGCTGGATCTCTGGAGGCTCTGAGTCAGATATCAAAGACAATGGTCAGGATCCAGAATCCATTAATTTTACACAACTTATAATGACTTTTATTCCCACGAGCTTGAATCCATTCTGTCAGACTTAAGATCCTTCCGATCCAACACCTGATACTCAGATTGTGACACACCTCTAGAATCCACAGCCTGGATCTCGTCGGTGGCCCTGCAGGGCCGGCTGGCTCCCAGCTTGTTGAAGGCTCGCACTCTGTATGCGTACCACTGACCCTCCACCAGGCCGCTGACCTGGAACCTGAGAGCACATCACCCAGCTGAGCAACAACACACCAGAGGACCCAATCAAAAGGCCTCAGAGAAGGTCTTTGATGACGGGACATGTGCAAGGACCTACTTGAGCTCAGGGATGGGTTCTCCACACGGTTCCCACTTGTCTGTTCCTCGCTGACACTTGTCCACCACGTAGCCTTTGATGTGGGAACCTCCGTCGTATTTGGGAGGCTCCCAGGACAAGAAGATGGACTTGGAGCTCTTATCGCGCCACTTCAGGCTCTCAGGAGGATCCGGTACAGCTGTGAAAGAGAGAGAACATATAGATGAGATGAGAAACAGAGGGGGCGTGGTTTTCAGGTCCGATGGAGCGAAGCTCACTGGCTGGAGAGGAGACGTTGACGGGCTCGTCGATGTACGCTGGTTCTCCAGCTCCACATTTGTTACAGGCAGTGACACTGAACAGATACTCCTTCCCTTCCACCACGTCCGTCACCGTGTGCTCCAGGTCCAGGACACCCGCGGCCACCTGCAACAAACAGGATTCACTCAGTGAGGTTCTGAGATATTTCTCCATCAAATAACAAATTGACATGTTGTTTCTACCATTTTCCTGAAGAAACAATGACCACAGAGCATCAGGTATAGTCTGTTTATTCTCTGGTCATCAGGATCTTTAAACCCACACCCACACCCACACCCACACCCACACCCACACCCACACCCACACCCCCACACCCAATGATGGTCTCGTACCCGGGCCCAGGTCTTGCGGGAGACTTCTCTCTTCTCGATCTGGTAGTGAGTGACAGGACTTCCTCCGTCATGCTCGGGAATCTCCCACATCAGGTGAACGTGCTGTCTGGTCACTTCAGCCACTTTGAAGTCCTTGGGTGCACTGGGGCATGCTGGGAAAAAAAACAGAAAGTATGAGATGGCAGCCACTGAAACAACAAGTCAGGAAATGTATATTTTTTAAAGTCAGGGATCGTATTTTTACCGATGACGTTGACTTCGATCTCTCCAGAAACGGACGTGACGTCGTTCTCCAGCTGCAGTCCGTAGGTTCCTTTGTCCGGACGGACGCTCGGCGTCACAACTAGCTCCGTGAACGTAGGTTTCGTTACCATGGTTACACGCTCATCCGCTGTGGTCAGCTCCTTCTCTCCGAAGGTCCACCTGGCGGAGGGGGTGGGGTATCCTGTGATGGGGACTCTGATGGTGAGGGGCTGAGGCACGATCACCTCCAGGCCGTTCCTGAAGGAGCTCAGGTCAAAGGTCGGAGCAACTGGAGAGAAAAAAAAATATTTAAAATCATTTAATCATGAAGACAAAGTTACTTAATCAGCGGAATTTCTTTCATGCTGGAGTTAAATGTCCAAACTGCTGAACTGCTGCTGTGAACATTGAGATGATTTTTTTGTTCAAATTCGATTCTACTCAACAACAGTTACTGGAATGTGTCCGTTACCATGGGGATCGTCAGCCAGTAGCGGGCCGAGTTGTTCGGCCGGGTCCGAGAGTCCAGCAGCGTTCTCGGCACAGACTCTGTACAGGTACTTCTGACCGGGCTTCAGACTGGACACCTAAAGAGAACAGAGAGATTATATCAGCTGAGAGACTCCGAGCTCCGCAAATCCATCGGAAGGAATGAACATGGAATATAAATAAATAACAGGAACAGTAGAAGAAGAATCAGGGCGTTACCCGATAGCAGAGGTCCGGACACAGTCTGGCGTTGCAGCGCAGCCACTTGTCGGCGCCCTCGTCGCATTTCTCGATGATGTATCCGGTAATCATGCTGCCGCCGTTGGAGGTGGGCGTCTCCCAGCTGAGCGTCACGGCCGAGCTGATCTGGTCGTTGAAGTTGAGGTTGAGGGGTGGACTCGGTCTCTCTGCAGAAAAACTCAACCAATCAATTCACAGCGTGGGACCGACCACCGACTAGAAAGACTCCAAGCTGCTGGTTCCACTCACCGATGGGGTCCATGATCTTCACGGGGTTGGTGGCGGCACTGGGCCTCCCGATGCCAGCCTTGTTCTCGGCCCGGACCCTAAAGATGTACTCCTTGTTCTCCACCACGTCGTTGAGGGCGGCTGAGCGGGCGTCAGCGCTGCAGACCAAGGCTGCCTCCCACCTGACAGAAGTCCGGTCCCGCAGCTCGATCACGTAGGAGGTGATCTCAGAGCCTCCGTCCACCAGGGGAGGTTCCCAGGTGACGGTGGCTCCAAACTTGTTCACGTCGGCCACGGCCACGTTTTCTGGAGCATCAGGAACATCTGGAGAGGAACGGGATTAGGATTTTAATTGGTTTGGATCCAAGTGTGAATCAAAGCTGGATGTTGTGTGGATGCTTACCGAACTTGTTCTTGGCATAGACGGCCTCCTCTGTGGCAACGCTGGGTCCGCTGCCCACACGGTTCCTGGCACAGACTCTGAACAGGTACATGGATTCTTTGTGGAGCCCGGAGATGCAGTATTCTGGAGCGTCAGCTCGGTCTGTGGCCAGAGTCCACGTCTTTCTCTTCACATCGCGTCTCTCCACCACGTATGCCACGATCTTACTTCCACCGTCGCTCTCAGGCTCCTCCCATGCCAAGCTGACCTCGCCGTCAGCGGTGTCCACCACCCTCACGTTCTTCACTGGCCCCGGGACGTCTGGAAACATCAACATGACCATAAATCTCTCCTGACGTCCAGAGACAGATTCAGGATCTTTAATCTATTGGATCCAGACTCACCAATGACGTCCAGGTTGATGAAGGCCTCTCCTTCTCCGTGCTTGTTCTTGATGAGAACCTTGTAGCGGCCATGGTCCTCCTTGCTGGGGCTCTTCAGACGGTACTCTGTCCTGTCGGCCAAGGTGTCCACGTTCTGCGAAGGTAGAGCGGTTCCCTCGTAGAACCACTCTGCCTCAGCGCGTGGGTACGCGTCGAAAGGCACGGCCATGAGGAAGGGTTTCCCAGCGTCCGTCACCAGGTTCTGATCCGTGGTTTTGATCTTTGGAACGGCTGCAGAGAAGAAGTTCAGGATTTCAGTTTCTCCTCATCAGTATATTCGTACACTGGTTCAACATCTCAGGTGCGACTCACCTGCCAGCTCCAGCTTGGCGCGTGCATCCTTGTCTTTGGCCACGACCCGGTACTCTCCCTGGTCTCTGGGTCTGATCTCACACACCTGCAGCCGGTGGACTTTACCTTCGCTGATCATCTGATACTTGTCTCCCTGCACGATGATCATGTTGTTCCTCATCCACTTCACCTCCACCCGGTCCTTGTTGAGCTCCACCTCGAACACCACGTCCGAGCCCGGAGCTTCAAACATGTCCTGAGGAGGTCTGACGATCTCCACCGGAGTCTCTGCAGAGAGCAGACCACATGAGATGTCCATTCATTACATGCTTTTATTCATTTATTCATTTTTTCGACTTGCTCTTTTTCTACTGTACAGGTATTTAGTTTTTTGTATTTTCTTGTATTTTTCTTACGACTCTAGCAAAACAATTTGCATAAAGACCTATCTCCTCTAATTTGAAAAAACGAGGAATAAACGAGGATAGTTGACCTTCCACGAAGAGTCTGGCTCTGGTCCTCCTCTCCTCTATCCCACACGCATATTCGCATTCATCATCCGGCCTGCAGACCTTGATGATCAGCCTGCACACGTTTCCTTCTTTCTCCATGTGATATCTGCAACAATGTCAGGGGTCAGAGTTCAGGCCTTCACTTATTTCATTGGATGATGAAAGTGGGCGTTGCTTGACGTACCTGGGTCCTTCTCTGATCTCCCGTCCATTCCTGTACCACTTGACGGCGGCCTTCTCTTTGCTCAGCTTGCAGGTGAACTCTGCGTCCTCGAACTCCGTGATGGTTTGATCTTTGAGTGACGCCGTGAAGTCGGTCGGCGCCTCGCTGATGATCAGCTCCGCTGCGCACCTGTCATCCCCGACGACGGCGGTGTACTCGCCCTCGTCGTCCATCACGCAGTCTTTGACGGTCAGCGTGTGTTTGAGGCCGTCGACTCGGTACACCAAGCGTTTGCTGAGCGTCACTTCCTGTCCCGCCTTCATCCAGCTCACCGTCACTCCGGGTCGGTTCACCTTACAGCTGAAGCTCACCGTCTTCTTCTCCTGAGTCTCCACGTCCTCGATGGGCACCAAGAACTTCATCTTCTCCTCTGTGGAGACAGGAAGTCAACGTTAGCTTATAAAGGACCAGAGGATTGATATGGAAGCTAAGCTAACGGACGAATAAATATAAACTAATATAGTGTAGGTGCAATCAGACTGTTGGGGTTTCATGTGAAATGGTTTATAAATAACAATATTTAAAGAGAAGGTGGTTTACCCGCAACGGTGGCGCTGGCGGAGGACTTGTCGTGTTCTGCTCTGTGATTGGTCAGGCTGATGGTGTAGACGGCCTGGTCTGCCGTCTGAGCGTCTTTGATCCTCAGAGAGAACACGTTGTCCCTCTGAGACATCATGAACTTGCTGCTCTCGAAGATGGTTTCCTCGTTCTTCAGCCACTTGGCCTTGGCCCCCTCCGTGTTGGTCTCGCAGTTGAACACGATCTCACTTCCTTCCTTCACCTGCACATCCTTGATGGGCGTGATGATCCTCAGTTTCTCTGCAATCAGAGGTGCGTGTGTTGGTGAATGTGGACCGAGTCTTGTGTGTGTGTGTGTGTGCGGAGGTGAACGTGACTCTCACCGATGACGCAGAGATCGGCCGAAGCCTTGACGCTGCCGATGTGAGCCACGTATCCTCCTTCATCCTTCTGCTCGCAGCTCTTCACAATCAGAGCTCTTCTCTTTCCTTCACTGACAATTGCGTACTTGTCTCCTTCTTCCACCTCCTTGTCTCCTCTGAACCACTTCACCTGGTAGGTTTCCTTGGAAACAGAGCAGGCAAACTCCGCCTTCTCACCCTCCACCACTTCCTGGTTCTGAGGCCGGGCGATGAACTCGGCCGCCAGCTCTGAGGAGAAGAAGAAGAGAAGGATTAGAAACGTTCCTTGAGGATTCTTTGAGAAGCGTTGTCCTCGCTTATTATGACTATTATTTCCCCACCGTTGAGTTTCAGCATGGCAGAGGTCTTCACCGTGGGACTCAGTCTGCAGTTGAACTCTCCAGCGTCCTCCATCCTCAAGTCCTGAATGATCAGGATCCTCTTGCGTCCATCCAGGATCTGCTCGTAGCGTCCGCCCTCCGGCAGCTCCTCGTCTCCTCGGAACCACGCGACCTCTGCACTGGCTTTGGAGACTTCACAGATCATCTTCATGCTGTCCGTCTCTGAGGCCTCCACGTTGGACAGGTTCTTGGTGAAGCGGGCCGCCTCCTCTGGGGAGCAATGGGAGGGTTAGTTCTGACTTTCTCAGGAATGTTCCGCTGCACAAAGAAGAATTGCTCACCGATGACGGTAAGCAGGCCGGCGGATTTGGAGGTTCTGGCGTCACACTCGTACTCGGCCTCGTCGTCAAACGCAGACTTGTGGACCACCAGGATTCTCTGGACTCCTTTTGCAATTATCTCGTACTTCTTTCCTTTCCGGATCTCGCTGCCGTCCTTGAACCACCGGACCTGGAGGGGACCTCACCCGTTAACACCCGGAAGTCGATTGTCCAACGTACACAGGAAGTGATGCGTGTGCTCTCACCTTGGCAGACTCGCGCGAAACTTCACATTCAAACTTGGCAGATTCTTTCTCTCTGACCTCCACGTCCTGCAGAGGCTTGGTGAACTCCACGTGAGGAGCTGAGGACACATCATCCCACTTTCAACTCGGAACGGATCCAAATACAACGTACTTTGGTGAAATGCATGTCAATAACCATGAAATGATTTTCTTTTAGAAGCATCACAGGACGCACTATGAAACTTTCCATTTTAGAAACAATTCAAGAATGAAATGCACAAAAGTTAAACTTTTAAACACCATACATTTTTTTTAAATATTATTTATCCTTATATCTGGAATTGTTTTTTGTACGGCCATTTTAATGCTATTGAACAATACTATTTTGATTGATTTAAGTCTTTTTCCGACCACAACTTCAGCCACTCGCTGATACTGTTTGACGTCTATGTGACAGTCGCTGTAACCGTGGATACAGGAGTTGGTGCTTACGCGTGACCTCCAGGAAACAGGAGGTCTTGAACTCCTCTGCGTCACACGTGTACATTTTGGCGTCTTCGGGGGAGCAGTCGTGGACGATAAGCGCCCTGCGATGGCCGTCCACCGTCGGCTCGTACTTCTTGGTCTTTCTGATCTCAGTTCCTTCTCTGAACCATCGGACCTCCGCGTTCTCTCTGGACACCTCGCACTCCAGCGTGGCCGTGGACTCCTCCTCCACCGTCTGGTCCTCCAGAGGCTTGGTGAACTCCACTGCCGGCTCTGAGCAGACACACAAAGGTCACAATGCGGATGAGCTTGGCTTTAGCGTCACGGCGCTGAGGATGAAGAGTATCAGCCTCTCCCGGGTTTGAGGGTCTCACCTCGGACGACGAGTTCGGCCTTGGTGTTGAAGTCGGTGCTGGTCAGTTTGACCTCTCCGGCCTCCGACAGCTTCACGTCTCTGACGGTCAGAGCGTGAACTCGTCCGGCAACGCGAGTCTTCACCTGCAGCCGTCCAAACAAAAAAATCTGTAAAATCTTTCGCTGAACGCACCCACAGAAGAATATTTGTGATTGTATGAGTTCTTTGGGTATGTGTTGTTGAGAGTTGAAGCAGTTGCTGTTATCTTATCTCTGGTTATTTTTAACTGCAGCAAAGTGTCAGCGCTGCGGTTTAACAACAAGAATTCTCGCAAGTTCTAAAATAAAGAGAGGGTTTTTTTTTTCCTCACCCGGTCACTGGCCTCCATCTTATGACCTCCCAGGAACCACTGCACCTCGATCCCCTCGTAGGACAGCTCGCACTCGAAGGTGGCCGTCTCTCCGGCCGTCACCGTCACGTCCTTCAGAGGACGCATCAGGCTAATGGAGCGGGCTGAGGAAAGGGATGCCATTAAATCACTGCTCCTGCGGTCGGGGAGCCGCCTCCCACTTCAGATAAAGACTCCAAAATAACCACAAGAGCCCATTGGCCGGAGACACTGAGCTATGTGACAAGGTTGGCTTCCCATATGGAGAATATTGATCTCAGGAACTTTCTTTTTCAGAAGAAAAAGATTAAACCCAAAACAATGTATGTTTCCTTCATCAAAAAAGCTTTAGCATATTGAGCGGCGTGGTACTAGACCCGACTTGATAATATAAAAAAAATATTTTACAGGTTGTGTGTGGAGAGCTTAGCCTCACCGTTGACTCGGAGCTGAGCGTTGGATTTGGCGTTGGCGGCGGAGAAGTCCACGCTTCCCGCCATGTCCATCCGGACGTTGTAGAGAATCAACATGTGTCGGGTTCCTTCCTCTTTGATCTCCACATCCTGAAAAGAGCATTCCTTTAAAGCTTATGGCTCAAAATGACTCCATTTTATTTTTTGTTCACTCACGGGCGACTGGTGCAGAGCTTCTCCTTTCAGTTTCCAGTTTCCATGAACGTCTTCCTCTGAAATCTCCGTCTCAAACTTGGCTGTTTCCGTCTCCGTGACCTCCACGCTGTACAGCGGGCGGACCACCTTGATGTCGCGCTCTGAGGAGGAACCAGGAAGTCAAATTGGCTCCAGGCAGCAGACAAACACGTTTCAACGCGAGGGCGAAAGGTCGTACCTTCGATATTGAGGTTGGCGGCGGTCTTGTCGGAGCCGCAGTCGCAGGAGTACAGGCCGATGTCGGTCTTCTCGGCCTTGCGCAGCATCAGGACGCGTTTCCTGCCGTCGGCGCCGATCACCGTGTTCTTGGAGGGAGTGAGCTCCTTTCCGTCTTTGAACCATTTCACGTCGGCCACAGATTTGCTGAGTTCGCAGACCAGCTTCACCTCGTCCTTCTCCACGGCCGTGTAGTTCTGCAACTTGGTGGTGAAGTACAGATCTCCCTCTGTGGACACACAGATTCAGGTTAGAGAGAGAGTTTGGTCAGTTTGGCTGGCGATGACCAATGACTAGGCGTTTCCTGACCAATGACGGTGAGCATGGCGCTCATGCTCTTGTCCATGGCCTCCACCCGGATCATGGAGGTGTCGTCCATGGTGACCTCCTTGAAGGCCAGCGTGTGGATCTTCTCCTGGTCTGACATGTGGACCACTTTGCTGGGGTGCAGGCGCACATCGTTCTTGTACCAGACCACCGGGATCTTCTCATGAGAGAGCTCCAGACTGAACTCTGCGGTTTCCCGCTCCTTCACCGTCACGTCTTTTATGGCTTTGATGAACTCTAGACGAATCCCTGAGAAAGGCACAAATCATTCAGCAGACACAAGGCGTTTGATCCTGTCTCGGGTGAGGACCATTCATTGGTTTTACCTTGGATGATCAGTTTCCCCGTAGTCCTCTTGTCCTCGGCCTCAAACATGTATTTGGCCTCGTCGTCGTACGCGGCCCCGCGGACGATCAGGACAAACATGTTTCCCTCCTGCGTCATGGCGTACTTCTCGTCTCCCTCCAGCTCCTGAGAACCTTTCAGCCAGCGCACACTCTTGGGGATTCTGGAAACTTCCACCTCGAAGCGCGCCTCGTCCTTCTCGTACACTTGGACGTCGCTCAGCGGCGACAGGAAGTTCAGAGGGAGCTCTGTGAGAGAACGATACAAGAGCCAATTTTACATCCTGTGAAGCATGTTTTCAGTTGTTCAGAGTTTCAATTCAAATACAATTGAGTCTAAACCAGTTTCAGCCTCGCTTATGATTCAGAGTCAAACCGGTTTTGCCGTCTCACAGACAAAAACATGGACGCACTGTGGAAGGTAAACCTCCTGCATCAGATTTTTTCATCAGACTCTCTGCTGACCTTTGACCTTCAGGTTGGCTGAGCACTTGGCATTGGCGGCGGCGTACGCCACCTCGCCGGTCATGGGCACTCTGCAGTTGTAGAGGATCAGAGTGTGTTTGCCTCCTTCCTCGATGACGTCCACATCCTGTCACAGAAGATCATCAACTCCTCACTTTCTGCTCCACTCACATTATATAGACATGCATATAAATATAAAGTGACTCACAGAAGACGGAGTGAGGACCTCTCCGTTGAGTTTCCACTGGCCGTGGACGTCTTCCTCCGAGATCTCCACCTGGAAACGAGCCGTCTCTCCATCGAACAGCTCCACGCCGTAAACCGGACGGACCACTTTGATGTCACGAGCTGGAAAGACATTTTCCATCCATGAACCTCTAAATGGCTCCCTGAAGGCCTCCCATAATAATCACATGTCGGTCTACGGAGCTCGTTGTGCACACGATCTACCTTCCACGCTGAGGCTGGCCGAGGTTTTGTCCGTTCCACAGTCACAGACGTATTTTCCCAGATGGCTCTGCTCCACCTTCTTCAGGACCAGAGACCTGCGCGTGCCCTCGCACTTCATCACCACCATCTTGGAGGCCACGATCTCCTTCTCGCTGTGATACCAGACCACCGGGACGTCTTTGCTCAGCTCACAGTCCAGAGACACCTCGTCTTTCTCTGTGGCCGTGAAGTCCTGCAGCTTCACCACAAACAGGGCATCACCCTCTGGAACGTCGACACAAACGCGTAGTTATTGATCACGTTCATCACAGACGGTGCATTTATGGAGAAGATCGCTCAAATAAGATATGACCAATGTCCAAGAACATTTATCGGGTCCAGAGATTTTTGGGTGAGTCACAGACACTTTCTCGCATAAAGACAAGAAATAAAACCAACTTAATAAACCAGACTAATAACAAACTTTGTCAGATAATTCACATGCTTCCAACTGTTGATGAATCACACTGAGCAGGAGAAGAACACGGTTACCTATCACGGTCAGTTTGGCCGTGGTGAAAATTCCTTTGGCCTCTGCCTTTATCTGGCAGGTATCATCTAGAGTCAAAGCACTCATTTCCAGAACGTGCGTGGTCCCCTCCACGTGCGTGAGCACCGTGCGGCTCACGTGGAGTTTGACTTCGTTGCGGTACCAAACCACGGGCACGTCGTGGTGGCTCAGCTGGAGCTCAAAGCGCACCGTGTTACCTTCTCTGACCGTTTGGTCCTGAAGCTGCTGCACAAACTTCAGCCTCATGCCTGAAACATCGAGTCACAGCTCAGACACGGAGCCTCAGACAGGAAGTAAACACATGCAGACAGGAAGCAAACACAGAGACAGGAGGTATACACACAGAAAGGAAGCAAACACACACAGACAGGAAGTAAACACAGAGACAGGAAGTAAACACAGAGACAGTAAGTATACACACAGACAGGAAGCAGACACACACAGACAGGAAGTAAACACACTCAGACAGGAAGCAAACACACACAGACAGGAAGCAAACATACACAGACAGGAAGTAAACACACACAGACAGGAAGTAAACACAGAGACAGGAAGTAAACACACACAGACAGGAAGCAAACACACACAGACAGGAAGCAAACACACACAGACAGGGACTAAACGCACGCAGAAACGGGAAGCGGAGCCACTCACCTTCCACCACCAGACCAGCGCTGGACCTATGGTCCAGCACCTGGACGGCGTACTGAGCTTCATCATCAAACTCACAGCTGTTAATGATCAGCATGTGTTTCTTTCCATCGTCTATTATCTCATATTTAGGACTCGGGGTGACGACGTCAGAGCCCCTGAACCACATGACCTTTGACACCTCCTTGGTGACGGTGCACTCAAATTTAGCCTGTTTCTTCTCAGGCACAGAAACGTCCTTCAGTGGCTCAACAAAACCCATTTGGATCTCTGGGAGGCGTGAATAATTCTCCGGTTATTCACAAACACACAATCCTTCCTGCTGAAACCTTTTTTTTTTGTTTTTTGGTTGACCCGGAACAAACAGAAGCAGCAGAAACGGGAACAGAGAGGGAGTGTTACCTTTGACGGTGAGCATGGCGCTGGTGACGGCGTTCAGAGCCTGGAAGGAAACTTCTCCGGCCTGATCCAGCTGAACGTTCTTCAGCGTCAGGAAACGTTTCTTTCCTTCAGATTTAATATCGCAGCTCTGAAACACAAACACAGACATCAGCTGATGTACAGTACCCTTGGATGCGGAAGGGTCGATATAGGGGGGACATGGCTGACTTCCTATCAAAAGTAATTCCAAAATGGTGTGGTCCAGGGCTGGTACACATCCCCTAACCCAGTGTTTTTCCAACCAAAAATGTAACAAAATGACGCATTTTGGCATACTACAGTATGTACAATGACAATTAGGTCCCCAACTTGTTTATACTTGCTAGGTGTGAAACCTGGGCCTGTTCAGATTTGCTGCAAATAACTCAGATTTTTGGACCAATTCAGTGAAATTGGATCATTTCCCGAGGCACACCTGATGATCTCTCGAGGCGCACTAGTGTGCCTAGGCACAGTGGTTGAAGATCACTGCTCGACTCACATAAAAGCCTCATATATGGGCTCTGTGAGAAGATGTGTGTGTGTGTGTGCGCTATCTGATGGACGAACATAATATAGGGTTAGCCATTGACTTCTTATGGTGATCAATTTTGAGAGGGAACACCATAGGTGTAACAAAGTTGATGATAGTGGTGATGCCTACTGTGGAGGACATCATCATGAAGCTTTGAAGCCCTCGAATGTGAAAAACAATATTTATGAAGGAAGAAAGAAGTCAATCGGTCGGAATTGACCCCAACACAATACGAGGGTTAAACTCTATATGACAACAGCTGGACGATGGATCGCAGCTCTCAATCTGCACAGGTTATTAGTCATGAATATTGAAAGAATGTCTCTGACCTCTGACTGAGGAGGAAGTTAAACTCAGAGGTCACTCACCGGGGACCTGCTCAGCACCTGTCCTCTGAGCTTCCACTCTCCGGTCACGTCCTCCTCTGAGATCTCTGTGTGGAAGTTGGCCTCCTCCTTCTCCACCACCTCCACGCTGGCCAGAGGCTTCAGGATCTCCGCCTCACGCTCTGAAACCACACCACAGTTCAGACCTTAGGCTCCGCCCCCCTGATGCAAAGTCCAGCCCGTTAATCTTACGAACCTCCCAGTGTGAGCTTGGCGGTGTATCTGCGGTCCTCCACCTGGATGGTGTAGTCAGAGACGTCTGCTGGCTGACAGCTGTTGATGGTCAGAGTCACGTCCTTCCCGTCCTTGGTGATCTCCATCTTCTCTGAAGGCTCCAGCTCCTCGTCTCCTTTGAACCACTTCCAATTGGGCGTGTCCTTGAACAGCTCGCCCTTGAAGGTGGCCTTGGCTTTTGGTTTGACGTGTTGGTCTCGGAGAGGCTTCACCAGCCAGTCCTTGATGATCTCTGAGAATCACACAAACACACAACCTTCATCTCCTGATGACTCTCACACACACTATGTATATACATTTTCAACCTTTTTTCGTCAGTGCTTTGCGTTTAAATCTGTAAAGCTGCTTCACATTTCAGTAGGATCTAACGATCAATGAGGAATGGGGTCGTACCGATGACTTTGACGTTGGTGGTGGTCTTGATGTCCTCCTGGCCGACCACCTCACAGGTGTAGGCGCCGGCGTCGTCGTCGGTGGCGTTCTGGATGGTGATGGCGTGCTGCATCCCGATGATGTTGACGGCCACTTTCCCAGCCTGAGTCTTCAGGAGCGCTCCGTTACGCTTCCAGACTACCTCCCTCTCCTTGTTGAGCTCACAGGTCAGATACATGGGCTGACTTTTCATACAGGAGGTCTCGGGCTCCAGCTCCTTGATCCACTTCACCGGCAGCTCTGAGACCAGATCGCAACACCTCATTAAATAACCACTCACAATGACATGGAACGATGGCGTACCTTTGGATGCCTATAAAAACCCTGGGGAACACGAGTTGGAGTTGATATTTGGAAGGTTGTTACCTTCCACGATGAGCTTGGCCGTGCAGGTGATCTCCTTGCCCGCGTTCTTGGCCACGCAGGTGTATTCTCCGGTGTCGGACAGCTGGACATCGATAATGTTCAGCTTTCGATCTTTGCCGTCAGACGTGAACTTGTGCTTGGGGTCCTCACGCAGGTTGGTGCCGTCTTTGATCCAGGAAGTGATGGCGGTGGAAGGAGAGACCTCGCACTCGAACAAGGCGGAGGAACCGATGGACTCGGCCTCCTGCAGCACGATGTCCTGGATCTTCTTGGTGAACTTCAGAGGGACGGCTTTGAGCTTGAACCCTCCGAATGGATCCTCTGGGGGGGAAGGGCCTTTCCCACCAGGCCTCAGGCCACGCCCCCTTCCACCCTCACCTGGCGATGGAGTTTGTCTTGCTGCAACATCAGATACAAACATCAATGTCTTACTCTGAGGTGAAGGATCAGGATCTGACATCAATAATGTAACATCTCAGACCAGTTTGATGATCAATCAAGGTCATTCACACATTGCACGCGCACACACACAGTCTGATGATGTCATCATATTACTAACAATAGGGTTTGTGCGGAATAGGAATAGTTTGGATTAAAATCTGTAAAAGTTCAAGTCTAAAAGAAGCAACATTCTGAAGATGTTTCATGAAGTTCTCACCACCAAGTCCTCGTCCTCGACCTTTTGGTGCTTCCTCAGTTGGTTTTCCATCTGGACAAGAAACAGTGAGATGAGTTTTATGTGTTTATCTTAAAGATGCTGTAAATATTCCAGAGGAACAAGGACTATGATGAACATCACAGCGTGAAGATGATCATGAAGGAGTCAATGGATGGAAGAAGATATGCTTGTCACTGACATGAACGACGGTGAAGACAAACGATGATGTGGAAACATTTAGTGACACAACATGAGGGAGCAGAAACATGAGCTTTGGATGAAGATAATAGAACATGGAGATGATTGAACGTGGAGATGATTCAACATGGAGATGAATGGTCAGGTGGGATGAAGATTCCAGGGTCATCGTCACCTCGTTTTCTTCCAGGCATTCCTGGAGTCTCCCTGGCTCCCTCCACTTCCCAGTCCTCAGGAGGAACCAGCTCCCAGCCCCAGGCCTCCTCCGCCTCCTCCTCCTCCTCTTTCTCATCCTCCAGCACCTCCTCCTCCGGCTGGGTGGGAACCTTGTTCAGGTGCACGGCTCCAGGAGAGACCTCCTTCACCAGGGGGACCCGCCTTGTACTAGGCTCTGCCCCCTTCAGGGTGATGCCCTCAGAGGAGTCTTTTGGAGAATCAGCTTTGAGAGTTCTCTTAGGTTTTTCAACCCGTTCTTGTTCCTTAAACTTTGGTGATGGAGTCTTCTTAAGCTCTACCTTCTTGAGCTGCTCAGCAGGTTTGAGGGACTTTTCCTCCACCTGGTGTTTTGGGACTGTGGGTGATGTAGTCTTTTTAAGCTCCACCTTCTTGAGCTGCTCAGCAGGTGTGAGGGACTTCTCCTCCACCTGGTGTTTTGGGACTGTGGGTGATGTAGTCTTTTTAAGCTCCACCTTCTTGAGCTGCTCAGCAGGTGTGAGGGAGTTCTCCTCCACCTGGTCTTTGGGGACTCCGGGTGATGGAGTCTTTTTAAGCTCCACCTTCTTGAGCTGCTCAGCAGGTGTGAGGGACTTCTCCTCCACCTGGTCTTTGGGGAGTCTGGGTGATGGAGTCTTCTTAAGCTCCACCTTCTTGAGCTGCACAGCAGGTGTGAGGGACTTCTCTACCTGGTCTTCGGGGACTCTGGGTGATGGAGTCTTCTTAAGCTCCACCTTTTTGAGCTGCACAGCAGGTGTGAGGGACTTCTCTACCTGGTCTTCGGGGACTCTGGGTGATGGAGTCTTTTTAAGCTCCGCCTTCTTAAGCTGGTCAGTCGTTTTGAGAGACTTCTCCTCTACCTGGTCTTCGGGGACTCTGGGTGATGGAGTGTTTTTCAGGAAGTCTGCCGGCTTCTGTGGGAGTTCAGCTTCTTTCTGTGCTGCTGGACTGAACTTTTCTGGTGGAACGGATGGTTCTTGTTTCTCATCTTCTTTATTCGGTGTTGCGGTTTTTTCAGTTTTTGTAGACAGCTGCTCTTTCACAGACTTCTTCATCTTCTCCTCAGGTGCTTTTCCTGGCTTTTCTTTAGTCTTCAACAGAACCTGCTCTTTCTCTCTCTCTGGTGATGGAAGTAATTCCATTTTTGCAGCAGCTGTAGTTACATCCCTTTGTTTCTGCTGTTTACTGACATCAGGTGTTTCCTCTGGACCTGCAATGGGAAGGTGGTTATCTTCTGAGCCTGATTTATCAGTTCTAGGTCGATCTTTGGAGAATGGGGTTTGTTCATATTCTGTTTTAGCTTTCAGAGGCTCAGGTTCTTGAGGTTTCTCAGGTTTCTCAAACGGTTTCAGTGTCACGTCATCTTTCGTTTCTTCTTTCTTTGGCAGTTTCTTTATTTTCTTCTTGGTTAAATCTGGCTCGAGTTCTTCTCGTTTCGGTTCTTTGGAGGTTCTCGTCCACCTTGTTTTTTCTTCCTCTGTTTGAGTATGTTCAGGTTTCTCCACAGATCCCAGTTCAGATTCCTCAGCAGTGCAGACCCGTTCAGTTCCGACTGTTATCACCTCGTGAACTTCTCTCTGGTGGATCTTCTCAGCTGTTATTGCTGTGTCGTAGTGTCTGGTCACATTGACTCTTTGAACTTCCTTCTCAGGGTCTTCGGGTTTGGTTGGAACCTTTTTCAGTTGGATTTTCTGTGGCTCTTCTACTTGTTTGCCTGATTTTTCAAAGGGTTTTAATTGAACCGATTCTTTCTGCTCTTCTTTCTTTGGCAGTTTGATTATTTTCTTCTTCTCCACACTCGGTGGTTCGGGTATCTCCTCTTTCTGTGGTTTTGGAGCTTTTGTCCAAACTTCCTTCTCTGTTTTCTGAACAGCTTTGACACATTCAGCTTCTTCTAACTGGCTGAACTGAATCATCTCCTCTGCGCTGAAGACTCGTTCCGTTCTTCCCAGAGTTATTATCTCTCGATCTTCTCTGTCGTGAAGTCTGTGAACCGTTAGTTCTTCATCGTGATGCTTCGTCACTTCAGCTTTCTGAGTAACAACCTGCTTCTCCGGCTCCGGAACCTTCACCGGAACCTTCTTCAGCCTAATGACCTCTGCTTCCGGTTCCCTCTCTTTGGGGATTCTGGTGAATTTGCTCCTCAGTTTTGGAGAATCAGGAGTTGTTGTTTCCTGAACAGGAACTTTAACCTTTTGCTTAAGAGGCGTCACTGTGGTTGAGGCAGAATATGAAGCTTTATAACAATAACACACAGGCTAACGGGAAACACTCACAAACACAAAACACTTTGTTGTTTATGAAACAACCGACACAGAAACTGCATAAAGATCCTGTTCATTTTATAAATGAAAAAGAAAATGATTGGATATACCTTTAGTTGGTCCAGGAGCTGAAACTGGTGCTTTGTCTGCAAGAAGTTCAATAAGACCATTGTAAATATACACTGTGGAGACAATTGTGTTATATTTAAAGCAAAGACAAAGAATAATAATATAATAATAATTCATTTGCACTGATTTTGAACTCAGAAATCAATTCAATGTGACATGTTCAACTCCAGATTCACCCAGAGACCTTCAACAACGCGTAGAAATGTTTTTTGGTGTTATTGGAAAGATGAATTATGTTAAAGACATTGATCAGATTATGGAAGAAAAGTTTTTCATGAGTAACAGAGAAACATTTGGACAGAAAGACCAACACTGTAATGGATAAAGAAAAGTTAGAGAAGAGGTGTTACCTTCAGGTGGAGAGACCTCCTCAGACACCACGGCTGGAGGAGAAGGTTTCTTCTCAACCGCTGCAACTCGAGCTACAAGAACGCCAACTGGATTAAATCACTGGCAAAGATCTGACACCACATTCCAAGACCTCCAACAGATGTTAGGACCAAACAGACAGAACACTGAAGAACTACCTGCAGGAGGAGAAACCTTCTCTGCTGGAAGCTTCGTTGCTGGTGGAGACGGTTTCTTTTCTCCTGGAGCAGAAACTTAAAACAATGAAATACCAAAGGTCACAAACATGAAGACAGAAGATACGAGAGTGACATGAACATCTGACAGATTCAAGATGTTAAGAATGAGAGGAACAAAGAGGAAACCAAAGTACCTGCAGGAGCAGCTGAAGGTTTAACTACTGGAGCAGATGGTTTCTTCTCCACTGGAGGAGACACTTTAAAATACAGGAAGCCAAGATCATGACCGAGAAGACAACGCGGTCCGACAGGAAGTATGAGCGAGGACAGAGCACGCAGTGGAAAAGAAAAACAAACAGCATCAAGAAAGTACCTGCAGGGGGCGCAACCTTCTCTGCAAGAGCAGGTGCAGCAGGAGGAGCAGGAGCGGCAGGAGGTGACTCTTTGTGTGCCGGGGCAGGTGGTTTCTTCTCCTCCAGAGGAGAAACTTTGGAAAACAAGATGCCATGATCAAGAAGAGGAAACATTTAAAGGTGATGGGTCAGAAGACAAGAACAAACAAACCAAGAACACAACAACAACAACCTGACTGAGACAACCTGAACTGACCTGCAGGGGGCACACCTCTCTGTGCAGGAGCAGCGGGAGAAGCAGGAGCTGAAGGAGCAGCAGGAGCAGCAGGAGCAGCAGGAGCAGCACGAGCAGCAGGAGCTGCAGGAGCTGCAGGAGCTGCAGGAGCTGCAGGAGCTGCAGGAAACGAAGGCCTTGGTGCAGACGGTTTCTTCTCTGCACGAGACTCTTTAAAAATACAAGAAGCCAAGATCACGACCAAGAAGAAACATGGTCACCAAGACTTTAAAGGACAGAGTTACCAAACAAACAGACACACATGAAGATGAGATGATGGAGTGATGATAAGCAGAGAGAGATGAACACAGAAGATACAGGCATTCTGCAGCCAGATGAAGGTTTCTGTGTTATTGAAGACGTGAGGAGGATGAAGATGTGAGAAGTTAGATCATGAGCCTGAACAGCTCAAGAATGAAGAATACCTTTCTGTTGTTTCTTCTCCTCTGCTCTGCTCTTTGGCTTCTCGTGATCTTCTTGTTTCAGATTCTTTGATTCTTGAGTTAAAGAGGGTTTCTTGGCTTCTTCTTTAGGAACACTAAGAGGTTCAGGTGAGATCTTCTTTGGTTGAATTTTCTCTGGAACTTTTTCTTCCTGTGAAGGAACCGGGGCTGGGACTGGAGGAGACGTTCTTCTTCTTTCTGCAATAAGCATTGTTGCTTCTTCAAAAGACAGTTCTTCTGAGCCAGGAACACATTTTCTCTCTGTAGCTTTGGGAGGTTTGGCGATTTCTTCTCTTGGAGATGTTGTCTTTTTCTGTGGCATCGCCTCTTTCCTGGGTGGAGTCAGAGGATGAGGAGGCGTGGTCTTGAGAAGGTTTCTGGATGAATCTGGATAAGATGATGGAGGTAAAACACTTTCTACTTGAACAGAGTCAGTTTGAGATGTTTGAGTGACGTCCTTCACAACTTTAGACTTCATCATTTCATGTGGAGCTGAGATTTCCTCCAATGGAAATATAACTTCTTTGATTTCTTCAGGGCATACAGATTCATATGAAATCTCTCTCTGCTCCTTAAACGTTGTTTCTAGAAGATATTCTTCCTTCTGAAAAAGCTGAATGGTTTCAAATGGAGGTGGGATGTCTGAAGAACGAGGTGAAAGGACACATTTCAAAGATTCTTCTTCTTCATCAGAAGGTAAACTGTCAGCTTCATATTGTGAGGCTAACTGTTTGATGTTCTCTGGAGGCTCAGTTTCTTCCACCCGATGTTCTTCACTGTAACGTGTCAAAACCTTCTCTTCCTTTTGAAGAACCGTTTTCTGGTAAAATATTTCTTCTCTCACAACTGACTCCATCTGCTTCACTTCTCGTCGACACGTCTCCTCCTCCTTCCTGTGTCTGACTCCTCCTGGAGGCGACTCTTTCTCCTCTTCACCCACAGCTGTTTGTGGAAGATCAGTCTTCAGAAGAACTGGGTCGTTTGGAAGATATCGGCCAAGAATGAAGATGTGCACCACGGAGCGGTGACCAAGAGGAAAACAACACAAAAACCATCAAGACACACAAGACACAAAATTCAACTGTGACAGTCAGTCAAGAGCCAGATCATTGATTATCAATCACTTCCTGTCTGCTGTGGAGCTTCTTTGGACTTTCCAGGAGGTAAAAACGCGTCTGCTTTCAGGACTGTTAAACTGAAACTATGAAGAAGTGAGTGAGGAACATGAAGAAGGTGGATCGTACCTCCGATGGCTGAAACTGGCTCTGCTGGGACCTGCTGAGTCTCTCTGGATTTAACTGTTTGATAATCAAAGATGTACAACAGTCAACACACACACACACACATAAGATCAAACCTTTAAGAGTAGAAGATAAAGAGTGAGTTGAAAGATCAGGAGGATTATGGATTAGTGAAGAAGATGTTAAATCCATAGCTACCTGCTGGTGCTGGTTTTTTAGCCTGAGGAACTGGTTTTGGTCTTTCCAGAGCTGGTGGTGGTGTTCGTGCTGGTTCCTCTCTCACTAAACCTGAAACTTGTCCTGTCCTCTCTGGTTCTGCTGGTTGAACCATTCTCTGGACCACTGGGGTTTTCCTTGGTTCAAATGTGGCTTCTGGAAGCTTCTTAGGTGTTTCTGGAGCTTTCTTTGAAGGTCCAGGAACCTTCTTAACTTCTTCTGTTGTCTTTTTAAGTTCTGCCAGAACCTTCTTTGGTGTTTCTGGAACTTTCTTTGGGGCCGCGGGAACCCTCTTTGATTCTATCTGTACCTCTTCAGGTTTTTCTTCAACCTTCTTTGGTGTTTCTGGAACACTTTTCCTTTCTTCTACCACCTTTTGGGGTTCTTCTGGAACATTCCTTTGCATCTGTGGAGCCTTCTTTGGTTCTGGTTTTGGTTCTGGTTTGCCAGGCAGCAGATGTGGTTTTCCTGAAGTGTCAGGTTCCTTTGGTTCTGAGACAACTTAGAAGAACATTCATTTATAAGATGATGATCTCACTAACCACATTTAAAAAGAATAAACCCAAAATAAAGGCACACTCTAACGAGTGCTTATTCCTGGCAGCTATTTCAGCAAGATTTTAAAAAGTGAAGAAATGTCATGACATGAGAAACAACACAAACACAAACCACAAAGAGGTTCTCTGCAGTACCTTGAGTTGGGATGGCCTCAGCAGGACGTGGAGGAACCTTTGGTGCAGGTCCTTCTGGCTGAGACGCATCTTAAGACAACATTAAGTCTGGTTTAGTGACAGAGACCAACACGGGCTGAACCAGTGGATTCAGGATCTGATCTCTACCTTCAGCTGGAACTCTTCTCGCTGGCGAAGGAGGAACTTTGGTGGATGTTGGCTGAACTGGTTCTTCAGACTTTGATGGTTCTAGTTCTCAGAAAACATGACGCACAAGTTCAGTGAGCTGAACCAGCAACATGAGTCCACTCTGACGAGTGCTTAGAACACACAACACAGAGAACATGAAGCACACGCACACATCTCGGATGAAAGATTGGAAGATGATTTATACCTTCTCCCAGAACATCTCCAGTCTTCAGCGGAGCAATCTTGTCTTCCTTTGGTTTGGCTTCTGCAAACACTTTGGATTCAGCTTCTACAAATTAACATTCTATGACTTTAGGGGAGTGATGGTGAGTAAAAACCTTTGATATTTTCCAAACACATTCAACAACTCAGAAAAACATCAGAATCCATAAGAGAGTGTTCATTCACAAAGAAACGGATCAAGAGGTGAAAAGATGTACACACACACCTACAATGTCACGACAACACAACCAAAGACGCACGCTACTCAAAGTGTCCAGGTCTTTACCTCTGGGTTCAGGAGCTGCAGGTTCTGGCTTCTTCTGGGCCACTCTGGGCTCCGGTGCTGCTCTCTGTGGAAAGACTGGAGGTTCTGCTGGTGTTGGCTGGGGTTGAGCAGGTTCTGGAGAAACCTTTCTGGGAACCATCTTTGGTTCTGCTGGTGCTTTGACGGAAGAAGTTTCTTCAAGATTAACACAGAAACAAGACTTTGAGTCAACAGAGAGTCGCACTTTAAGAGTTGAGGGGATGAAAGACAAAACAGACCAAACATTTACACAGACCAACAACACGAGGCTCACGCGGCACTGCAGAAAGAAACCCACAACTCTCAGGACCAGAGCGACGATTCTATTCTACACCCAGAGTCGAAAATGCTGTTCTCCAGTTTCATGAACAATAAATATTTAAATAAAATATATAAATGTGTGTTGAAATGAAAAGCGTTTCCAATAGAAACATTTCAAGACCTGAGTGACTATTGCATGCAAAACATGTCAAGATTGAAGGTGTGCCTGATTTCATCTGAAAATGACTCCATAATTGATATGAAAGACCTTCAGCAGAAGACCAACACAAAGGTGCTTGATGGTCTTTAGAGAGGAGTTACCTTGTGGGGCTGAAGGTTCTTCTCTCTGAGGAGCGGCGACCGTCGCCTGCGGCTTCTTTGCTTCAGGAACTTTAAAAACATTACGACCACATCAAATACCAACATCATCAAGACCTTTTCAAGCAGGTGTTTTAAGAAATGAAGAAATGAAATCATGACCACGGTTGAGGGTCCAGATACGAAGAATCAGTGCCACAGGAGGCTGCGGATACCTTTGTCTGGAGCTGATCGTGAAGCTGCGGGTTCCTCCTCTGGTCTCTTGAGAACCTCATGAACTTAAAGGATGAAGAAAGGGCAAAGGTCAAAACTCAACTCGACTGAACACAAGCTGGAGAGGATGCATAAAGAGAAGAGCAGGAAGCACAAACGGGAGTTAGAGACAGAAGGGTCTACGTTTGAGGAGGAGGAGGATGAGGAGGAGGAGAAGAAGAAGAAGAAGAAGAAGAAGCAGCAGCAGCAGCAGCAGCAGCAGAAGCATGAAATGTCAGCGAGCAAACATCTCAGGTTTCTACCTTCAGGGATTTCTCCTCTGACACCAATCTGAGTCTTCTCTATTATCTCCTCCACAGCCGTTTTCTCTCCTGCTGAAGGAGAAAACCCAACTTAGAGTAAAAACTGACCTGAAAAGACCAATTCGCTGAAATGATAGTCAAGGACACGTGTTTGTTTCCAACAGACGACAAAGAAATGAGAAAGACCAGAGACAGACAAACTCAAGCAGCGGAAGATAAAGTTTGTACCTGAGACGAAGGAGAAACCAACGCAAAGCGTCTCCTCTTCATCTAGATCATTCAAATACAAATCAGCTGTTAGAAATCTGCAGACGAGGATTCGGGGCCGAAATGCTCACATTCCATGTGAAGAGGATGAGTAGGGATTCAGACTCGAGCGAGAAACATTGTTTCAAAGCGTATTCTCCAAATGAAAACTATTGGAAACGCTTCATCCCATTTGAACATAGGATCAAAGAAATGACATGGAAGCTGTATCTTGACTTATTGATTATTACCATTATAAATAAGTCAATAATAATACTTATTATTTAGGACACTATCACGATTGACCCTTTCATTTTCTCAGATCCTCTGCTGTACATCCAGTTACACTTGAAAGATTTTCCCATGCGAGGGGAGTGAGTTAGGGTTGTTAGGGTGGGCGTAATAACACGGTTATAGAGGATGAGGATGATGAAGATGATGACGTTATTCTGGGGGAAAGTGAATGGTTGAATATTTCTGTTGACCTTTAGTTGATTTAATCATGGTCGTACCTTTGACCTCCGTTCTCTCCTCGTAGCGATACAGTTGGGAGGAATCTTTGGGTCGAGAAGATTTGCATAAATGAGCCAATCACGTGGGACTTAGAGAGGTGACGTCTGATTGGCTGCAAGCGACTCACCTCTAAAAACAACCATGGATTCTGTGTGCGGAGCTTTGATGGACGCGTCGAGAACATCTGAAGGTTTATCCACACAAAAACATTAGCATATTGTCTCCGCGCGTGACTTTCAATGAAATGATTGATTATTGATGAGTGAGGTCACTCACCCCGAGGAACTTTTCCTAAAACCACGTCTGTGGAAGGACAGATTTGTTATTATTTGGGATTGGGGGAGCTGCAGTTTGTCTCGTGAAATCTTACAGACCTTTGTCTGCGTGAAGCTCGGCCGTGCTGCGACTCTCCGCCGACTCCAGACCAGCTGAACACACATCAGATCACATGACATTACTTCATAGGTGTCCAATCAGAGTTCAGCGTTTGTAAGGCTGCCTCGGCGGTTCTCTATCATACGTTGAATTTACATCTTTAACTTCAGTGTCAGTTTACGGATTTCTTATGAAGAGCATGACATTGAGAGATGGGAACCTTGGTCCTCTGTGGTCATTTAGTTACACTTTTGGGCTCCCATGAGTCTTTGCAGCGTTCACCGCCCTCCGTACGGTCCCTAAGATAATCCCATTATTTATTTGATTCGACGATGCTGTTCGTCTATAGGAACATTTGGACTGACATGTAGAGACGAAACAAAGACAAACAAAACAAGTGCAACACCGAAACAAAGGCCTTGCAACCCCTGGGGTCAAAGAGATGGGACTGCGTTCACCTGAAGAAAAAGCATTGGACACGAGGACACGCACACACTCTTACCTGAGACGGTGAGCCTGGCGTTGGAGATGTGAGGACCACACACCACGCGGTAGTTTCCCTGGTCTTTGGTCTGGCAGCTGTGGATCTTCAGAGTGTGGATCCGTCCCTCGGTGCTCATCTGGTATTTGTCGCTGTTTTCCAGTTTGTGCGTTCCTTTGTACCACGTCAGCTGGATCTCTGGGTAGTTGATGGCGATGTGACACCGGAAGGTGGCGGTCTGGTTCTCCGCCGCTGTCTGGTCACTGACGTCCTCCATCACAGAGACAGGCTGAGGGTTCACAGGTTACAGGTCATTATGACTTGTAAGCATTTGAACGACATCATGAGGCGTGGCCCGATTCCGGCAGGTGGGCGGGGCTTTACCTCGGTGCCGACACGCCCCTCCAGCTGCTGGATGAGTCGGGCCATGTCCTCCTCGTCAACCCGCCCGGCGTGTTCCACCTCCTGCAGCGAGAAGAAGGGAACAGTTAACGAACTAAAGCAGCTTCTCTTGTCCATCGACCTGCAACTGGAGCTGAGGAAGATCTGGACTGGAGCATTTAAGATAAGATAAGGTTTTATGCTCGATGAGCCACCGGTTGTCAATTATGTCAAAAAGTGATGACAGTCGTGGTCGAGATGGTTCCAACACGGAACCTCAGAGTTAAGGTCCAATCCTTTATAAAGCCGGATCAGTATTTTCAGTGACTCAGCGTTTTTCTTCCTCTCACCACTTTTCCAGTCTCCACCTCCTTCTCTCTCTTCAGGAACTCGATGGCCTGCAGGATGGCACGGTAGTCGTGGATGCCGTGTTCTCCCAGGATCCTCTCAAAGTCTTTGGGGTCGTTTCCTCTCAGCAGCTCCACGATATTGACCTCCGGCTCCTTCTTTGGACTCTTCTGTTTAGATGGAGTCCTGAAAAGAGAAAGAAACTGGAGGTCAGATAGAGTTTGCAGACTAAGATCAATGTCAAGAGAAGATGTTTCTTCTTCTTTGACTACTTCTGTTGACTCTGTGAACCCACTTCTTCAGCATGGTCCTCAGGTCTCCCAGTCCTTCCACTTCCTGCTTCTTGTTGACCTCCATCTCTGCGCTGCACTCGATCTCTCCATGTTTGTTGGCGGCCACGCAGCGGTAGAGACCCGAGTCGGACTTGGTCACCTCCCTGATCTCCAGCTTGGCGTCTCTTCCTTTCTGCTCCACAGAGATCCTTCCTCCAGGCGTGATCTGCCTCCACTTCCCCTTCATCCACTTCACGCTCGGGATGGGGTCTCCTCCGATCTTCGCGATGAAGGTCGCCGTGCCCTCTGAGGAAAAAACATCCAAACACGGAGCTCACATTCGTCAGTGACTTGTTTCCTCAGCGGGATTCCAGTCATAAACGATTATTCTTGAAATTCACAAGAAAGAAAAAAAATGCATATTTTTAATACATGTGCGTCCGGACTCACTCTCTGTTACGGACACATTTTTAGTTTCCTCGATGAAGAACAGGTTGTCTAGCTTCTTCACCGGAGCAGCTGCAGCTGGAGCCACGGGGGCGGGCGCCTCGGTCTGAACGACCTTCACTCCTTTATCTGAGGAAACATCATCAAACCTTCTTCATGAAGGACCAGCACTTCTCGCAGCTCCTCTGGATACAGACCTGCTCGGTGCCATTGGTCATTTTTATTCAAACGCAGAAAGTACTTTAAGCGCGTTTTTTTTTTGGTCATAGAGGACCACGACTCATCTCCACCTTCAGACATTAAACTGGAACATCTGAAGGATCAAGACCGCATACCTCTGCTGTGGGCCTTACCTGGCACTGTGACCCTGGACTTGCAGAACTCGGAGCCTAAGGCGTTGGAGGCCTTACACAGATAATCTCCCGCGTCGCTCTTGGAGACGGAGCTGACGTCCAGACACGCTGAACCTCCGACGAAGGAGATCCTGGTGTTTCCTCCAGACTTCAGCTCCCTGCGGTCCTTCATCCACTGGATGGTGAGCGGAGGAGAACCCTCGACGTGACACTTCAGGCTCAGCTGCTCACCTTCGCTCACGGTCACCGGCTCCAGACCCACATCGAACTTTGGAGCCTGGCCGGCTTCTGGAGGAGGAAAAGAAACTTTAAATAAGACACTGACGCGAGCTCCTGAATGTTCCTTCATGTGGAGAAAATGGACACTCCAAAGTCTGGAAGGATTTTTGACAATAACCATTTAAAGATTAAAAAATACATAAAAATAAAAAATGTTTTTGTTTTACCTGTAGTTCCTTGAACTTCATTTGAACTCATCACCCTGACCTAACAAAGATCAAAGGAAACGTACCTGAGAGGGTGAGGGAAACCTGACAGGAGGCTCTGCCGGCCTCGTTGGAGGCCTCACAGGTGTAGACGCCTCCGTCAGAGCTGCTGGAGTCTTTGACGCACAGCAGCGTGGTGTTGTTCTGGAAGCTGACATCATATTTGTCAGAGGTACAGATCTCCTGCTTGTCCTTGAACCAGGTGACGCTGAGCGGCTGAGATCCAGACAGACGACCCTCCATCTTCACCGTCTTACCCACCGAGTCCACCATGGACTCTGAGGGCCTCTTGGTGAAGTTTGGAGGAATTTTGCGTTCTGTTGGTGGAGGAGGAATGAAAACAAAGTCAGGCCCTGATGAGACATAAAGCAATCATTCCAAACACCAAAATGTTTCATCCAGCATCCACCGGAATCGCAGAAGAAAGCTGTTAACCTGCGACACATCAGCAAATAAATTCTGATTATTAGCCCCGGCAACAAAAACCTTCTACTCATCTACAAAGAGAACTGTGACCTTCCTCAACAAATCCAACACAAACCAGACCACCCTCAACAGACCCACAACCCAATCCAGGACCTGGGACGATAAGAAATGAGAAACAATACCAACTCCAAGGTCTTAGTGGTTTCTTCTAGATGAATTCCAAAAGTTCTGACAGGAGCAATGTGGAAATACATTTGTTTCTATTCACCATTGAATTTTCAGGGTGAGGGTTTGCCGAGCCGGATGTGTTCGGCAAACCAGATTCTCCCAGTAGATACGTGAACGTAGAAAGAAGAGGAAAATCAAATCACCTTTCACCGTCACACTACAGCTGGAGGAAGTGGAACCCACGCGGTTCTCGGCCGTGCAGACGTATTCGCCATGATCAGACTTGGTGGCTTTGATCAGTTTCAATGTGGCGACTCCGTTAGTGAAGTCCAGTGAACAGTTGTTGGAACTGCGCAGCTTTGTGTCAGATTTAAACCAACACACGGAGATTACTGGAGTTCCTGACACACGACATGTCAGAGACACCGGGTGGCCCTCAAAAACCTCCACTGGCTCTGGTTCTACCACAAAGAGTGGTCGTTCTGAGGTAACACATGATGAAGATGATGAAGAGTTACCGGTGATGAAAAATTATTTAATTGACTTAAGCTACAAAGCGTAACTATTTCGAATTTTACCTAGAATGGAAACTTGAGCTTCACATCTGTCACTTCCGACTCCATTCTCTACTTCACAGGAATATTTCCCAGCAGCCTCGGTGTTGTGGGACTGAAGAAGCTCCAGGATGCTGGAGGAGTCTGTGCTGATAATATTGAACTCGTGTGAAGCCTGGATGAGTTCAGCGTCTTTCCTCCAGGACACATTAACTCTGGAGGTCCCAGAGAAGGTGACCTGGAGCCTGAGAGGAGTTCCCTTCTCAGAGGAAACATCTCTCAGTCTCTTCACGAAGCGGACTGGTTCTGAAGGACGGGATTCCACCATCAGTCACATTAAACTGAAGGTTCACAGATGTGTGAAAAAGATAAAGCTGCTAACAAACCTTTGAGGACCAGCTGAGCTGAGCAGCTCTCAGTCCCGGCCTGGTTCAGGACCTGACAGATGTATTCTCCAGCGTGGGACCGGTCCACTCTGTGAAGAACCAGAGTGGCCACAGAGTCCTTCAGAGAGATCTCACAGCCTCGTCCATGCTGCATCTCCTTGGCTCCCCGGAACCATTTCACCCTCAAAGGGGCTGAGCCTCGGACTCTGGCCGAGAAAGATACGCTGTTGCCGGGCAACGCTTCCTTCACCTCAGGTGTTTCCTCAAAAGATGGAGGTTCTGGGTTCAGATAAAAAAGATGCTGGTCACTTCCTGTTTGACGATGGAGCAGAGATGCTCCGCTCTCTGCTGGATTTAAGGTTTACTCACCTGTTACAGTCACTGAGGAACTGGTCTCAGTGGATCCAGCAGCATTCACAGCTTTACACAAGTATTTACCACAGTCTGACATGCTCACAGCTGGAAGTGTCAGTCTGCAGTTCTTCTCAGAGAAGCTGATCTCACAGTTTGGCCCACTGTGGATCTCCTGAGCATTGTGGAACCAGGAAGTGGTTAAAGGTTCAGAGCCAGTCACCTTACACTCCATGAGACCAGGCTGACCCATCACGAGCTGGGCGTCTCTCAGCTTTCTTATAAAACTTGGAGGGATCAACTTGTCTATTGTCAAGAGAAACATGTGACACATTATAAAGAGTTTCTGAGAGTTCTCCTCAACGCCATCAAATGACTTAAAAAGATGGTAAGGTGAAAAAGAGAAGGTGGTGTAAACAAAGGCCACCGACCTGAGACTGAGAGCTTAGTTACACAAGAGGCCACGCCCACGTGATTAGAAACCTCTAACTTATATTCTCCAGCATCGGCTCTGTCAGCAGATCTGATCTTCAGGGTGGAGATCTTCTTGGTCAGAGACATCTGGTACTTGGCTCCAGCTGAGAGCTCTTTGTTATCCTTCAACCATTTGACCTTCAGTTCTGGAGATCCAGATATTCTCACTTCAAGAGCTGCATCTTCTCCTGACTTCACATTCAAGGACTCTGGACTATCCACAATCTCAGCGGGTTCTGGAAATCGATGGAGAAGTTAACTCAACAGAGTCACCCCTTCACGAGTGGTGATGGAGTGACGTCTGGAGATCTACAAACCTAGAACCGTCACTTGAACTCCAGATTCCACCACTCCCGAGTCGTTCCTCAGCTGGCAGCTGTATTTACCAGCTGTGGTCGAGTCCGCTCTCGGAACCACGAGGGTGGCCACATTGTTCTCAAACAGGATGTTCCTGTTGTCTCCGTCTCTGAGGACGTGATCCTGGTCCTGGACCCAGGACACAGATAGGGGTTCTGAGCCGGTGACTGTAGCTGTGAGAGTCAGCCGTTCACCGACTATCACCGACTGGTTCACCAGCGTCTTCACAAACGCTGGAGGTACTGATCAATGACAGAGGGAGGCGGTGAGACGCAGGGGGCGGAGCTTAGAGGAAATGCTGAGAAAAGAGGTGGCGAGACGAAGAGGGGGGCGGAGCTTAGAGCCGATTCTCTACTCACCTTTCAGAGTGATGTTAGCGTGGCAGGATTCACTTCCTACTTTGTTAGACACTCTGCACTCGTAATGATCTGTGTCATCTTTCTCCAGTTTCAGGATGTGAAGCGTGGCTGAGCTTCCTTCATTCAACATCTTATGTTTCCTGCTCTCCTTCAGAGGTCTCTGGTTTTTGAACCAGCTCACCTTGAACGGAAGAGTTCCACTCATCTCGCAATGCAGACTGGCATCTTTCCCTGGGACGCCCTCCACTGAGTCTGGAGTTTTAATAAAAGACGGGGACTCTGGAAAATACATGAAGAACGATTAAGTGTGGGAACCTTCATGGACCAGAGAGACTTCACCAAAGACTCCATGGAAGTAAAGTTCAGTCCATGTCGGAGGATCCATCCAGACATGGAAAAAAGATAAAAAATAAGGAAAATGTGTCATAAGAAAGAGGAACTACTCAAACTCTGACCCTTGAGGACAGAGACCAGACTTTGGCTGATGTTTTGAGAACATCGCCCTTGAGGAAAAAGTATCAAACTCCAGATGTGAGATCAGTATCTGACCTTGCACTGTGAGCGTGGAGCTGCAGGTCGCTCTTCCAGCCTCGTTCTGAGCCTCACAGGTGTAAACTCCGTTATCCTCAAACCTGGAGGAGCGGAGCTGCAGTGAGGCCTTTGAGTCAACAAACGTTAATTTCAGGTTTCCTCCGTCAGTTATCAGCTGATCGTCTTTAAACCAGCTGATGTTCAGGGAGCCTGAGCCGCTGACCTCACATTCCAAACCGTGTTCCTCACTCAGCTTCACAAAGGAAGTGGGAGGCGGCTTGAGGACAAAACGAGGAGGTTCTGTAAAGTCAAACAAAGATGGTTACCGTAAAGTTACAGAGTGACGGAGGGAGGAGGTGGAGACCATGGTGATTCTGAAGAACACAGATCAATTCCTAGAAAGAACAGAGAAGGTGAGGTGTTCAGGAAGAGGAGAAAGAAATGTCCGACCTCTCAGCATCAACTGGGCTGAACATCTCGCACTTCCTGCTTCATTCGTCACTTCACAGGAATAACTCCCACAGTGCCGAGGACCCACCCAGCAGAGCTCTACACAGGAGGAATACTTCTCCAGGCTAAGTGTACATGAACGCCCCGTGATGAGTTCAGTGTCACCCTGAAACCACTTCACCGTGAACGGGGGCGTTCCTTCAAAGACACTTCTGAAGAGGACGGTGGAGTTTGGAAGGACAGTCTGAGCCTGGAGCTCAGCTGTGAACCTCGGAGGAACTAAACCCAATGAATTGAGAATGGAATGTTCATTATTATTAAGAGTGACTTAACAGCCTGAGAGATGAACATAATGAAGGTTCTGATGTGGAACCTTTAGCTGTGAGAACGCTGCTGCAGACGCAGCTGCCACCTCGGTTCCTCACTCTACAGGAGTATTCTCCAGTGTCAGAGCTCTCCGTCACACTCGTCTCCATGGAAACGGTGTCATCCATCTGCAGGAGTTTGTATTTAGAGCTCTCTGTGATTCTTTGCTTTCCTTTGCTCCATTCCACAGATAACGGAGGAGAACCAGAGACTCTGCACTCCATGGTCACCACTGAGCCCAGAGGAGCCTGAAGGTTCCTCAGAGTCCTGAGGAACGCTGGAGGAACCAAGCCCTCTGTTCAAAACCCCGTGAACACACAGTTAGAGTAAATCATCATATTTCACATTTGTTATAGTCTTGAGTTGCAGCCCCACAACTCAGGAGATGTTTTCTCCTTCTTCTTCACAAATGTTGGAGAAACTAATACACTCAGAGATGCGATTTATTCCAGAGAAGGTAAAGTTCTGATTGTTGATTCATCAGAAAAATACTTCAAGACCTTTGAGAGTCAAATCTACCAAACACTGATAGGTCTACAGTCCTGGACTCTAAGCCTCGCCCCTTCACTGAGATTTGTCCCTGAACCATGTGACCTGGACAGCTTCCTGTTCACCTTCTTCAGTGAACGAAGGAAATAACAACAATCTCCCTCAGTGATGCAACACTTTAAGGACACAATTCAAGTCATGTAAATAAAACCGTAAGGCCTTTGACTAGCACAGCACAGCCGGCTTCGTTTCTGACCTCAGAGAAATAATTCACACTAACGAGAAAGGACATCCTGTGAGTCCCTGGAAGTCTCCACTAAAACGTCTGACTCCTCCTCTCACCATTCACTCAATTTATCTATAAAATAAGAACGTGCAGAACTTCTCTCCGGTGATGGAGGAGCTGAAATGAAATAGGAAGTGAACAGACTCGTTGTCTCTGAGCTGAAGAGGGAAGACAGAAACGAACCTGAGACCACGAGCACCGAGGAACATCTCTGAGTCCCCGATCGGTTCTGGGCCTCACACACATATCTCCCAGCGTGGGATAACTGGGCGTTTCTCAAAGTCAGTGTGGTACTTTTGTTTTCAGAGGAAATGTGAACATGCTCGTCCTCAATGAGCTCCTCATCGTCTCTTATCCAGGAAAAGGTCATGGGCAGTGATCCAGACACGGTGCACTTCATGCTCAGTTCAGATCCCAGCGTGCAGGACGTGTCCTGCAGCTTCTGAACAAATGAAGGAGGTTCTAATGGAGGAAGACCACAAACTATGTTTATCATCACAGCAGATCATGAACAGTTATTGGTCCTGTTATTACACCGACAAACATCATGAAGACAGTGGACACCATGCAGAGGAACCTGGACCAACCTTTGAGTGAAATGTGGAACGAACAGGAAGTCTCCCCGACCTCGTTCATAACTGAGCACTGATAGGTTCCAGCGTCTCCACTGACACACTCTGAGATCTGAAGAGTCACCGTTCCCTGATCCAGGAGGATCTGACGCCTTTGGTCATTTCTGATCAGCTTATCATCCAGGAAACAATTGATCTCAAAGGGATCTGAACCTGAGACGGTTCCTCTCAGGATGATATCAGATCCTTTAATAAACTCGGCTGATTCAAACGGCCTCACAAACGCTGGAGGCTCTACAGGAAGAAAACATGAAGTTATATTCAAGCATTCAATGGTTCTAGTCTCAGGAGGTCAGTCTGGTTCACATGGTTCATTAAGATGTTCAGGACTTCCCAACTGGAGAGGTAACACTGAGTCCAGGAACTAATGTGGATCTGAACACGCGTGTTTGAGGACACGCGGGTGTCCAGTTTCAGTCCGCGTTGGCTGCTCTGAACATGTTAAGGAACCTCGAGGACCAGAACACGTTAAAGACTGGACCGACCTCTGACGCTCAGGGAGCAGCTGCTCTGGTCTGAGCCGGCGGCGCTGGACGCCTCGCACACATAACGTCCTGCGTCCTCTACACAACACGCCTCCACGTCCAGAGACGCCAAGGAGCCGTCAAAGGAGAGCAAGCGTCTGGGGTCAGACTGGATCTCTGATCCGTCTTTAAACCACCTGATGTTAATCACTGGCGTGCCCTGAACCTTACAGGACAGTTTCAGAGGCCGTGTGGCCGTCAACAGCTGGCTGGGCTCCAGCTTCAGGGTGAACGTTGGAGCTTCTGTAAATCAACAGTTAGAGTGAAACAGCTGTTTGGAGCAGGAGAGAACACGTGAGATCAGTTAGAGAAGGTCACCTTTCACAAAGAGCGCCGCGGTGCAGTCCACCTTCCCGGCGTCGTTGGAGACCTGACATGTGTATTTAGCAGAATCGCTGGGTTTCACAGAGCTGAGCTCCAAAGAGCTGGAGGAGGCCTCCTTCTTTATCAAACACTTTCCTCCTGTGAACATCTCCTTATCTTCTCTGAACCATTTCACAACTAGAGGAACTGATCCTGTGAAGGAGGATTTCAGGACTACGTTGGAGCCCGGTGAAGCGTCCTGGGATTCAGGCTTCAGGGTGAAGACGGGAGGTTCTGGAGAAACAGCAACATGTTCAGAACCTAATATAAATCCAGATTAATCTGAGAGGGAAAGTGAAGAACATCTCTGACCTCTGACGGACAGAGTCCCGCTGGTCTGCTTGTCTCCGGCCTGGTTCGAGGCACGGCAGATATAAACTCCTCCATCGCTCTGATCCAGGTCTGTTATGACCACAGAGGCCACGCTCTCACTGAAATCTACTTTATATTTGTCATCGCTGTGGATTTCTTTCTCGTCTTTGAACCAGGAGACGACCATGGGCTGAGATCCAGACACTCTGCACTCCAGAGACACTTTGCTACCAACACTGCCGTCCACCTTCTTCAGGTTTTTGGTGAAGGTTGGAGGAACTGCTCGATCTGTGGTGGAGAATAATGACCGAATGTGACGGATCTGATCTGTGGTTTTATGAAAGAGGTTCTGCTCTGGGATACGAACCTATAACTGTGACTGAGCAGCTGCACTCCTCTTTGCCCACTTTATTAGAAACTTCCATCTTGTATTCTGAGGTGTCTCCTTTATCTGCGGTGAGGATCTTTAAGATGGCCGTGTTCTCCTTCACCATCATCTTATATTTACGGCCACTGATCATCTCTTTTCCATCTTTGAACCATTTCACTTTGAGTTCTGGACTTCCACAGATGGAACAACTGAGAGTGGCTGAGTCTCCCGCGGTCACGGAGATGGACTCGGCCTTCTCTAAGATCCTGGCAGGTTCTACAACACAACGGGAATTTAGACTTGAGAATGATCTTTATTCTTTATTCGAAATCTATAAAAACAGCTCTGACCTTGAACTGTGAGAGTGGCTTCAGATTTCTGCTGTCCGGCCTCGTTCTCAGCCAGACAGGTGTACCTGCCTCCGTGTTTTATCTCCACACAGGAGAAGCAAATGCTTGTGACATTGTTCTCAAATGTCATTTTGCAGTTTGGATCGTCATCGCGGAGGATTTCAGAGTCTTTCGTCCATTTCACAGTGATGGGCGCTGAGCCCTTAACGCTGCCCTGGAGCTTCACTGTGTTTCCAGACACGGCCGTAGCACTCTCAATCCTCTTTGAGAAGATGGGTGGCTCTGGAATCACGAGTCATAATAACATGAGCTAAAGCCCAGAGCTCTTCTAAACTAAAATAAACCTTTTTTTTGTGGATTTACTGACCTTTCTGTTTCGCCACAGACTTTGAGCTGACTGAGCCGACCTCATTGGAAATAACACATTCATATTCTCCCGAGTCAGCGCTCTCAAAGGAGTGGATCTCCAGAGAGGCCAGGGAGCCCTGAGACACCAGCCTGAACTTCTTATCTGCGGACACACGTTTCTGATTCTTCTTCCAGGAGACCTGGAACGGAGCCGAGCCGGAGATCTCACACTCCAGCACGGCCAGAGATCCTCTGACGGCTTCTACTGGCAACAACTCCCTCCTGAGAGAGGGCGGGTCTACAGAGGAACATGCACTTGAGTTAAACTCGGATTCTGAGAGAAGATTCACCTGGTGATAAAAAGTACCGAGTCTACCGACCCTTCACTGATGCCTTAGTGCTGCAGCTCTCACAGCCGGATTCATTGAGAACCTCACAGGTGTAGTTTCCAGCATCACCCAACTCCACGTCCTGGATTTCCAGTGAGGCCACGTTGTCCTTCAGGCTGAGCCTGTATCTGCCTCCAGCAGACAGCTGGACGTTATTAAAGAACCAGGCGGTGTGGAGCTCCGGCGAGCCCCCCACAGAGCACTGCAGCCGGGCAGCGCCGCCCCGCCTCCACACGCTGGAGGCCTCCAGCCTTTTGACAAACACTGGAGGCTCTGCAGGTTGGTAGTTAAAGAGCCACGGGGCGTCAAAGAGAAAAGGGACCGGCAGCGGAAGAGAAGACATTTGTGAAAACAGGGAAACATTCAACTTTCTGTTAGTGGATGGAAAAGAAGTCTTACCTTGAACCTTCACCACCGTAGAGCATGTGGCACTCCCAGCTTCATTTGTCACCGTGCACACAAAGTTCCCACAATCCTTCAGTGTGGTCTTTAGAATATCGAGGGTGACCATCTTATCCTCAAAGGACAGTTTACAGTCGGGAGACTGGTGCACTTTTCTCCCGTCTCTGGTCCAGGTCACAGAGACTCCTGTGTCCTCGTCCACCTGACACTCCAGGTGCAGGGGAGCTCCAACCACCGCAGCCACACCACCCAGAGGCTTCACAAAGCTGGGCTTATCCACCAGCCACAGCTCCACGCTGCTTTCTGCTGTCCCAATATTATTGGACACTTGGCACACATAAAGCCCTCCGTCAGATGCCTCCAGCCTGGGGATCTCAAGAGTGTGTTTGTTTCTCACACAAGAGGTCTGGTGGTGGGTGGGCTGGTTGCCTCTGAGCCAGACCACATTCAGAGGAGCAGATCCTGTCACCTCAAACTCTATCACTGCCCTCTTCCCCACAAACACCGTCTGAGACTCAGGTCTACTTATAAAGGAGGGAGGACATTGCTCTATGAGAGTTAGAGGGGAGAAGAAATGCATTAACGGTTTGAGATCCGTAACCAAACGGAAGCTCCGGTGAGAAGGAAAGAAGATGCTGAGGTCACAAAGAGGGAAAATCAGCTTCAAACCCTAACCAGCAAAGAAGAAGAAGAAACGTGCATGGCTCTCACCTGTCACACTGAGGGAGGCGGAGCATTCATCGGCTCCATGCTGATTGGATGCTTTGCAGGCGTACTCCCCGCTGTCCTCCCTAGTAGAGGAGAGGAGCTCCAGGGAGGAGGTGCTGAAGCGACTGATGATTCGGTATTTGTCTCCTTCTTTGAGGTGGTTTCCATCCTTGAACCATTTGAAGCTCACGTTTGGAGCGTCCTCAGTTTCACATTCAAACTTGGCAGCGTGGCCAATGTTGACCTCCACAGGAAGGATCCTGTGCCTGAACACCGGTTTCACTGGAGACAGAGAGAGAGAGAGAACATTCATAATCAGAAGATGGAAATATTAAAGTGGGGGATGAAGTTATCCGGCAGTGACTGTGTGAGAGGAAAATGGAATGTTAGGTTAGATGAGCAGGAAATCTGTGATGAGGAAAAGAAACAGGCAGAGAAGAAGAATGGACCAGGAATGAGAGAAGTTTAAAGAGATGGAGGATTGTGGAGGAATGATGAGCTGTGAGGAGGGTGAGGTTGTTGGAGAAGACTCCGTGGGGGTGAAGCTGGAGGTGAGTTAGATCAAAGAAAGGTTCATCGTCAAACCTCTGGAGACCACAGTGAGTCTTGAAGATGTCGTGGTCCTGCCGGCTTGGTTCTCAGCCTCACAAACATATTCTCCTTGATGCCTCTCCTTCACAACCTTGTTGATGACCAGTGTGTATGTGTCGTGTTCCTCAGAACACTTGAACTCTTTGCCAGATTTCACCAGTTCACCATTTAAAAACCAGTTGACACTGGTGACGTTCTTAATGCCGGCAGTAAAAAAAGCCCTGCCGGTTTCCTCAGCATAAATGTTTTCCAGCGACTCAACCACCTCCGGCCCATGCAGCAGAAGGTCGAAGGGCTCTCTGACCTTCACCGACTCTGTAAGGAACTCTGATCTGGATTCTTTCTGTTCAACCTGGGAGATGCTGGAAACCTTTCCTGAGCTCAACACCTTAGACATGCAGACCTCAGACGGGCTCTGAAACGAGGCCCGGGCCTCTTTTCTGAAAACTGCAGACTGAGAGACTCCCTCGGACACCACCACAGAGTCCACCACAGAGACCACATCAGAGACCACTACAGACTCCACCCCAGAGTCCACCAAAACCACAGAGTCCACCCCACAGGGTATGACCTCAGTAGAGGCCTCTGAGCTGACCGACCCTCTCTGAGGCTCTTCATGCTTCATGGGGTCCAGCTGCTCAGATGTGAGACTCTGTTGGTCCTGGATCATCATCGCATGGAGAGCTACCTGCAGCTCCGTCCTGAGGTTGCTCGTCTGAGGGTACTCCCCCTCCAATGACAGCGTGATCTCCATGGTAACGCCTGGTGATGAGATGAGATACGTGCAGGTGGCCAGCTTCGGCTCTTTGTGAATCTTCACCTCTTGGACCTCCAGGTCCTCCAAGCTCCTCACCAGCTCAGCCAGGAGCAGCGGCTGCTCTCGGGCCACGGCGGCCTGCAGGGCTTCTCTGAGCTGAGGCCGTAGATTCCCTCTGGAGGCTTCAGGGACGTGAAGCAGGAAACGGAGCTCTTTAGGCAGGGCGTGCGAGTCCTGGAGCTCTGGGAGGAACTGAACTTCTCTGGGCTGCGTGATGATGCTCACTGAGGAGCTCTGATGTTTCTGGATGCGAGCTGAACGCTCACCAACGATGACCCGTCTCTCCTCCGACACCACAGAGCGTCGGACCGACTGACCCTCCAGGATCTGGATCGCAGAGTCCTGCTCCGCAGCAACCAAGATCTCACAGCTGTCCGTGGCCACGGCCTTCTCCTCGATGGAAATTGGCCTTTTGGGAATCTTTGGCTCCACTTTCATCTGAGGCCTGAATCGCTCCTCAGGTTCCACAGCCACGGTGTGACCCTCCTGAAGAGTGTGTGTGTCTGTGACGTTCAAAGACTGCAGGATGTTCCAGTACTCCTCCCTCTGGACCAGAGCTCTCTGTGGTTTCCCCTCAGCTGTAAACGGAGTCTCTTTGGGAAGCTGCAGGGGCTGAGAGGAGACGCAAAGAATTCTGGGAGGTTCAGACTCAGTTTGAAGCTGTGACTGAAACCCACTCACTGACAGATCCAGATCTTTGTGAATACTGGCTGTGATCTCTCTTTTCTCCTCTGAGGTGGCTGCAGACCTTCTGAGCTTCTCCTCTTTCAGCTGAGCCTGCAGCTGCTCAGGTTTACTGAGGGTTAATATTCCTTCTTTAGGTAAAACTGACAGGCAGGTGACAGACTGCAGGAACAGAGTCTGCGGAAACTCCTTCTTTGGCTGAACTGATGTGGAATCTATCTGTACTGGTAACTCTGAAGTTTCCTCACAGAAGAGAGTCCTCTGCTCTTCCTGAGTCCCAGAATGCATCAGGGTTGGACTGGCGGTTGCTCGAGCGTGGTCTGTAGAGGGTTGTTCACAGCTGATCCTGCCCTCGGACTGGAGGACATCCTGCTCCTGGATTACCTGCAGGTTCAGGACCGGTTCTCTCTCTGGCTGAGGCCTCAGACGCAAGGATGAAGCTGAAGATGGAAGGAGTTGGACCTGCTCGGCCTGTAGTTGATGTTTCTCCTCAGCAGCTGCAGCAGATTCATACACTCTGTCTGTGGATGGTGTGATGTTGACCTGCTGCGGCCTCTGGACCTCCAGCCTTTGCTCTTTGGAGAGAGTCACTGTGGTTTGGCTGAGTGGAGCCAGCGTGGCTTCAGCCGACTGTTTCTCCATCACAGGTTTGGATGCTTCATCTAAAGACGGAAGAGCCTCACAGTACCGCTCTGTGATTGGTTGTTGCCCTGTAGACTGAGCAGAGTATAATATCTTAACTCCCTCTGTGATTCTGAAACTCTTCTCTTCTTCAGGTCTGCGAACGACACTCAAAGTTTCGGCAGGAATCTGAAAAGCAGCCTCAGTTTGAGAAGCTGTGAGGAGCAGCCTGGGTTCAGTTGAGGACTCTATGCATTCTGGAACCCGGTCCGTTAGTGTCTGGACCTTCACCGTGCTGAGTGGGAGAGCCTGCTCACATGTAGCCGACAGGAGGTTGGAGAGTTTCTCTCTGGAGAACTGGAGCTCCAGCAACTCCGGGCTGAGGATCCGTTCAGAGTGCCGCTCCGTGATCTTCTGCCTCTCCTGGACTGAAGATAAGAATGCGGCCGTGTGAAGCTGTGTGACAGGAACCGCTGAGACCTGAGGAGGGCGGGCCGGAGCCACAGAAACCGTTTCCTGCAGCTCCTGGGCCTGCAACACCGCAGCCTGCAGAGGTCGCTGCTCTCTGTGGAGGGTGGCCGCAGACACATCCAGCTCTCCCAGGGCTCCCACCTCCTCGCTGGGGATGATCTGCCGGTCTTCAGTACCGATGGTGTAGATCATCCGGTCGGACCGGGTCCTTTCCTGGTGTAAGCTGGATTCTGTTTGTTTGGTCATGGATATTTTCAGGCCTTTGGTCTTCTTCAGGAAGGAGTGTTCCTCCTCCACCCTGGCGGGGAGCACCAGCAGCTCAGCCGTACACAAGTTCTCTCCGTGTGGGTTGGAGGCCGTGCAGGTGTAGATGCCGCCGTCTTCTCGCTGGACTCTATTGATATGAATATAACCGGATCCATCGGGATTGTTCACCATGACCCAGAAGCCACTAGGCTGGATGCGGAGGCTTCCTCTCAGCCAGTGAACCTCAGGCAGAGGATCTCCCGTCACAACGTACCTGAAGGCGGCGGGGCCTCCCTCACACGCCTGAACAGACTCTAAGGTTTGGATAAACTCTGGAGCTCTCCCACCTTCCTTCAGCTGGACATGCAGATAGGATGTGCAGGTGGAGCAGCCGAATCTGTTGCTGACCGTACAGGAGTATTCTCCTTCGACATCCCTCTGGACCTCATTAATGATCAAACTGTACTCGTCTCTCTGGTGCTCTAATGTATAAACGGAGGAACTCGAGATGTTCTGCTGGTTGTGGAACCACTGAACAGAAGGTTCCGGGAAACCCAACACTCTGACCGTGAACACAGCGGTTTCGCCGACACTCACAGCTGCAGCACAAAGCTGGCTGAGGAAAACGGGCTTAGATATTTTCTTTGACTCTGGCTTGAGTTCAAGTGTTCTGGTTTGGTCTGGTAACTTCAGGCCGGTGTAGTGCGACCTCTGAGTCTCCTGCCCCACCGTGATGGTCGAGCTAGAGAAGGCTGAGTGGAACAAAGACAGTGTAAAGTAACGCAACAATCACATGCTCTGAAAAAGTAAATGTATCATTAGACAATATTAAAATACATTTTTCAAAATAGGCTGTTCAGATTTTAAACGGACAAACCAAAACAGAAATGAAATAAGAAGAAAAAAAAAAAGACATTGATATTCTGTGACATAAATAATGTACCTAGAAAGCAACCAAAGCCATCAGGACCCGAACACAAAAGAAAGACATTCATTTCCAGAACATAAAGAGGTCGATGGTTTACCTTTGACGTCCTCCAGGACCTGAATCGCAGAGTCTTTCTCTCCGTGCGTTACTGTGGAGACACAAACCATTGGAGATTAAAACCTCATACAGTCTCGTGTGCAGTTAGAGTCAGTGACTTGGTCTCTGCTCAGTGAGGTGAGTTGGTCTCCGTGATTTCTCATCACACTGTGTGGTTAGACCTGAGGAGGAAGTGTGTGGGTGGAGCAGTGTGGATGAGGGGAGGGCCGAACGAAGGCCGAGCGAGAGAGAGAGAGAGAGAGAGACCAAAGCATGCAGATGCAAACCTTTGATCCCCGAGTACAGTCCGGCGCGTCCGGACCTGGCAGTGTTAACGCAGCACAGCGGCCCGTCGCGTTTCTCAGACACAACCGCTTTTGAGTCCTCAAGAGTCAAACGGTTGAAAAGCCAAAACACAAACGCAGTGTGAGCTCCGCTCAGGGAGCGGCTCGAGAGCAGCAGCTCGGGGGGGAGTCTGACCAGGAACTCTGGGCGTCGGCCACGCTGCTCGGGGAAACACAGCTGGCTCATGGGCCCGTACGGACCCCGCGTCCCGGGCCTCTCCTCCGGCCCCTCCCGATCGGGCCGCTCTCTAAGAGTCGGCCCGTGGCCTTCGGACGCTCGGGGAACACAATCTGAAGGGACGGGGGTTTCTGCTCTGAGAGCACCTTCTTCAGCTGGGTGAGGATAGAGTTAGGGAGAGGAATTAAGGGTCAGAGTAAACAAAGCCTTGACTCGAAACACTGAGGGGTGAGTAGGATGGACCATGATGTTAGCCCAGGCACGACGGACAACAGCAGGAGGAGGAGGAGTAGGAGGAGGGTCGTTAATCAACAAGTTAAAGCTGAGGGACAGGTTAGAGGAGGAGCAGCAGGGGGAGCGAGGGATGGACGGACAGACTGATCAAAAAAAGACAGAGAGTAACCACCTTCCAAGGTGAGGCGAGCAGCGGAGCTGCTGTGGCCGTGAGGGTTGGAGGCCGTGCAGCGGTACAAGCCCTGGTCGGCCACGCCCACTCCCTGGATTACCAGAGACCACACCCTCCCGCTCTGAGCCCTGCTCACCCGCTCAGAGTCCCCCAGCCTCTGGCCGTTATGATCCCACAGCACCTGGCTGAGGGGCGGGCCCCCAAACGAACAGCTGAACCTGGCCACGCCCCCACTCCGCACCCGCACGTCACTCAGGTCCATCAGCAGCTCGGGGCGGGCGCAGGGTTTGAAATTTGAGCTCTGAGGGACGCTCTCACTAGCTAAGGCTTTCTCATCTGGGCAGCAAGAAAGAGTAGAAAAAGGTCAACACATCATTCTGAGGGTTCTTCAGGTTCCCGAGGGGGTGCGTCCAGGATCCGTCAGGGAGCCAATCGTGATAGCTTTAACGCTACATAAAAAAAAAAGCTTGGGATCACGTCCGTGGTCTAGTGAGAGGAGGAGGAGAGGCTGCGTTCCTCTGGGATTCATCTCTCCGAATAAAGACGTTGCGCATAAAAGATGGGCTTAGTGTCAGAGGGTCAAAGGTCAGACGGTTGAAGTCGGCTCAATTAAAGAGATTAGAGACACACAAGGCATTCTAGTATTAAAATCTGTATCGACTGATCTGAGGTGGACCAAGTACATATTTATACTTTTTGCTATAGAGAGTTTCTTCTGTTTGGGATCAACTTGTCTAGAAGGTCAAACGGACCTGGGAGATTCTCCCATTTATCTCTCAACAATCAATGAACCAGCTCGTGGGTCTGCCTAAAGACCAGGAGAGGTTTTTCTCTCACACAGGACCCGATAAAACATCTGAGTGGATGTGGAGCAAAGATCTGTTCAAGAACCCGTTCTCTGAGTATCTGACAAACTCACCATCAAGATTCAGCGTGGCAGCACATGTGACCACTCCTCCAGAGTTAGAGGCCACACACGAGTATTCTCCCTTGTGGTCGGGGAGCACTCTGGTAATGTCCAACACGCAGGTGTCTCCATCACGAGACATCCTGCAGATGTGCGAGTGTCTGATTTCTCGGTTATTACAGAACCACGAAACCTGCAAATCTGGAGACACGCACGGGTGAAGGATAAATATCAAGGAAACAGGTGTGTGAGAATGAACGAAATCAGGAATGATGGGTCTGTAAATTACCTTCCCCAGAAACAGTGCACTGGAAGTGGGCAGCGTGTCCCTCAGAGACCAGGACGTCCCGTAGGGGAGTGACCAGGATGGGAGCAGAGACCGTGGTGTCCACCACTTCAGGAACTGAGAAGATGGTGGAAACTAATCAGTGAGTGTATTCAAAACAAATTCTCTCTGAATGCGGTGTGGATCTACACATGCACTCCACACCGAGTTACCTTCCACGGTGAGAGGGGCGGAGCTCGTGGCCTCTCCGAAGTCGCTCTTGGCCTCGCAGCTGTAGACGCCGGCATCCTCAGGAAACACTTCCAGCAGCAGCATCGTGTGCTCGCCGCCGTCGTGGAGGAACTTGCACATGTCGCTGACGCACAGAGCCTGAGAGTCTTTGTACCAGGACACCTGAGGCTGCGGGACTCCGCCCACCTGCACCGAGAAGCGAGCCGCCCGACCCGACGTGGCCGTCTGAGGCTGCATGTGGCGGAGGATCTGAGGAGGCTCCGGCACTAAGGACATAAGGTGGAGGGTTCTTAGAGAAATCTGAAAGGTCCTCCAACATCTACAATCCACCATCGATCAATGTCCACGCTCACGTTTGACATGGAGCTTCATGGAGCTCTGGTTCTTTCCGGCGATGAAGACGTATTCTCCGGCGTCGCTCCTGAACGTCTCGGAGATGGTGAGGCGGTGCAGCTTCCTGATGGTGGCGTAGCTGAACCTCTCCTCCACAGAGAACTGGATCTCCACGCCGTTCTTCAGCCAGCGACCTTCCACGTCGTCCTCGTCCACCTCCAGCTCGAAGGTGGATCTTTGTTTCTCCACCACCTTCAAACACAGGTCAACAGGAATATTGTTTCCTATTTACTCAAAGAAAGGATCTGCCACCTCATACTTGGCGAGTATGCAAGAAAAAAACCTTCTCTGCAGCCGTGTGCTTCAAATAAATGAAAAGAAATGGGTTGAACTCACAGTGATGTTTCTGCTGACAGGCTCCGAGATCTTCACGTCCCGCCCCTGGACCCCCAGGTGACCTTTGGACATACTGGACCCGGCCACAGCCGTGTATTCTCCCACGTCCGACATGCGGACAGAAGGCAGAACCAGGCGGTGCAGGAATTTATCTGTGGTCATTTTATAACTGTGGGAAACGGGATAAAACCAGAATCCGGTTTTTATAGGAATGCAGGATTGATTTGGGTTTTTTAAGGAGCCGAATCTGAGCAACCGTACCTGTCGGACATCTCCAGCTCCTGACCGTCCTTCATCCACATCACCTGGATGTTGGGCTCAGAAACCTCACACTCAAATGTTGCCCTCTTCTTCTCCGTGATCTTCAGGTCCTTCAAGTGTTTGGTGAACTCCACCACGCGAGCTGGAGAGAAACACAGGAAATGGTCAGTAGATGTACAGGAGCCAGTAGATAGATCTTAATCTGTTGGTTTTTATCTTCTCACCCTCCACGTGGAGTTTGGCCGTCGTAAGAGCAGAGCCGGATGTGAATGTGTATTCAGCCGCGTCTCCAAAGTGAACGTTCCTGATGCTCAGTGTGTGTGTGAGCTGTCTGCAACGGGCCTGGCAGCGGTCTGTGGATCGGATCTCCATGCCGTTCTTCAGCCATCGATACGTGACGCCCTCGTAGTTCACGTTCACTTCAAAAGTGACCGACTCCTTCTCCTGAGCGTTCAGGTCCTGCAGCATCGTGGTGATCTGAATGGCTGAAAACAAAACACCAAAGTTCAGAGATCTGCTAGATGAATGGAAGAACGAGCGAGTGCGAGGCACTCACCGCTGACGGTGAGCGTGGCGGAGACGCGGTCGTTCCCGCAGACGAAGGTGTACTCTGCCGAGTCGTCCCTGCTGGTGTTCATGATCTTCAGCTGGTGCAGTTTTCCTTGGACCACAATCCGGAACTTGTCGCTCATTTCGATCTCCACGCCGTCCTTCAGCCAGGTGGCCGGGACGTTGAAGTGAGACACCTCACACTCCAGCGTGGCCACCTGAGTTTCTGGGACCTCCACGCTCTTCATGGCCTTGGTGACCTTCAGAGCTGCAGGTGGGGACAACCTTTCAGTGCCTCAGTATATTTAATACTCAAAATGACATAATAATGAATGGAATGACAGAATGATGAAAGGTTCTAGGCTCACCCTCCACCCTCAAGTGGGCGCTGCAGTGCAGCTGTCCCACCACAGCGCTGTACTCCCCCTCCTTGCTGGGGTCCACGTCCTGGACGATGAGTTTGTGGTTTTTCTTCTCAGAGATCATCCCGTAGTGCTCGTCTGGCTTCAGCTCCGTTTTGTTGAACATCCACTTGACAGGGATGTCGTCCTCGGAGAGTCCCAGCTCAAACACAGCACTGGCTCCCAGCAGGGACGTCACGTCCTTCGGCTTCTTCAGGATCTTGATGGCTGGGAAATATTTGACAGATTTAATTTGTAGCTCAGTTGTGTAGCTGACAGATCGTATTCAGGTGTTGCGTTAGATCGTGTGTCGCTTACTTTCCACATTGAGCCTGGCGTTGGCCGCCAGTTTTCCCAGTTTGAAGGAGTAGACGCACTCATCCAGCGGGGTGCAGTTCTTGATCTTCAGGATGTGGAATGTTCCTTCGATGCTGAGCTCATATTTATCGCTGGACTGGATCTCCACACCGTTCTTGATCCACTGAGCTCCTCTCACGTCTTTATGGGTCAGCTCCAGGGTGAACACGGCATCCTGAGTCTGGACCACGTTCTGGTTCTTCAAGGTCTTCTTCACCTTCACAGCTGTCCACAAAACATCATGTTCATGCACAGCTTGTGTTAATTTGAGATCAGGTCCAATCATTTGTAGTTCATAGTTTATGAAATGTGCAGCTGATGGATAATTGAGCTCTGAGCTGGAGCGTGGAACCTACCCTCCACCTTCAGGCTGGCCGAGGTCTTGGAGGTGGCCACCTGGTAGGTGTACTCCCCAATGTCCGTGGCCTTTGTGATGATGATGACGAGGCGTCGGACGCAGCCGTCCACCTCGCTCACCACATTCCCGTTGAAGTCCACGGGCTGGCCCTCCTTCAGCCACCTCCCCTCAGCAGACGGGTTCGCCACCTCGCACTCCAGCACGGCGGTCTGAGAGTCCGCCACCACTAAATCCCTCAGAGGCTTCTTGATAGCGCCCCCTGGTGGCAGGAGACGGTTCCACTCGGTTAACTCATAAGTAATCTTCTGAAGATGGAGTTGAAATAAGTCAAGGTACATACCTGATACAGTGAGAGTGCCGCTGCACACCTTCTCACCAGCAGCGAACATGTACTCCCCTTCCTCGTCCTTCATCGCGTTCAAGACCGTCAGCGTGTGCCGCTTGTTTTTGGATTCCATCTTATACTTGCCGCCAGCTTTGAGCGGCTGCCTCTTGAAGGTCCAGAAGGCGTCGATGCCAGGGTGAGACACCTCCACCTCGAAGATGACGTTCTCAGACTCGGAGCACTCCTTGTCCTTCATTGGGGACGTGATCTGGACCGCTGAAGATTTAACAAGGATTGACATCAACACCCATAAAAAAAACAGGAGGAACCAATGTGCTTTGTTTTGTGCGGTTTAGTGTGCAGCAGGGGGCGCTGTCCAGCATCAGCTGTGGGTCCAGTGGGGTGGGATGATGCGTTTGTGTGTGACACTCACTCTGGACGCTCAACCTGCAGCTGGTATCTGCTCGGCCAACCATCAGTTTGTATTTTCCTTCGTCGGAGGCAAATGTTCTGTTGAAGACCAGGCGCTGCTTCACTCCCTTAGCAACTATTTGAACTCTGTCGCTGGGCGACAGCAGCTGGTCGTCACGGAACCACTTCACTGAGCTGACATCCTGAGCCGAGATCTTGGCCTCCAGCACGGCCTTGGTGCCTTCAACCGCACTCGTGTCCTTCAGTGGGATCACCACACCGATGGCTGAACACAAAGAGTTTGGTTTGTTTATTTTGAAATAAAATATCCATTAAACAACAAGGTGAACCTGAGAAGACCTACTCTGAATGACCAGCTTTGCGGAGGTGGAGATCTCCTGAGCAGGAACCACAAAGGAGTAGATTCCAAAGTCATCCTTGTTGGTGTCTTCGATCAGAAGTTTGTGGCTCTGTCTGTCCACCACGATATGGACGCGGTTTGAGGCCGTGAGCGGCTGCTTGTTCTTCATCCAGGTTCCTTCAACGTTCTCCTGGGAGAACTTCACCTCCATCTGAGCGATGTCTCCCTCACAGATCGTCATGTCGCTCAGAGGCTGCATCAGGGTCACAGGGCGCACTGAGGGAGGAGAAAAAAAAAGAATAGAGAATATTAAACAATTCCAGACAGGAATGAAACATGGTGATGAAGATTCCTCTTCTGTTTGCAGAGAGTTAGATTAGCGTTGTGAAGTAAAACATGGTCATTGATTTTTGGCCACAACATGCCATATCTTCTGACGGTGAACTCACGCTTCATCTTGAGCGAAGCGGTGCTCTTGAACTCGGCCACTCTGAAGGAGTATTTTCCCTGGTCCTCCTTCTTCACGTCCTTGACGGACAAGCTGTGTCGGCCTCGTCTGGAGGACATCACGTATTTGCTGCTGGAGGAGAGAAGCTTTTCTCCAAAGAACCAACTTCCCTCCGCATCCTCTCGAGAGACCACACATTCGAACTCTCCAGAGTACGTCTCTGGAACCTCGGTGCTCTCCAGCTGCTTCAGGATCTCCAGAGGAGCTCCTGTTCAACACGCATTAATACACTTTAACATGATGTTCACCTGAAGGCCTCAGATCAAATACTATTACTCTCAGCCATCCCACCTTCCACATTGAGTTTGGCCGTAGTCCTGACGTCGTCTTCGATCACCTCACAGGTGAACTCTGCGTCGTCCCTCATGTCGATCACCAGCACAGACAGGAAGTGGACCTTCCTGTCCGAGTGCATCCTGTATTTATCTCCAGAGAAGATCTCCACGTCGTTCTTCAGCCATCTGACTTTAATAAAAGGCTCGTTGGTCTCACACTCAAAGGTGGCCATGGTGTCCTTCTCCTTGGCGTCGATGTCCTCCAGCTTCTGCGTGAAGGTGATGATTTGCTTTGCTGTAAAAATGAAATCAGACCTTTGTTAGAAGAAACCAAACCTGGAGCAGAAGCACATGTTGGAGGTCGTGTTACCTTGGACCAGTAGGAAGGCGTGGCCTGAGGTTTCTCCAGCAGTGTTTGAAGCTTTCACCATGACGCTGGCCGAATCTTCTGCGGTGACGTCTCTGATCACCAGTTCACAGACCTGATCCTCGGGCCAGTACCAGTAAACACGCTCGGTCTTCTCCAGCTGGACTCCGTTCTTGAACCACAGGCACTCAGGTTCTGGTCGTCCAACCACTCGGACTCTGAACTTGACTTCGTCTCCTTGTGCGACGGTCTGGCTGGTGATGCGCTCCAGGATCTTGGGAGCTTCCATGCTGGCTGAGAGCTTCACCCGCTCTGGTTTTAGGGCTTTGGCTGTAAGTTTGCGACGTTCCTCCTCCTTCTTCTTCTCTGCTTCTTCCTTCTCCTTGGCATGGTGGAGCAGATCCTCCTTGGTCTTCTTCAGCAGATCTTCGTAGCGCTCGTCCCTCTTACGCGATTTCAGCTCCACCGCGGTGATGGACTCGTAGTAGCCCTCCTCAGTCCTACGCTTGAACTTACTCCTCAGCTCCTCTGACTCCTCTGTAGATTTCTCGTGTTTGATCCTCTGAGCTTTCTTCAGCTTGACGGTCTCTTTGACCTGAGAGTCCTCTGCAGGCGTCTCAGCCTTTACCACATCAAATGAGACTTTCCCAGGTTCAGGTGCCGCCTCAGGTGCTTTTGCCTCCGGAGCACGACGCAGATGAGTCCTGAAGTCCTCCTTCTGCTGGATCTCCAGCTTCACTGTGTGCTCGGCTGAGCCCAGGTTGTTGTCTGCCACCACCCGGACCTCTCCGGAGTCGTAGGACTTGATCTCAGTGATCTCCAGGTAGTAAATACCATCATAGCGGAGTCTGTACCTCTTGCTCTTGCGGATGAGTTGTCCGTTGAGATACCAGTTGACTTTGGGCACAGGATAGCCGGTGACTCTGCAGCGGAACCGTGCGATGTCCCCCTCCAGAACTCTGGCCGGTTCCGGGAGCAGCACGATGTCCGGTTTGGTTTTCTCCGTCTCTTCCTCAGCGCTGACTCCGTAGGGTCCGCCCTCGTGAGCCAGGCGCTCCATCTCCTCGATCCTGTGTGCTCCCTTCCTGCCTTCGGGGAGCTGCGTCTCCTCCACCAGACCCTTCTCGTCCTTGACGATCAGCGTGGCCGAGGTCTGGTCGGCTCCGAACTTGTTGGTGGCTCTGCAGGTGACCACGCCGTTGTCTCTGGCGTACGCCGCCTCGTAGTCCAGGCTGCAGTAGCCGAACTCGTTGACCATTCGCAGCCTGTTGGCGGCGGCCAGCGGTTTGCCGTCGTGCAGCCACTCCACCACCATGGTGGGGTCGCCGATGGGGGTCAGTCTGCACTCGAAGTGAGCCGGACCCAGACGCTTCATCCTGATGGAGGTCAGCTTCTTCTTGAACAGCGGCTTCTGCTGCTTCTCTTTGTCGTAGAGGTCGCCCTCTTCCCACTGCTCCTGACCGTAGCGCAGGTGAAGGGGCTCCAGCTCTGGAGCTGCGATCTCTTTGGCCTTGTAGGTTCCTTTGGGGATAATCAGCCTCCTCTCTGGTTCGGGTTCAGCGAAGTCCAGCTCCACGTTGACTCTGCAGCGGGTGGTGTCTCTCCCGGCCTTGTTAATGGCTGTAGCTGTGTACCAGGCGCTGTCTGAGCCTGCAGCTGAAGGGATCTGGAACTTGGCTTCTCCTCTGGTTCCTTCAATCCTGAAATATGCAACCATTCAAATAGATTGGTGAGGACGTTGAATGCACAACTTTCTGCATTCCAAGTATTTGAAACAATTTCATGGTTCGATTAAAGATCCATACTTGATATGTGGGTGTTTGTGTGCTGAGATGATGTCACTGTTCTTCAGCCAGACGATATCAGGCAGCGGGTTTCCGATGGCTCTGACAGCCAGCTCCACCAGAGTGCCCTGCTTCACACTCAGGTTCTTCAGCTTGTCCATGAACTGAGGCCGCACCAACGTTTCTTTAGCTGAGAAGAAAAGACAAGAAATCTTCAAGAAAACTTAAACAGACGTCCACAGATGTTTCCTCCTCCAGCATATAAACTGCATTACCTTCAACAGTGAGCGTGACAGAGAGCGAGGAGCGTCCGGCTCGGTTCTGAGCCACCACGGTCCACTCTCCAGAGTCCTGTGGCGTGGCCGGGGCCACGATCAGGGACTGAGTCCCGTCCTCTTTAACCACGATCTTGTGGGTGTAGTCGCTGACCACTTGTTGTCCTGAGGACAGGACAAACAGATTATTGTGACGAAGGAATTCCACAGAGAAAAAAGCTTTCTGTACGTTTCTCTCACCGTTGTGGAACCAGTATGTGTCGGGCATGGGTCTTCCAACGACCTTTAGGTCGAATCTGGCAGTTTGTCCCTCAGAACATTTACACGAGGATGGTTTCATGACAAAAACGGGTTTGTAGAGTCTCTCCAGCTGAGCCTCATCGGTCTCATCCAGCCTGCGGGCCGGAGAAACTCCAGGAGAACGACTGGGAGAGCGGCTCACAGAACGAGGAGACGTGGACCTGAAGTCAGATGAAACCCGGTCAGAACCCTGACGTCCAGGAGCCTGAACCTCTGGGTTCCTCTGAGCAGAAGCTTACCTGATCCTGTGCACGGCCGGCTGTGGCGTGTATCTCTGAGGCGTCACCGATCCAGATGGCTCGATGTAGAGCTTCCCAGAGCTGACGGAGTTTCCCTTCACATTGGAGGCGAAGGCGGTGTACACGCCCTCGTCCTCTGGTAACACCACCTGCAGGCGCAGGCTGGCTCGTCCGTCCTGGAGAACCTCCATCTGGTACCGGCCTCCGGGCCTGAGGCGCTGGCCGTCTTTGAACCAGGCGATCTGACAAGAGACGGAATGTGGATGTTAAACATCTGGAGGTCCATCTCTTCCAGTCTGAATGAAAAGAGAATCTGAACCTTGGGGAGCGGCTGTCCAGCCGTCTTGCAGTGGAAGGTGACGCCCATTCCTTCCATGATCCTGTAGTTTTTGACCTGAGTGTTGAAGGCCGGCTGCACGGCCTCTGAGGGGGCAGCGCTAACCATCAACTCTCCATCCTCTGTAACTATCTCCTGATAAGTAATCGTCATGATGCGGAGCTCAATCTCCTGGATTATCCTCTGCTCGATGGCAGACAGGTGGAACTCCTGCAGATCAGGAACAACATGTTACATTCATTTCATGACAAACAAGGGCCAGCCACTGCTCACAATATGACTTTTTGTCATTGTGGAAAACTCCCACCATCCTCCATCTCACCTGGCCTGAGATAATGGTGGTAGTGGTCATTCGCTCCATCGTCGTGACAGCGACGGGGGGAACATCTCCCACTTTGGGCTCCTGCACCGTCACTTCGCTCTTAAACATGGCTTCCTGTTTCTTCATGTACGCCTCGTATTCTTCTGCAGAGAGAAGATTTGAGATGATGTGAGCTCAGGAGACATATTTCACGGGGCTGATCAGATCCCGCTGGCAGATAGAGGAACCCTGAAGCCCGAACAGACTCTTCAGATGACCAACCTTCGTCCAGCAGGCTAGCCGAGGCTGAAACTTCTCCAAGCTGGTTCTTAGCAAACACGGAGTATTCTCCAGCATCATCGGCGAAGGTCATGGAGATCTCCAACCTGCACTCTCCCGTCTCCTTCTTGTATGCAACTTTGTATCTGATGGACAGTGAAGGGGAGGGGCATGTTGTTGAGTGAGAACTAGCGACAGCTTCCGGTGGAAATGATCATTGCAGGTAAATTACGACCAATCCTTTATAATGACATCCTGCCCTTCAACAAAGCTAATCTGATCATCATATCCAAATAGATTTCCAATCTGAAAAAGCACTGAGCACTGCTACAGGACCCAAGAATGTATTTGCCAGCAACTTTGCTGTGTAAATATTGTTCATATGCCAGTAGCTTCTTAGACAGTTGGATTTCAGCTCATAGCTTCTCTCTGGTGCAGGATGGAGATGATGTTCATCACAAACCTGTATCCGGTGGTGAGCGGTACGCCGCTCTTCTTCCAGAATATGTGAGGTTTGGGGCATCCGCCCACCTGGCATTCAAATACGACACTTCCTCCCTCCACCAGCTTCTGGACGCTGGGCTTCTTGATGAAGAAGGGAGCTGCAGTGTCGATCTCGGCCACGCTCACCTGAGACATGGTTTCCTCTCTGGCTTCTTCAGGTAAACTGGGGACACCAACAGCAGGTCAGAACTTTCTGGATATCTCTGTAGGTGGTAACTAATGTTTCCGCACCTTTACTTGTGTTACTCAAAATGTCAACTGCCTGCACATTATTCTTTATTTTGTTATAGTTTTATTTTGATTCCTATTTATTGTACAATTTTCATTTCCTCTTGTGGCCCATTTTTCCCCAACGACTTTGGGTTTAATAATGAGTTATTTTCTTTTATCTCAGCAGCTCTACAAACATAAGACTCTTGTGTAGGATGTGGATCAGGTGTACGCCATGTGTAGCCACCTGCCCTGCATTGGTTTGTTTTGAAGGAGCTTTTCATGGACTCACAGTTTTTCTTGTGCAGTTTCAGTGACAGCAGCCATCTCCTCTCTGCTCTCGATGTCCTCAGACACTGGAAGAAAGAGAAAGCGAGTCTGAACGTCACTAACATCATGCGAGTTGCTTCTGCTACATAGATGAGATGATCAAACGCTCCAGTAGGACCACATTCTGTGTCCTGACCGTGGACGAGCAGGTAGCAGGAGGTGCTGGTGGTTCCCGCCTCGTTGGTGGCGGTGCAGGTGAAGCGTCCGCTGTCCTCAGCGAACGCTTCGCGGATCACCATCCGGGCAAATCCGTTCTCGTACGTGATCTGGAAGTCGATGGAGCTCTCGATCTTGTAGTCCTCTCTGAACCACAAGATGACCGGCGTGGGATGACCACTGATGTGAGTCTCCAGGGTCACAGACTCTCCCTCGGTCACATTTGTGTTTTTTAGGCCCTATAAACAAAGCATAACACTTGAAATATATATATTCATACGTGTGTGTATATTTCAGGCTTTTAGGAGGATTGTTCTTACAGACACCAGTGTTGGTGGGACCACAGCTCCACCTGCAGAAGGTACAGCTGCTGCTGCTGCCACCACCACCTGTAATACAGTTACACAGGTGTTAAGACCAAAAAAAATCCATCCATTTCTAAAACACACACCCACACACGGGACATGAAGTGGCTGATCAATTCAAACGTGAAGAAGAGATGGAGGGAGCTCGATGGACTCAAGAGGTGAGAAGTAGTCGTCAATCAACAAACGTGCTACAGTTTTTCATTTGAGGAATATTTGTCGACCCAGAAAGCCAGAATCCGGAGGCCTTCTGACAGTTTAGAAACAGACCAGGTCCTCCTTCTTCAGCCTCATGAGTTTTGTCAGTGACATCTAAAGAGTTAGATTCAGGTTTCTGTGTGATGAACCTTCTGACCTTCATTTACTCCTCAGCTTGTTCAGGTGATAGGCAGGTAAGATACACACCTGGCTTCCCCAGACCTCATACTCTCTCTCCACCTTCTCCACGTGGTGTTTGAAGGGCGGAGGGACGGACTCTCTGCTCTCTGACCCTCGACCACTGGGACCGGGAGACTTCACCGGCCTGATGATCTTTGGAGCGGAGGATGAGGAGAAGTCTTTCTGCAGAGAGGCCATGGCTGAGCCAGCGATGGACACCTGACCGGCCAGAGAGGAGGTCAGGAAACCAGTGGATACTGGTTTGAAGGGTTAAACCACAGCACAGCCAGAGATCTGCAGCGTTAGCTCCCACTAAAGCTGGGACGGGTCCAGTAATGGTGGATTAATAAACGGGTTCTGGATTCAATGTTTGTCGATCAAGAGGTTTCGGGTGGCTGGATCTTAGGGTTTGGTCACGGCTACATAAAATGTGATTTTTCTTTGGGAAGTAATGATTGTTTTACCGTCAACCACCAGGTTTCAGGTTTAGATAGACTAATGAGAACCTGCAATGTTTACTTTGCTCTCTTTTAAAAGGTGCACACGTTCAGATCTTTTTGAGGTGGTTATTCAGAAATGCAATCCTACAGAGGATCAGATCTGACAAAATGAAAGGCTGGCTGTTTTGAATCAATACTTGTTCCAAATTGTCAAAAACATGATCCCAGTGAACCGTTTCTGTGAGCACAGGTTAGCAGGGTTAGCGTTGGTAGCTTAGTGAAGGGTCAGTATGTCTAACTGGCGAAAACTCTTTTCTATGCAGATTCTTTTAGTCTTACCTCAGAGCTAGACTCTGGTTTGGGCACAGAAACTTTAGAGACTGTGAAATGTGGAGCTGTGGATGGAGCCAGACCAGTTTCCACATGGCAGATTTCTGTCGCTTTCTGAATTGAGATCAACAGAGTTCAAAAAGCATTTCAGACACAGCTCTTATCTTAGAATCATGAAATGTCCTTCCTTCAAACCCTGGCAAATCATATTTCCTTTCATAAGATCAAATCAAATTCCTCCGTCTCTGCTGAGGAACATCGTCTCAGAGTTGTCTTCAAGTTCAATGATATCAGAGCAAACTACAGACAACTCTTGGGAAATTGGGAAAATGGTTTGCCAGTGGAAATATTGGTTTGAGGCCTATCTAACCTGAGACGTGGCGCGTTCAGAGGCAGTAAGCGTTTGTCCCGCCTGTACTCGCGTTGTCGTCCAGCCGGACGAGAACCTTAACTCTTCCTCTACCTCCTCCTCATCGTCAGTGCGACGCTCACGAGCCAGATCCACGGCTGCCAGCACCGTGGCCACGGCCCCGGCTCTCTGACCTCCACCAGCCTGGAGACACAACCAGCAGCAGACACACCTCAGCGCACCTCCACCACCTTGGGACCTCTCCATCGCCAAAGGACATCTCCACCACCTCAGAACACCTCCACGCCCTCAGGACCTCTCGACCATCTCAGGACATGTCCACCACCATTTGTAGCCGACTAGCTATCACGAATAGCAGATGGATCTGAATCTCAAGTCAAAGTCCGAAGAACAATGTGCGATGCCGTCGCTTGCAAAGCTTCCTCCATCTCCATCAACACATCTGTTAAATTCATGTCTCACAGCGTGGAACTCATCTTTGTTTGAGGCGAATAATCAAAACCACAGTGGTCAGTTTTCGTGAAGAGTGTTTAAGAGACGAGGTAAATAACGAGGGACAGAAACCTCCACACAGACACAATAAAAAGTCTCCGGTTCGATTCACGAGTGTGAAGCGGATCCTAGGCAAGTGGCGGAGGAGCTTACCTGTGTGACCCTGCTGACCCCGCTGACCTGCTCCCAACCCTGCTCCTGGCCCAGTGCGGTGACGCTGCTGCTCAAACTGCTCATGCTGGTCACGCTGGTCATGCTGGTGTAGCTGGCCTCAGCCGTGTAGTCTCCCTGCTTCCAGGGGGGCGGGACGTCCGCGCCGCCGGCCACCTGCCTGCGTGCAGTGATGGGGGATTTGACCGGCCTGAGGGGGGAGACGAAGAGTGAAGAAATGGGAGGAGCAAGCCTGGAGACGGGGGAGGAGCATCCACATATATTTAACACACAGCGGCAGACTCCACCCACCTGACAGACGTGGGCGTCTTCACGTGTCTGACAGGCGATGGTGACTGCTGGCGTCCCCCGGCCACCCTGGCGACCAGGGAGGCCGGAGTCGGGGACTTGGAGGCGGGCTTGGGAGGGACTCTGGGCGGAGTCTTGTGAGCCAGATGCTGAGTCGGCTCGGTTCCCTCCACCTGCATCTCCATCATGGCACTGGCCTGGAAACTGGCCTCCATCCTCTAAACAAACCAGAGACAAATGAGTCACTGGTCCCATTTTCATTTCCTCCATTATTTTCTTCTCTCTCACGTTTCGTACCTTTTCCACTCTGGTCTGACGCGTCTGTGAAATCTGAGAGGAGGAAACCACCGTCTTGGTTTTCTTTGCTGGAACGGCTTCTTCACCTGAACACACGTTTCATTCACGGTCAGTTGATTGTCAACGTCACTGGATCCTTTCATGACCAATCATCTCGAGGAACCTCAACCCCACGTCCCAAAACAAATGCGGAAATGAAAAAAGGAAATTTGGAACGGAGCCAAAAAAAATCCTTATTTTTCAACCTTTCCATCAAACTGAGGGAATTTTCTAAAGATGCTGATCAGGGCAGATCCATCCATCGGGAAAGATCTCTCATGCCCTTGAGACTTGGACTCCTGGACGCTCCACAGATGGCTTCGATGCAGAAGACACTTTTCCCCTGACTTGTGTGTGTTTGCATGTTGTGTGGGACCATGTGTCTAATTGTAATTCTTTAGCTCTCTGGCTTCACTCACTGCGTCACCGCTCAACCTTCTGCCTATGAAAGTGCGCCACCTGCTGGTGAAGTACTGCACTACTCAAAAGAAAGATTGTACATCTTTTGAGTTTGCATTGTGGATGTGTACTTGGGTAAAAAAAGAAGGAAATCACCTGATCCGAGTGGAACATATTTTTTGTCATTTTGCACTCGGAAGGTTTCTCCCTCTTTTCTTCTGAAATGAAGGAATCGCGTGTTCTATCTCTACCTATGAAGTGAGTTCTCACCCTGAACCAGGAGCTCTGCGGTGGACGTGGCCCGTCCGCTGCTGTTGGTGGCGGTCACAGAATAGTTCCCAGAATCCTCTGGGAAGGCCTCAGCGATCAGCAGAGCGTACAGGTCTCCCTCCTGGACGATCCTGAAGTCTGCAGAGCTCTGGATCTCGGCTCCCTCCCTGTAGAACTTCACCGCAGGCGAGGGGATCCCCGAGACCCGGACGTCCAGCCTCACCTGGCTGCCCTGCCTCACCGAGGAGCTCTGGAGCCTCTGCGCGAAGTTCGGAGGCGCGGTTTCGGCTGGAGAAGAAAGAGTTGGAGATGAGAAACACCCCAGGATAAGAGTCTTCACCTGTTTCTGAGTTTGTTTTTCTCTTCAGGAGACGCAGATACATCAAACCCACCTGAGGAATAACTCCAGGTCCCTTCATGAAAAAAAATGAAGATTCAAAACCCCTTTTCACCGAGAATGTGAAGACTGATAGAAACTCCCACTCAGATTCTCTCTCCTCGGTGTTATTTTATTCATTTCATGAATAATGAGTTCAGGGGGATTTATAATTGGTGGAGACACAGGAAGTGTTCTCCTGACGCTCAATGAACTGATTCATTGACCTTTAGTCAAAGTGTGGACTGATCAGCTTCAAACCAGCTTCCTGATTCCATAGACTATTATAATCCCCATTAAAGGTTCAGAACCTGACGATGGAGGCTCACCTGTGACCAGGAGCTCAGCTGTGCTGGTGGCTTGTCCGGCCCCGTTGGTGGCTCGGACAGAGAACCTCCCGCTGTGCGCGGCGCTCACGGCGTCGATCCTCAGAACAGCGCGGCCGTCGCTGAACGAGATCTGAACACCGGGCAGGGCGGCGGCGGAGAGAACCTGGCCATCTCGGAACCAGCTCACCTCAGGAACCGGAGAACCTGCGGAGGAGAAGAACCAGGTTTACGCTGAATAAATCCCTCGAGAAAAATCATCTCAAAAAGCGTGAGGGGGAAAAACCTCTGACTAAAAGTACTCAGTCATCTTTATTGTCACAGGTTTCAAACAAATATAAAATAGTGGATGGGATTCTTGTGGCCTTTAAATAGAACAATAAAAATGCGCAAATAGGAATATGAAAATGTCAAATGGACATGCGGACGCGGTGGGAAAGTCCAAATAAAGCGCAGCTGTGTGCAGTTATGTTCAGATATATACATGTTTATTTCAAGGTGTGTGAAGAAGTTGTTTGTACAGCATCTGATCTGCCTGATGCTCATAGAGGACAGATTGTGGCTGGGGGGAAAATATTTCAAAATAAAATTCATTTTAGATTCAACTTTTTCCGTGCCTATATTTAGGATTTTAGGTTCGTGAGGGTTTTTCCAGCTTTCAAAAGGTGAACATTTAAAGTTCCCACGGTTTAAATGGCTCATTTTGGTGGCTTTCCAGCTTTTAAAGTTCATTTTCCAGGTGTCAAAGGTGTAAGTTGGATTTCATGGCCAATGTTGAACGGTTCCCAGCTTCCAAAGGGGGAAACGGTCAGCGGAGCAGAGTAAAAGCTGTACGTGGGTTGGACAAGTTTTCAAGCGAAATTCTTACCGCTAACTTGAGCCTCGAACGTCGTGGCGCTTCCCTCGAGGGCCACGACGCTCTGCAGCGGCTGCGTGAACGTCGGCGCATGTGCAGACATGTTGGTCCCCTGAGAGAGAGAGAGAGAGAGAGGGGGGGGGGGGGGGGGGGGTTGTGTTTTTTTTCGGGGGGGGGGGGGGGGGGGGGGGGGCATTTGGTTTTATTCCCACTGTCCACAAATAGACCGAGTGTGTCTCACTTTACACTCGCTAACTTTAGCGTGAGACAGCTGGCGCCACCATCCTTCATCACTACATATCCCACAATGCAACACAACCACGTCTCTCATCATCTGAGACTCTGATTCGACTGAACCTTCCTTACCGTCAGGTGACAAACGTCCCCGACTCATGCTGCTGTGAGTTGGAGGCGGGACAGGGAAATGACAAAGCTATGACGTCACCGCCCCCGAGGAGACAGACAGGTGAGACGGCGAGGAGCTATAAATGTCAGGGGGCGGGGCTTGCGGACAGAAGGCAGCAGCTGAGTCGTTGGAGGAAACAGCAGAAGAAGAAAAGTGCAGACTCTGCAGCTTCTGAGTTTAAACCAACCAGCTGTCAGTTATGAAAAAGCAATCAATAATCAATCGATAATCATCATAAAGTCATAAAATCACCATCAGGGAAAAGAAACATACCAATAATCGTTTCCTCAGATGTGACGTCATTCTCCGCCTCATCGAACGGAGCATAACATGTTTTTTATTTTATTCTTTGATTCTTATTTTTTTTTCTTACTTATTATTGTTTTATTTGACGTGTCTTAATGCATCAAAACGTAAAGTTTACTCTTTTGAATATTATTTAGTATCATATGTTTTGGCAAAAAAATATTGGTTGAAGGTTAGACAACATGACTTCATATTCTTGATTTTTTTAATTAAATCTTCCGAGAGTCATTTGTAAATGTTCCATAAATAACACATATCACTGGTTGAAACTTAATGTTGATATAATTCATTCCCATCGTTACATAAAACGTTTTTTTATGAGTTCAAATCTCGCTTCAGATATTAGAATAAAAACTTGACCCACTGAGGTCGGATTCACAAAAATGGCAGGATGAGGATTCAGTTTAGGGCCTTTGTGCGTTTTCTGTTCACAAACCCTGAAACATTTTATAGCATTTTATATCAAAAACGTCTTTCTCCTTCTACAGCAAAATAAAAATATGTCACAATATAATGATTTAAATATCATTGGATCCATATAATATTATTTATTCTAAATAAGAGATCAAGTAATACAAATGCAGGTACATCTTCATTAGGCGTATTATCATAAAGTCCTCGATCCATCAACTCAAATTACATTTTTTATTCAGTTTCTTTAATATCACATCTAATCCAAATGTTGTTTTTATTTGTTTATGTTATTATTTTCTGAAATGGCAAATCGCTTCACTCATTTTCTGTCCACCAAGTTTCAGAAAGGTTATGAAACGGATAGTTGTCAATGATCCAATATCTGTGAATCCACTTGGACGTTTACTTGGTTGCGCAATATAACCCATTCTGTGAACAGTCACTATCTAACTTCCTCATTATATAGAAGAGAAACCTTTTCCTTCCTAAAGAGCAAAGAACACATTTTAAAATAAATGCAGCAGAATCCCTTGATTCTGAAATCTCTGATCAATCATCCCATATATTTACTGCATTTGAGACACGGGGAGAGAAAAATACCTTTTGATCAAGTCAGGAACATACATTTTATTTCATTTATTTGTCTCTGGTTCAAAATGAACAGGCTCAGACGCCATCATGCTCACGTGATTCATGTCAATCAAAAGTGTCCAAAGATAATCAAAACTGGGCGTCAAAACATCTTCCTATGCACCGATCGCATACGTGCATTGATGCATGTTGACGTTCTACCAAATCCTCCAAATGACAGCTGATGACTCATTGGTTTTCTTTCCCCCTGGTCTTGAATGTGACACCTGTTACAGCTGTCTTACAATTTAGTGCTGTCAGCTGATTTCAGACAGACACAAACCCACAGTTTATCATCAATAACCAATACACAACTCCTGGAGAAAAAAAATCGTTTGAAGCAACCAGCACATTTCATCTGATATTTACAGGCTGGAATCTGAGCGACTGATATGGCAGTGGCCAGAAATAAACCGCCCCCCCCCCCACGCCCTGACCCCACGGAGTTTGATTGACAGCCACCATGTGGCACATAGCTGGAGGTGCGATGATAGCCCTGCTGCCGATTCCCTTAAAAAGCCATCCGCCGCCCTCATGCTATCACAGGCTATTCTTGGCTGAGCTCAGATCAGCGCCCAGTCAAACTCGTCCAAGACAGAAACGGCAGAAAAACAAAAACCCACTTCGGGAAGTGAACGATAACGATCAGACACAATGACATTGGGGGGCACACATCTACTCACCTGTTTCTACAAGGGGTCCTGGGACTGTTGGGGCTTAGCCCGGCGGACTCCAGCAGGCAGACGTCTCCTTATCCAGAAAGTTTCTCCTCAAAAATCCAAGATGAGAACAGTCGACCCGCCCCCCACTAAACAAAACTACACAGTGACAGGACAGTGTAGTTTTGTTCCCCCCTCCACCGAGGCGAGGCTGGGAATGATCCAACTGCTCAGCAGGGCCGGCACCCTGAACAGGGTTTATATACCGGGGGGACCACCTGCATCATCGCCCGGCCCACGCTCCCCATTGGCTGAACCGCAGCCTCAGGGGAGCATCATGGGACGCAGCGGCCATTTATGCAACCTCCAGTCTGAGGGTGACGGCGTGTCCGGCTCTGGTTGTGAGTCGTGTGTGTGTGCCATGTTTCACAGAGTCTCATGCGAGTCTGTGTGTGTGTGTTTGATGGAATGAGTTAAAAAGCAAAAGTTTGGCGGCACTGAAACAGGAACGAGTCATTAAAGAGCTGCTGACCAACAGGAGGCCCAGGCTGTTCCTGTCACTCAACACCCCCCCCCCCCACATTATAACACGCACACACACACATCCTTTGCCCAGGTTACAACACAAACACACTTTTCATCCAATTAAACTATGCCAACCTTTGTTTTTTTTTAAGTTTTATTGAAATCTACTGGGCAAATTAAAGTAGGAGCGTGGAAAATGAAACATCGTCAAGTAACAAAATAAAGTGGAGGAATGTGAACTGCCCTGTTTTCTCTGCTCATCCTTTTCTGCTCGGGGGTTTTGTAACAGTCTCAGCTGGTGAGGTCAGAGGTCAACAGAGAGAACAGCTGCAGGAAACACCATCCAGCTCCATTCAGATGTGAGGATGAGGCTCTCCACTCATTCTGAGTCCATGCTCAGGACATTTATTGATCATTTTTGTGGGATGACCTGATTTTAATGTCGATTGACAGACTAAACTGGATGAAGATCTGTCCCCAGCTGACCTCTTAATATTTTGACTCATTTTAAAAATACAAGCTTGAATATATTATTGGTTTATTTACAAAGACTAACTGAGATGAATCGAGCTGTTTTTTAGTGAATGTGATCATTAAAAAACATGATCTACTCGAAAATGTCATAATATTAAAGAGAAAACCACTGAATTTGAATGAAATGATTAATGAGTATTATTGACGGGATATTCATCAATTCCTTCTTTTGTTCAACTTATCGTAAGTGGACAGAATTCCTCTTTATTTAGTCTCACATGGCAGAAACAGCGACACCTGCTGGGCAGACAGTGATGTTACGGGATACCAAACTGCCTTCACCGTGCCAGGAACAACAGACTCCTCCCAGGGCCAGAAGCGTCAGAAGAGGGCAGGCAAACTAGGCAATTGCCGTGGGCCCCGAGCTAGAAGGGGGCCCCCAAAAACGGCAGTTTACAGTGGTCCACAGCGACGACAACCTGAAAGCCCCTTAAATGACTTGCCATGAGGGGGCACTGCAATGACACGTTCAGGAACCCCCCTTTCGGGGCCCCATGGTACCTGTCCTGTCAAAATCTTAATTTTTTTTTTTAATCAAGATTTTTTTTTGCCTGGGGCCCCCAGAGTGTCTTGAAACGTCGCTGCCCAGGGCCCCTCACAAAACCCTGAGATGAACCACACAATGACAAACAATCAATTAAGAAATTATGAAAAATCCTTTGTGAACAAGAAGCTTTTGAAAGTTTGGAACCCAGAGGCTGTAAAATGTAAAATAAATGTATATATTTAGGTTCAATTATGTAAATAAGTCAAAGGTCAGCATGTCATATTTAGACTTAAAATGACATTTGCATATTATTTCAGCTGAATGTTAATGTGTCAAGTTTGTAAAATAATTCAGCAACATGCTGCCAGAATATTACAGAGTTCATAAACTTCCAGTGCCTTGAGAAACCTGATAAGTAGAATCAGGGTTCTCATCCCTATCCCGAGTCCCCTAATTGGGGTTATAAATCTGAAATTAGGGTTAGGGGTTTGAGGAGGGCAGTTATTCAAGAGATGTGAGATGGTCCCTGAGGGTTTTCAGGGACCCCGATCATGTTTTTCTGGGTCCCATGT